>NQII01000165.1:405423-415730 GCA_002778355.1 Clitarchus hookeri
CGAGGAGATATTTGCCTACGCTCGAGCCTCCGAAAGAGAGGGAGGGGGGAGGGTGACTTTTGGCCGTCTCCTCCAGGGACGTGCACCTTCGCGCCTTTGAAACTTGAGTCTCCGCCAAGTTCTTGTCGGAGTAGGGGCCACGGTGGTGTAGTGATCAGACTACTCTACTTTCGCATGTGTGAATAGTGCCGGACGATGCCGCTGGTCGGTGGGTTTTCTTGAGGATCCTCCGTTTCTCCAGCCCTTGCATCCGGCGCTGCTCCATACCTCCTTTCACCCTCATCGGCTCTCAAGACCTCGATGTTAAGAACCGCCAAAATCTCTACGCTCCACTCGTCCGAGTGGTGCCGCAGTGATCGCGTGGCTGGCGGACCGACTTCCCTCCACTGTAAAGCTTCATTCGCATGTTACGCCGATCACGCCAAACAAACAGCGGACAGAACCTGTGGTTGTTCACACGCAAGCAGATTTTCCTACGTTACCACTTCAGTGTTTGGTTGCAGACTGTTTACGACCACCCTAATGGGTTCGCAATTTTTAATAACAAGATTCCGAAATAAATGACGGATAACAAACTGTGAGAATGGGCCTGTATGTGGATGGCTACTATTGCATGGTGAGAAGGGTTCCCTGTTGGCTGGGTGAGGAAGTTACGAGGCGCTGATTGGTGAACGGCGTTAAAACATTATGCTGGCCAGTGACGTCATTTTACTGGCTTTCAACTGGAGTTCGTCGTAAATGTCGACGTTTCACCTCGACATTCTTACATACTCTGTGGTCTTGTACAGAAATGGTAAGGACGTCTGGACCACATGATGATTAGAGTAGGCTTCAAAATTTTTGAAATCCTGCTTAGTGCTCACCGATTCTGATTCAAGCCGAGGGTCTGGACTTGAACCGTTACCGGGTTTACCTTCTAACCCCATTAGTAGAGACTTGCAAATTTTGCGTTATTATTTGGTGAAACCTTAAACTTCAAACACACTTTCCATTACAATACATATTCATGGGAACGAACTTCATTTGATACGCGCGAGGTAACTCTCCACCAATAAACTAACGCTTCTTGATTGTTTGTCCCAATCACGTGTAGTTCACTCAGAAACGGTGTAACTTCACATTTAAGCAGCAGCCAATAGAGAAACTTCGTCGGCTCAAGAATATACAGTACTGTGAAGTTTAGCCTTATGCCAAATAACGCGAATTTTGCAGGCCCCACCCTTAAGGGATCACGGCAAACGAACATATTTCACCAATACACACGACACGCTTACTATACAGAATAACAATAACAGTGGAATGGCGAGTTTATAATAGTGTTCCATTTAAAAATTATTTTTGTATCTTTCATATTATACCCAGTTTAGAAGCTGAATAGTTAATCATTAGGGCCACCTGTTTTCCGCGAAAAGTTTGCACGACTTGTCGTACTCCAAAACACGTTAGTTCAGAACCAATATCGCATTTGGATGCTTTTAACCTGCACGCGTTTCAAGTGCCTGCCAGCAAATCGCGAATGTTCAGTGTCAGCCTAACTTAATTCTGATTGGCCCAGTCGAGTAGGAAATGTCTTGTCACACAGTCAATAGCCTAAGAAAATTTGCAAGCGTGCACGTAAAAAGTTGAAGTCTAGCTTGAGCATAAATTTTTCGCGAAAAACAGGCCGCCCTGTTAATCACGCACAACCATTTCTTAACTAGCTTGAATTGGGGCCAACCACGAGAGTCTTCTCATACGGTGACCGTTGATTTACAGGCTGACTTCAACGTGCAAAGTTTGCGAAACAAAACATTGACTCTTTCAGTCGCCACGTCCACGATCGAGAACTTGCGAATGAAGAAGATTTATGGTCGGTACTGTACGCAGAAAGGTCAGTGCTCGGGTTTTGTGGGCATTGTCCTCGTGAGCTGTATGATTTGCCAACATTTCTGCCGTGCTGGTTTGTGAATGGACAGTGCTTATAACACCCACCGTGCATGTTGTTTTGTGTATGCGTGTATGTGTATACATATGCATATACGTATACACATAAAAACGTACATCAAAAGAGAAATCGTGTAAGTTCACTATTCAGGTTATTTTATTTTATGTATGTTGCTTTTTCATATTTCATATAAGCTACTTTCTAATTTTATAGTAGACTTTTAAGTTTTCTTTCATTTTTATTTATTTTTCTTTTCATAAAATAAGTGTTATGTTTTATTATGTAAAGTCGTTAAGTGCAAGAGAAGGTGATAATATCTTAACTTGACCACAAAAAATAAAGACGTTTATTATTATTATTAAAACACCGAACACGCGGCACGTTGTTCATTGGGCGCGAGAAGCAAGTTCGACACAAGTACAGTTCACACCAACATATCTGACGATTGCTTGTAAATTAATTCGGGTCCAAACGGGTTGAAAGTAAAAAACTTCAAAAACAAAACGCGAAAAAACGGCTGTTTGAGCAGATTCCTTTTTAATTTTGACACCAGAAAATTTGTAGGTGTTTGCAGTGGCTGTTGAAGTGGGTAGGTAGTTAGGTGGGTTCAACCTCTTGTCGACAGCGAAGTCATTAAAGACGAAGCAGTTTGCTGAAAGAATCAGGAACGGGGAAGGAATCGGCCATTGCCTGTATATGAAATAACCAACTAAGCGTTCTTCTGGAGTGATTTCGGGAAAACGATACTACTGAAGTGGGATTTAAGTTGATTTTTAAAATGACATGTTTTGTTATTGAAGTGAAAAATTTACCACTTTAGATAATAACAATGAGGAAATTCACAATCCAAACTAAAGGAAAAGCTTTAATGCATTGCCAAATTACCCATTCTGTAATAAATGGGCTAACCAAAATTGGGTAGATGCCGCTAAGTATACTGTACAAAAATTAACGTAATATTTACTATGTATCGGTTGCTTAGTAGTAGCAAGTTTGTTAGGACATAAATTTTCTGTATTTCACGGATTATTTTTAAATATGGTAGTGAAACACTGATATTTATTCTTTTGCTTGGAAACCGCAGCGTAAAGCCTAACTGAGCGTGAGAGAAACTCAAGAAACCGCAAACCGCAAACGTTCGGAGCCAACGACATAAATATAATGGTATATGACTAAGTACGAACTTGTTTTCTCCCTCTCTGGCCAGTAAAACAGCGACACGTAGAATTTTTAATCTTTCAAAAATAAAGTACTGATTTGGTTAATATCGGGATATTAAATTTTTGGTACAACTAATTAAATGTATCTCTTGCAATCTGTCAGAAGCGGATGCAGGTGTGTAGGCAGTAGGCGGGGCTTACAGAGCTCGCCTCTCGCTGATTAGTTGGCTCGGCGATTGGCGGACTCTGGCCCGAGTGGCGGGGAACTTTGGGTTTGAATTACTTCTCTTGGAGCTACGAACGTGAGAAGACGTTCGCCGGGGAGGTTACTTGCGGCCTTTGGATGATCAGCGCTCTGTGTTAAATTTTCGTTTGACTTCGGTTCGGCGACTGGCAAAATACTTGATTTCGCGGCGTACTGTAATTCACAACAGCCTGGAGAGTTAAAGCTTGTAAGAGCGAACAGTAAATCACAGATTTTCAGCTGCATTGCCGCGTCCAGATCTCTTTCTTGCGGGCACCTATCAAAAATTACTCCTATAACTTCTTATTGCATTTTGAATACTCATTGAAGTACTTAATTGTTCTTCTTTAATCTAGTGTGTAGTGAGTACTGATAAATAAGAAAACTACAACAGGCACTAAATAGCAAAACCAGAAGATTGCAGTTTCAACTCTGTTTGAAGTATCACTGCTAGTTTTTTTTATAAAACTATAACGATGTCAAACTCGCGGCTTCAGATATGGCATCTGTTCGATTACGTTTATTTGAAACCTTATTATATTGAAATATCTCAGTTTTTGATTGTATCTTGATAGTTATGGATATAAGCACTATAAGCACAATAAATTGAATCCAAAAATTTAATCTTGGGCTGCGTGTCAGCTTAAAATATTCTTTAATACAATTTAATTCCTGTTAGCATCTCACACCGAAATAATTTTGTTCGTGAACAAAACTTCGGCGTCATAATTTTAAAAAAAATTACGATTTCAACTGTGACGTATTGTAACATCAACTGTACAAGTTGACCAGCTAACGTAATTAACAGGAAATGTAAATATTCTACGTAGTTATTTTATTATTTGTTAGATATTTTTCTAGTAAGTTGAAGTTTAACTGTTTAGTCGTCTGTTACGCAGCTTTACTATGCGAATAATTTTTAACGTTTACGAATTAACTGCATTGCCCTTCTTGTAGGTTGTAATTGTGTATTCGAAAAGACTTGATGAAGACGCCGCGACTGGAAGTCATTCCGACTGGAAGTTGCTACTGGTCGCCATAAATATTTCTGGAACCGCCCACTCTCTGTCACGGAAGCCATCTTAGTTCTGGCTCATGCTAACTCGTCCGAAGCAGGAGGCCGGTGTGATAAAGTGTTCTCGCATGAGCAGATCTTTACGGCGTATCTGAGCTTGGGGGTAGTAGCGTGTCAAGGACGGAAGTAAATCTTCCCTGGCTCGGGGCTGAAACGCTGCTATATCGCGCGGGGTATCTGCGCGCAGCGTCTGACCAATCAGCGGGCGCGAACCGACCCAGCGTATCGGCAGTAAAAGCGAACCAGTCCAAGTGCATCGTGGAAGGAGTGTTGACGGCGCAGAAAGAGGTTTAATGCTTTCTTATTGATACAAGTAGAGTGCAGCGAAGCATCGGAAACTGTCATGAGAGAAGCAGTAAAGAGAGCAGGGTAGTAAAAACTTTATGGGCTTTTGGGGTTGTTGTTTCCTCCCCTCGGATACGCCCCTCCCCTTCCCAAACCCCTAACCCACAGGCGCGTGTGTTCGCGAAAAAGTTCGAACCTGTATGAAAAGTCGTAACTCCGTCTTTTAATTGCACGTAAAACGCGGGAAAAAAAGTCTAGTCCGGAAAGCGACCGTTAGCGGTAGCTTTGGAGAGCACCTTCCCCCTCCCCTTTTTTTTACTCCATTTCCACTTATTCTTTCTGAGGCATATTATTTTTTTTTTTCTCAGTTCTCGCATTTCTTGAAGAGAAGCGATTTTAACGATCGCTCCTAGAGGCTTAATGGTTATCCGTAATTGCCGCCCATGTTTTCTAATAACTTAAAATTTCCAAATATGTGGAATACATATTTTTACCGCGTAGTGACAAAGATTTCATTCGAGAGTATAGCGATTTTTTTTTTTTTCGTTCTGAACTTTACTGTATCTTTGTAGAAAGGTCTTGGGTCGACATCAGCAACTATCAGTATTTCGACGTCGCAAAGTATTAAGTAGACGTAATTTACAGACCTTTCGGAGATATGCCGTCCTCTTAAAACGACACTCAGACTGTAATAAGGATGTAAATATAGCCTAGAAATAAATTCCTAGCTGAAGTTTGAATTTTACATAACACGGACCTCCGTGGATTTCCATGGTTAGTGGGAAACCACAAATACTACCGACTCTAAGCTTATGCTGGAAGTTGGCCGTGTTCCATCATTGGTTCCCTTCTCTTCGGCACACGAGTGGTGCGCCTTATTGTGTATCCGAAAATAATTACTTCTGAAGACCTGTCCACTACCTTGTCGGCATTATATTTTATACATCTAATTTACAGAGGGTAGAGCGGCCGCCTTGTCAGGGGTGTGTTCGAGTGAGGCGAAAACCGATGAGGTCATATGGACGACGACGAGCGGTGCATGTAGTGTGGAATCGCCTCTACGCGCAAGCCACTGAACTAGCTCACACTGGTTTCGTCGTGGTCAGAGAACTTAGGGAATTTAATAGTCGACGCTATCATTTGATTGGACGTGACTGTGCAGCGGAGTCCAATGCATTCCTCTATCATAGTTTCGCATATATCCGGTTTGTATATTCCAGTATACAGCGGTCTGAAATACCCAACCGTTTTTAGCTATGTCGTGCATGAAAATAATGTTTCCAGTGTGCGAGATGCCTTGAAAGTTCCATTCCGTCATCGTTTGTAATGTGCTTTCTTTTTGCAGGTAAAGCTATTGGAGGCACGTTTAATCGTTTCGTAAAAACACTAGTAGTATAATTATCTATGTTTTGGCGCATACATCATGCACTGGATCTCAGATCCGTCCGCCATCTTGGTAGGCACGGCCATTTTAGTATTTGGATTGGTGAAAAAAGTGATTTTTAGGCAAAATAATTAATTTCGGGAATGGTTTTTGGAGTGAAAAAGGCAATTTTGTCGATAACATGGCCGTCCCAGGCCGTCGACCAGAATGGCCGTCGGTCGCGCCTACCAAGATGGCGGGTGGATCTGAGATCCGATGTATGATGCATGCGCCAAAACATAGATAATTATACTACTAACATTCGTTTTTGAAACACGCTGCAACTCATTTCAAACGCTAGGTAGGCGACAAACGTAAACAAAATCGTAAGGATAACTCGTCGCTCCGACGGAAACCTCTAGACGCCAGTTTATGTGCTCTAATTTTTGGGAAAGGAACGTTCGCCAAAACTTTACGATCACCATTTAGATTGTGTAGTTTTGGCCTGCTTTCTGATAGCCTCTGCAAAGGTAATATTACAATACAACAAAAACTTCTAAAGAAAACATTTATTAACAGCAAACCTATGTTTCTCTAACCTTATCTTTAAATTAAAGCAGTATTGCGTTGCTGTAAACAAATCTGCCTCATATAAATGGTTTTCTTTGTCGTACAGAAAACTTTGAATGGATTTTCTTTTTTAGAGTGTAGGAGGGCACGTATAATTTTTACATCACATTTTGGACGTTTGATGGAAGTGCGATTATGGAGTCTCTCTCTTGATGTCTTATATAGGTAACACTAGACAGACGTAAGGATTACGTATATTCTGAATGAGAATAAATCTCAGCAATTTCATTAAATCAGTTTTGCAGATTATGCTGAGGGGCAGAATAAACAGCAAACCGCTTCCAGTCATATGGCTATTCGTATTTTGGGAAATAAGAATAAAATAATGCATACATTTTGCACATACTAAAGACTAAACAGAGGATATGTGCCTTGCTAAATGACAGTAAAAGTAGCATTTTCAGTCGTTCATTTACAATGCATATTGAATCATAAAAACATTCTTAAAATTAGAGAAAAAATCACGACTCTTATCTCGCTTTTGTAACAGGTAGTTTTTCAATATATCATATTAGTTGCGAGTCTTGTGATTTGACAAGGTTTTGATGTTTTATATTTGATATTTTTGTTTGCACAGTTTTGGTCTGGTGTTGGTTCTGACCTGCTAGTAGGTATATCACTCCCAAATTCTCTTAATTATTTTTGTTCTTTAGGTTACTCACTTATATCAATAACTGATATTGACTTTAGATTTATGTACTTAAAATCGCTACTTTTTCCTTTTAACTATTTTCTTATAAATTTTCTTCATTTTGCCATTGTTTGATGTTACTCGGTAAAGTGGAAGTCAAATACTGTCTCGCCGTAATCACAGAGTAGATAAGTAGACAGAGACGAAATAACTTGGCGGTTCCTTTGATGTATCGGCGTACCCATTCTCTGATTGGCTGCGCGAGTCTCTGGGAACGGGCCTGTGTCTGAATGGCTACTTAAGTACTACATACTGGAATGTAGGCTGGTGAGTAAGGCTGTTTCTCAATTGTTAGTACATACTTGTTAAGTATATACATATTCGTGCTTGCCGTTGTGTGCACTTACCCTGACTATTGGGACGGGTTTTGTCGGGATGTACTTGACTCGTCGCCCAACCTGGCGCAAATAATACAAATTACTAGAAAGTAAACACGTGTTTAGTCATTCTGAACTAACAACTCTATAGTTTTTTTCTGTAAATATACATTTTGTGTTCTATGTTGGTTGTCTTTGCATTCGTTTATGTCTACGGTGGTGTTTGGTGTTTTTTTCTAAAATAACAATAATGCATTTGTCATGTATAACAGGTAAGTTATTATAAACGCAGAAATAATGTTGCACGTTGGTCGCTTCGTAGAGCAATAAGACGGCGGGTAGGTAGAACCACAAAAAGTTCCCATCATAGGTTATGTACACGACGTTTGAAAACAAACATGGCGACCGCAGCAAGTACGCAAATTCACCCAGCAAGTAGGCAACTGCGTGTACTCGGCAAGTACAGACGCTGTGTGTACTATACTAGGAATTAGGATGGCGCTAGTATATACTTAGTGACGTCACAGGCGGGGCGAAGTATGGACATGTATACACTTGAAGGGATTTGGGATACAGCCTTAGTTATCAGGCGCTGATTTGCAAACGGCGTTCCAACATTTTTTCTGGCCAGTGACCCCATATTGCTGACATGTGTGGCTGGAGTTCCTAGCATAAGCGGCTGCACTGAAAACAAATATTTCGTGGCAACAACGAGGTGTTTTGATACTTTCACCCTGCCATATAATTTTTATGCTGAACTCTAAATTATTTACTTGTCCACGCTAAGCTTTCGTGGCCATTACAGAATTATGTTTTATTAACTGCAGAATAATTTGGCTGGGTGACCTCACTACAAAATATATTTTTTTTCCGTGTACTTCACATATGTATGCTTTAAGTACTCAGTAGTGTAACTTAGCCTCAAGTTAGAAATCAGACGAGAATAGCTAGATAAACGAGGTAGTAGTGAGGAATATGGCAGACGCTGTAAAACCACGCGGCCGCCAGCGAACTGCTGTAATAATTAGTAGAGACTCTACCATTTCACTGGACTCCGCAGTCCCCTGCACACTCAAGCAGAAGCCACTTGTTTATTGGCTGACGCCACAGGCAGAACTCATTCTCATATTTCACCCGGTCACACGGAATGAAGCTTATTGAGTTCTGAGTGTTTACTATAGGTTCTGATTCTGGTAGGGCGTGTCGGATAAGCGGAGGATCCGATGAAAAAATTGAAACTTACATATTGTTACAAGATTCCAAAGGGACATATCCGAGTTCGTGGGGGATGGAGGTCTTAACACTAATAAAATAACAAAATGAGCTTTTTAATTTATTCTCACAACTAATATTTGCAACTATCTATCGTCACTATTACTATTGTTATTCTGAGTGAACGCAATATTTAATGTCTATCTCAATTATAATTAAATAAAGTCCTTCTCGCTGCCTCTATATCGGTCATAGTCACTTAATTCACACTCATTATTCACACAAGCTCAGTCTTGTCTATTGCCATAATTCCAAATGTATGTCACTCACGCATCCAGTTCAAAGTCCCGCCCACCCGCCAGTCTCACTCTCCACTGTACCGATGCTCGCAGTTCGCAGACTTCACCCCCGCTGGCATCTCGACGCTCTGCTGACTCGCTGCTTCGCTATCTTCGTCCACTGGTCCCTTAATGTCGCGCAATCTCCCAAACTCTCAAACTGTCCTCTCGCTGACCCAATGTAGAAGATTCCCCGCACCCCGAGTCAGTCTGAGAGAGGCTAGGGCATTGGCCAGACCATTCTTCAAAGATAACCACATAAATTCAATCCATCCAAGGTCAGGATTGCACGAGTCGCGATAGACTTACCGCGACGGCACCCCTTTGTAAATCCCCATAAGCTTCTTGGATTATCGCCCGCCTGAACTCCACACAACCCTTCGCTCTCGCGAGCAGGACGGGCAAAGGAAGCGATGCAGGTCAGCAAGCATGTAACAAATATACGTATTTACATGTAAAGTCTATTCGTCGTATCTTCACACTTTTTGAATTAAACCTTAAAAAAAAAAAAAAACACCCCAAGTATGACGTGTTTGGTTGTCTTCTAAATATATCATATACCACATGGGTTTTATACTTCTGTTAAACATAAACGTGTCTTATTTGTGGTTAAATTGAACTTTTAATGATATGTTATCTATAAATTATAATATTTATTTTATAATTAACATAGATAAAACAGGGAGAAAAGAGGTGTGTTGCTAGTGCCTAGTAAGAAATAGTTCTCATGCAACATATTATTCTTTAAGTGAGCACACATAAGGTGCGTTGGCCTTTTCGTGTAATTTTCTAGACTTGGTTAAGCTTGGTTGCATGAAGCGGAGGAATATCTTGGAAGTAGAACTTACGCAGAGCATCGTAAAAGTTAGAAGTAATCGTGAATGGACTGTAGTCTACCTTGACACGGGGTGCCTAGTAATTATAGGACGTAGCTGCGTGAGAGGGGTTCGTGGGGGATGACAGGGTGTTGGCAGGGGTGTTTTTCGCGTGCTTTTTTCCGGGTTACACGGTTACGAAGGGGCGCGGCCGCACGTTCCTTGTGTCGTAAAACCCTTTGATCGTGAGGGC
>NQII01000165.1:415768-435268 GCA_002778355.1 Clitarchus hookeri
CCTCGTCGCCCTCCTCTGCCTCGGTGTGCGTCTTCGTGATCAGCCCTTAAGACGGCCGCCTGGGTAGGCCGCCTAACGGTGTGCAGAGCTCCAGCAGATAAAGTTTTATTAAAATACCGTCCAACGTGTCTGAGTAAGGTCTGCTTACGAATAGCTTTTAAAAAACGTTATGCGTCTTATACGTTTTCCAGTTCCTCCATTTCCCTCTAAATCATGTTTTTGCGATACTGAAAATGGTCCAAACGGGAGTTTTCATGGTCATTTTTAGGTTCGAACATTGCGGTACAAATCATTGAAAAAGGAATAGGGACGTGCATTAAACCTTAATTTTTATTATTACGTCATAAAATGATAGAGCATCCTCTGAAAGTCTCACAGAGACACGTTATCGACGTCAAGACTGCACGCCAGTTCAGTGCTTTGCGCGTAGAGGCGATGAGAGAGTTGATGCGCATGTCTCGGCCGCCCCTAGCGCTCCCACGCTTTTAGGCCTCGGACGTGCGAAATTTCTTTAACCACCTTAAGGGTGATGCCTACCGAGCCTGCAGCCAGGGAGTTTAAATGGGGAACCAGTGTTATAGAAATTCCTTTCCAGTGCATTAATTTTATAGTCAATTCACGGTTACTTCCTACTTTTCTGAAGCCCTGCTAAAGTTCTACTTCCAGGATATTCCTCCGCCTCATGCCACCAAAGCTTAACCTAGTCTAGAAAATTACACCAAAGGGGCAACGCATTGCATTTGTACGCGCTCAGTGTTATAATATTTTGCATGAGGATTAATTCTTACTAGGGGTTACCAACACGCTTATTTTCTCCCTATTTTATTCATATTAATTATAAACGAAATACAATAATTTATAAGTAAAATATAGGAAATAATTCAGTTAAACTAAAGATAATGTAATTTTATGTTAACGTAAGATAAATGCCATTTTTAGGAAACAAGCAAACGCGTCATACATGGGATGAATTTTCAAAGGTTCGATTCCAAAAGTGTGAAGAAACCGCGAATAGACTATAAAGATAACAGTTCTAAACAAAAAATATTCAACGCAGCTTTCTCAGGAAATGCTGCCACGTTAAAAATATATTTAAAAATTTTTAAATATCTATGGTTAAATTGTTTGTAAACTGTAAAAATAATACGAAACTTAAACATTTCTGGAAGATATCTTCATGTGCCAGTATTCTTAAAGAACTATCATCACATAGAATAATTTATGTTTAAAATGGTTATCTTTAACTAAAATCGATGCGTTTAGAAGGAATTTCTTTAACGTCGATTCCCCATTTAAGCTCCTAGGCTGCAGGTTTGCTAGGTAGAGACCATAAGGGGCCTCCCTAGATGTCATACGGGTCTCATTACTTGTGTCTATTGTAATTTAAAAAAAAAAACNCAGGTTTGCTAGGTAGAGACCATAAGGGGCCTCCCTAGATGTCATACGGGTCTCATTACTTGTGTCTATTGTAATTAAAAAAAAAGCAGATGGAATATCTTATTGTAAATATTTTTTCAGGAGAGAAATTAGGTGAGCATATTAATAAATTTGATTATTTTAACGTACTGTCAATGTGGTCGTTGAAAATTGTCAAAGCCAGCAAAAATCGCTGTAAGTAGCCCGTTGTTTGCGGTATTCTTCTGTAAAACAGTGTTTCAAACTATAGCGACAGTGCTGTTTCTTTCCTGAACAGATTGCTGTATTAAAATCCCATATAGTCACTATAGTCCAAGGAAATTAGAACATACATGAAGCTTCTTTGCTATTTCCCATCACCGTCTCAAAGCTTCCTTATGGTCGGATGTACCCCAGTCGCCAGGGCTTCGTACGGAAAAGTTAACACTCTACTTTATATATATGGACCGTTGGCGGATAGTTGAGCTCTTCTATTAGTTTTGTATGCTTCCGCCATTTGTAAAAATTAGCATTGCCATTGGTCTAATGACTTTATTCAAGCACTATTCAAACGAAAACAGGCTAATTGTATAAGACCCCTTTATGTGTAACGATATTCCAATTCGCACTCTAATGTATATGAAAAAAAACGGAGTTTGATTTGCCATAAATTTAAGCATTATACTCGCAATGTATGTCATTTAATTTTCTCCCTACAGGCAGTCTGTACGGTAGTGGACAGTGATTTATTTCAAATACCGTTGATTTCTAAAGTTCTCGCTTTACCGTGAACAGCTTATAATATACATGACTTGGGTAGAGGATTCGCAGTTAACTGATCCCTTAGGAAACCCCCATTCAATGCATTCTTTCATTCCTTTCTGTGTGTATCCTTTCGCATCATGTAAGGCACTGTTAAACAGGACTGTTCTGGTGATAACCCTACTTCACTTATCGCTTTGAATGTTGTTACTCTGACATCCGAACAACGGGGCCTGGACGTTTCGCTTCAACATCCTTGTAGCACTAGCAAGGAAAATTAGCGATATGAACCGGATAGGATAAAATTGTGGCACAGGGTTTGAATAATGAGCATTTACTTACTTTAAACTACATCTAACGGTTTACTATATCCTTCTCCTGTAAGACATTTCCACCCGACGAGGACGGCCCTGATTACCCCTTTTCTATTGAAAATAATCAGACTATTCCATTAGACTGGTTCGTACAGTACATACAGTAAGAAGAAAACTATTTTTACTTTTTTTGCAGACTATTTTGCAAACTTCCAGTTCAACACTGGTCTTCATTGGAATCTCATACTGGGTAAACAACTGGGAAAAACTGGATGCTGTTGGGGAAGGGGGCATTTATTTATCTTATAAATGCGTGCGAAACAAAACTAGAATGATACGAAAAAGTAGCCAAATTCTAGGATTATTAATATACTGATAATTAATAGAATGCATTATATGTGCGACAGATTTTCTTCGTTGTCAGTTTCCTCTCTTCACTTTGATACAGCTACAGAAAGAAAATTACTGGAGAGATGAAGAAAAACTGAAATGGTTCAGGCACTTTGCAGACCTTCATGGAAGTACATGTAGGCCGTTCCAGTGATTACCACGAAATATTGAAGGCGTATAATTGTGATGTTACTACTTGAGTACGAGGTCACAGAATCTCTGCAGGATTTTGAGGAATGGCAAGAAACTATTTTTTCTCTTCTTCCGAGAAGCAAAAGCAGAATTCCGTGAACAGCTGGCTATCATTGCCCACTAACGAAGTCCATCATACTTTTTGACTCGCTCATCACAAGAACAGACGATGCTTCACTTCACGTTCTAGTTTTCGTATCCTCATGCAATATTCGAGGGGCTTCGACATCGAGTAAAAACAAAAATCTTTCTTACATTCAGCCAAGACATCGCTGCAAAAGCTTCTGAATGGCCATAAAATCCCACACGTGAAGTGTTGCTAGACGACAAGTATAACACATGCCAGAGAAATAACAACTTGACTTATTTCACAGGCGAATCCTGTATCGTTCACAGAGTATGAAATACTGAGAAACAAGATGACATTTGAAGAACACGGAAAACTGGTGAGGTGGGAAGTTGGTGCCGGCAGAAAGCAGCACTACACTACTGCTCGAGTCGGAGGTTGGCGCTCTGCACATGAAGGCTGTGCAGGCGGACACATTGCAATTGCAAAAGCAACATGGAAGCAAGAATTAACTTGCGCAGTGAGCTAGAGCCGGTGCGCGGAGAGCTGCGGAAGGCAGAATACTGGTTCGACAAGGTTTCCCACCTGTCAGGAGCGAGCAAAATATTACACGAAGGCCTTCGGCGCTGCGGCAACAACAGGAGGTTACGCTGGCTGTAGATGGCGAGGAGAGACAGCGCAGAGGTCGCCCACAAGCAGCGGATAGCGAATTTCGTGATCGTTCCTCTACGATCAGAAACAATGAAAGCCTACATGCAGCATTATATCGATATCAGGATAGCTGACCACAACCAGTGAAGCGAAGGACCTGCAGGCCAAGGCAGATCCGGAATTATCGTCAGCAACAGCAGTTGGCACATAAAGGAACGTATTACAGTTGAGTGGTCGATTTACAAACGTGTTCCTTGTCCGTGTACATTGGTTTTCGGGAAACAGCGACAAATGTATATGAAGTGTATTCCTTAATGTGGCTGTATGGATTCTGGTACGGAGGTTGCTGCTAGTCACGAACATTTTCTGTAGAAACGTTCTGAAAGCCTTCTGAAACCTACATTCCCCTTTAAATGAAATAAGTTGTATTTAATGTTTGTGGACAAGGGCTACTGGGGGAATGGAATGAGTTTTAAACCTGCGTTTAAACGACCTTCGCGCGGTTTTGGACCTATAAAACATTTGTCATTCCATAGCAAAGGCTAGGAAGGAATCAACAGGACCATTTATAGAAAGTGTAATATTTGTGGACAAGGGACGCTATGGAAATGGACTTCTAAATAATTGACAGCACCGATGGCTAATAGAAAGAACTGTTTTATGGATAAATATATTTAAAAGGGGGACACTGTGCTCCGTACGTTGTAGAGTAAAAGAGTTAGCAGCTTTCGAACTCCCCCTCCATACAATCCGAGTGCATTAGTTGGAAGTGACTACTGATGCCTCCCCTTAACGATGGACTCGTAAGATTGCGTAGCTGCATCACTCTTCCCTTACACAGGATGTTCCACTTTAGAGTAACCCCGCTCTAAAAGCGCACGAATGTAGAATGTCAGTCGTAGTATATATTTAATCCAGGGACGTCGACCTGGCTCAGTGCCAGGTAGAGGCAGAGTGTAGACCTTTCTAAATTTCAGAGAAAAAAAGGGGGGCGGGGGAGGAACTTTGCATTATATATTAATAAATATGTTAACCAATGAAACAAACGGCCAATTTTGCCGCTTTCTAACTGACTAGATTAGGCTTTCACGTTGTAACATAGCTCATACATCGTGTCCCGTTACAGCAACACCTAACGTTCGGTATCCAAGCGTAATGAGACTATGCGTTAACTAATGACTAAAACACTCAGAAACAGGAGAGGAATGGAAATATACGGGCAGGTAAAGATGTCTTTCGAGGANGTTAACTAATGACTAAAACACTCAGAAACAGGAGAGGAATGGAAATATACGGGCAGGTAAAGATGTCTTTCGAGGATCAGGGTAAAGCTAAGCATTTTTTTTTTTTTACTGAAAATAATGAGTTTGAACGATGATGATAGTTGAATATACCTTGCTGCTTACCATAGCAATTCACTGTTGAGAAATTAGAGAATTAGAGAATTATATTTGGAAGTTTATGAAAAGTCTGTAAGGAAGCATAACTGTTGTTCATTACAGGATGTGCGAAACTGACAGTATTTCATCTTACAGTCGTGTGAGTAATTCATTTAATACCAAGGAAAAAATTGTCTCGTTCAGCCGTTCGCTTGGTGTGGACAAAGCCTCTACTGTTCTCTCCAGCCTTGTCGCCCATGATTTCAGTGAACTGTGATATAAATATGTGTGTATCTGTAAGGTCTGCTCTTTCAACACAGATGTGCGCGCACTTTTTTTTTTTTACTTTCATGTGCAAATAGACTTCAACATACTTGGATGTAGGTGATGGAGTTAGAATGGTGTGTTCTTGGGTTGAAAGGACTGCCATTGTGGAGGCGTGTGCGTCCCGGTTTCATTAAGGAAATTCACCTACAACCGGCACACGCTCGAAAGTAACATCCGTCGTATCAATGCGTCTGAATCGCAGTGCGTGTGCTTGAACATGTTGAACCGTGCGAAGGTCGTCAAGGTTAGAGACCCGAAAATTTCGCGAATTCATTTGACTACAAACTACACTTCAAACAACTTGTACATTTGACTTCCTTTTCCAATTGGGTCGCAGTTTGTAAGCCACGCCGTGGACAAATTCGACTTAATAACTGAACTTCAAGAAAAAGAGCACCAAATCCCGCGCTACCTATCCTAGGGCAAAACTTGGGCATCAGCCAATGAGCAACTAGTTGAGGCTCCAGTACCCTAAGGATTTTGGCGTCTAGTTGGTAGTCAAATGTATCCGCGAATTTTCCGGATCTCTAGTCAAGGCTATCCTTTTCAGCGTCTTCAGTAATCAGTATTTTGCACGAACCTTACAAGTTTCTAGTGCATGGATGCAGGTTATTTTTACCTGGGACATTTTGTTTATAGACTGTTCACGGTAAAGTGAGCACTTTTTAAGGCCCTGCTTAATTCTTCCTTTCAGCCAATTTCTATATTTCTGCCACATTTAATATAAACATTTCTATGTGACTAATAAACACAGTGTATATTTTTCATTACTCTCAAAAGTTAGCATGTGAAGCTGCATTAAAATATATTTATTGGGTGGTTAATGGCTTTGGGGGAGGGGTCTTAAATTGCTCACTTTGCAAGAATAGCCCTATAAACAGGCAACAGGCGGTATCTGGGTATAACCAGTATCAACCGAATGAATCAGGTGGTATCACCTCGCGCCTTGTGAAAAGGTGGACTGGCGCAACGCCGGCGTATAAGAGGACTACCGTCGCCAACCGAATGCTAAGTAGCTAAGTAGCTAAGTACGAAGGCGGACGAGGCGAAAGCTTGACAAGTGCGGCGAGGTAGCTGGCGAGTCGTTGAACTGATGAGTGTGAGGAGAGTGAAGGATCCTGCTCTCGAGTGCTGTGTGGGGACCACTGTGGTCCAGCAGCGATCACCGCCTGCTGGTACATTCCCTCATCCTCCCCCATTTTTTTTATTATTAATTCGCTGAAATGATTCGACGAAAACTGATATAGTAGGATAATATATGTAGTTCCCCATTAAATTTTATGTAAGTGTTGATTAACTCTTTATGTAGTTCGTAGTCTCTAATTCTCAAAACANATGTAGTTCCCCATTAAATTTTATGTAAGTGTTGATTAACTCTTTATGTAGTTCGTAGTCTCTAATTCTCAAAACATAGGTAGCAGTATATTTTTATTTGTATACATTGTACATGCTTTATTTTTTATAATGCTATCCACTGAAACTGTTTTGATCAGATGTACTTAGCCACTTTTATGTAAGCAACTTTTTCTAATTTCTATATTTCAAGTTTAGGTTGTATTTATTAGAGGCGGTTGAGATTTTCGTTAAAGGTGGCGGTATTATAATATTGCATCGCAAAAAATGTTAATTATAATTTTCTAAAATATTTTTATTATATTGTTTATTATATTAATTAGCAGAATAAATTTGTGAAACTGATATTTTACTCACTCCCTTAACGGATTTTTATTACAACTATGTAAGCCGTAAGTTCAACTGCCCCGCTCAAAGCCCAGATAAAAGTTAACTATTCACAACGCTGCAGGAATAATGAAAACGAATTCCACCAGCTGTGCACCAGAACTTAGTTCTTTTTAAGCTACGAGGGTGGAAATATTGACGGAAACATTTTGCTCCATGTTCGTCATTAAATTATAAATTATGCAACAATTGATTACAAAACAGCGGCTTTTCATTTATGGCTTAAATCTCTATAATTTCAACAACTTTCGTATTAAATTTCATATAAAAATGTGCTACTTAATACTTAAATTTTTTAACGTTAGGTNATGTAGTTCCCCATTAAATTTTATGTAAGTGTTGATTAACTCTTTATGTAGTTCGTAGTCTCTAATTCTCAAAACGTTGGTAGCAGTACATTTTTATCTGTATACATTGTACATGCTTTATTTTTTAATAATGCTATCCACTGAAACTGTTTTGATCAGATGTACTTAGCCACTTTTATGTAAGCAACTTTTTCTAATTTCTANATAATGCTATCCACTGAAACTGTTTTGATCAGATGTACTTAGCCACTTTTATGTAAGCAACTTTTTCTAATTTCTATATTTCAAGTTTAGGTTGTATTTATTAGAGGCGGTTGAGATTTTCGTTAAAGGTGGTGGTATTATAATATTGCATCGCAAAAAATGTTAATTATAATTTTCTAAAATATTTTTATTATATTGTTTATTATATTAATTAGCAGAATAAATTTGTGAAACTGATATTTTACTCACTCCCTTAACGGATTTTTATTACAACTATGTAAGCCGTAAGTTCAACTGCCCCGCTCAAAGCCCAGATAAAAGTTAACTATTCACAACGCTGCAGGAATAATGAAAACGAATTCCACCAGCTGTGCNCCCGCTCAAAGCCCAGATAAAAGTTAACTATTCACAACGCTGCAGGAATAATGAAAACGAATTCCACCAGCTGTGTACCAGAACTTAGTTCTTTTTAAGCTACGAGGGTGAAAATATTGACGGAAACATTTTGCTCCATGTTCGTCATTAAATTATAAATTATGCAACAATTGATTACAAAATAGCGGCTTTTCATTTATGGCTTAAATCTATATAATTTCAACAACTTTCGTATTAAATTTCATATAAAAATGTGCTACTTAATACTTAAATTTTTTAACGTTAGGTNTATAATTTCAACAACTTTCGTATTAAATTTCATATAAAAATGTGCTACTTAATACTTAAATTTTTTAACGTTAGGTTTTATTTAATTTGAAAAAATTTTGATCACGTTAAACATTGACTCAATCTGGATGATAATTACTATCAACGCTCTTGGTTAACTGATTTTTCCCCTTTTTATGAAAAATAAATTAAAAAGCAACATTTTTTAAAATAATTTTTTAATAGATATATTGTTTTGTAACTGGATTGGGAGAACATTAAGTCAGGCAATGTATTCAAAATCATAATTGTTTGGATAAGTGATCGTTTGCTAGTGACATAAATTTATATGTTGTGCGCAATTGTGTGCTATGTTCGGCGTATTATTGAGCTAGTGGAGCGGCTGGGTTACAGCTGAACCCCGCCTGCCGCTAAGCTACGCACGAGCGAGGGCCCTCGATCTCAGAATATACCTTCCCGCACCACGCATCGCCACCCTGTGTTGACGGCCCGCCAAGGGAACGGGCAATCAGCGATGGAGCCTGCGGTTGGGGGGTCAGCGCGGACGTATTTCACAGGGCTTTATGTATTTCTGTCATTGAGAGAGGAAGGAATGGAGTGGGCCCGAATATGGGTGATAAATTTTTCTTTTACGAGTGGGGAGATGAGTTCGTGACAGTGTTGCCACATTGCAGGTATCATTTCCCACGTTTCGTATACCTCTGTGTTCACGGGAAACTTGTCTTACAGGAGAAAACGAGAGGAAAAATATTGACGCAAACTTTTTGCTCTTAGAAAAATTTTCGAGAATGCCTTCATTTAGTTCCTACAAATTTATGTGACAAATTAACCAACATTCTGTATGGCCGGAAAGTTATCGGACAGCAACTGCTGTTTGTTTCAAAGGTTGTTGGATTTGCCTTTGCTGTTATTATTGCGAGCCCTTCAGGGTAGACGCTCCACTGAGTTCTGGTACACAGCTGATGGAATTCGTTTTCAGTCTTCCTGCAGCGTTGTGAATAGTTAACGTTTGCCTGGGCTTTTAATAGGGCGGTTGGGCAATTCCACTTAATGTCATCACATCACGGCGCAAATTACCTTATTTTATAGACACGGTAATTATTGTGCTGATGCAAGAAGGGATCTATTCCGAACTGAAGTATTTGCACTTTTTTACTTTCACTATTTTGTTGCAAAGGAAATTGACGTCACAATTATTCCAGTCTTCTGAGTACTTTGCGATTTCGTGTCCATAAAAATTTAAGGACAGTTTACTAAATGTATGGTCATATATTCGTTGGGTTATTTTCTTCATTGCTCTAAGCGAGCAAAGGATTTTAATGATGAACGTAGCATCCTTTATCTCACTATTTTTGTAAATCTTTTTTCAAATGCAAACGGAAATTTATCAAGTCCTATGACTGGCTGCGAGTATCTGTGCATGCCTTCAATTTATTTTTTCAAACTCAGCGTGATGAATTATATTCAGTAACGAGTTGTTGATAAGACTGTTTAATTTTGTCTGAAACCAGTATCCATTTATCTTCAAAACTTTTTTTTTCCTTTCCAGCAAATTATAGTTTATTTTGGTAAAAAGTAAAATATTGACGATGATAAAATTTTCTTCCAAAATATTTTGTACTTGGATAAACTTAACGTACGTGTGATATTAACGTGGTGAAGAACAACTTCGTTTGAAAGAAATTAGAACATTTGGATTAGCTTTGCTCCTAGCCCTATATCTGGCGACAAAAAATGTAACTCCATAATTATCGTACGCCCATTGGAAGGGGAAAATTGTGTAGCAATAGTAAGTCATTTTTAGCTCGAAATAATGGACAGCGCTTTCTTTTGCCCAAATTTCGAACAAATACGGGATAAGTGTATTTTCTGTTTACTTTTGAATGAAAATTATATTGTAGTCATATTAATAGTGACTATACGTGGAAGTTAATTTGTTACTGATCTGAAAAAAAAACGTAGTCATGATTGTATATAATCATTAGTGAGAACAACCAGAACAAAACCGAATAAATTCAAAGACATTGGGTGCTTTGTTTCCTTGTATCCGTTTACCTGAGCTACCCCATCGATGTTATTATGTCCACAAGATTACATAGTTTCCAATTAAATTTCAGTACACGCCGACTCCACCCAAAGTCGTGCCTTCCCGCAACTTTTAGTTTCAGTCTGGACACGCGTGTTTTCCATATGTGGCAGGCAAGTGAGCTACGAAAGGACAACAAAACTCAAACGGAATTTATATGGTTTATGCTGACGTAACATAATCTTGTTTTTAGTTTAACGCGCCTTATATCTCAGTCCTTGTGCGCTATTTTCGGCATACAGTATATTCTTTCTCCTGATTGTCTGGGAAAATTAATCGAGATGTACCAAATCCAAAATGGGTGATTTGTTTGCGCTTTCCAGGCCATTATTTATTAAATTTTAATGTGTCAAAAGTTTTAAATTTGAAACAAAAAAAATTTGAACAGTGGTTAATGCGTGCTTTTGTGTAGTTAAGTATTAACTGTTCACCTAAAAAATTCCGGTATGAAAACAATATATCGATTACTAATTTGTGTGTGCTTTTCTATTGCTAAGTATTTACGGTTCATGTATACAATATCAGTATAAGTTTATGTCAGTTGGTTATAGTTTGAGTTTCTCTGAACTAACTGAAATACTTTTCTTAGAGATTGTGATGTATAGATCGAAGAATTAGCTATTACTGGTTGTTGTTTGTGGGTGAAACTATTTTCCAATTTGATTGTGCCAATAAGATTTTCGCTTCCCTAGTACTCAAAGATCATGATTCTTATGCAAAGAGCTAAGTCGTGTCAAACTTTTTAAATATAAACTGAATGAAACACGTACTGAATAATGATATTTTGATAATGTAAAAAATTACTACAAGGAGGGATAAACATTACACCTGCAAAATGCCTGGCAGAACATATGGGCTAATTTTTGATAACTCCAGTTTTGGGTAATTTTTTTAGAATACTTGTGCTTTTTCACAGGACAATTTTTTTATTAATAGTGTATAACCATTTTATAATAGGTGTACACTTTTACACTTTTTTATTTACATTTCAACATTACTTACAGATGAACCACTTATGCAACAGAGTTTTATAATCGTAATGCCTATATTTTGTCCAGTTGTACGCAGTTACNCACACGCTTGACGTTTATTTTTCGAACACTTCCCCGTTTCTGATCTGCCATTAAATTGTCGCGTCTTCTACGGTTAAAGTGACTCACACATCCTTAATTCCTTGGTCACGACTTGCGATTCCATCCCAAGTTTTCGCATTTGGGATACTGCAGACTTAACTGAGTGGATTTTCTCAATATCCTTGTGTCTCACATGAATTACAGTCTGTAAAGTATAAATTGAGGATTGAAAGATATTGGTTAAATCATTCCCGTATGGCGGTAGCCAATTCTGAGGTCCCTCTGTAAATCGTAAAAGTAGTGAAGGTCTCTTGCCTCAGACTCATTACTTGTTTTTACATTGTTCATTATTCAGCGTGAATATAGTAACATGATTTAAAGAAATAACCGAACGGAGGCACTATATAACGTTCGTCCGAGTATCAGTGGAAAAATATCAGGGCGCTTTCTTGTAAATAACAGNTGGAAAAATATCAGGGCGCTTTCTTGTAAATAACAGCGTTCTTTGAGTTTAGTTGCAGTGACGGGTTGGGAAGCAGGGTGTCTGAGAACCCAGCGAAGAGACGAATATGGCTAGGAAAACAATTTTCTCGTCGTGAAGGAGGAAGCGCGTTTTTACAATCTACTTACAGGCTCCTGCTATTCAAGGGGCGTTGCTTTGTGCGACAAGTACACAGGAGTAATTAGTAATTGTCTCTGTAAAGATGGCATGTTCAGTTCTCCGGAACAGTGACTGGTACACAGTTATCATAAAGCATTTATGCTACGCAGCTAATATCCAAAAACAAATCCCTTTGCTAAATCGGTCCACGTGTACCTTCCTGGCTGCTCATAACTCGTTGATAGAAAAAAATGGTTGCCATGTTACGGGGTAGTTACTCTTGGACCAAGAATCTGGGTGTCTCTACTTTCGAATTATATTATTAATATACAAAAGTGAAAGCGTGTTATACAGTTCGTTATTTATTTGTGCACAAGTTTGCCATAAGCTGAGCTTAATACAAGTAAAATATTTCTCTTGGACGTACTTTACGGATACTTATTCATGACAGTAGGAGGACAGCTTGTACCCAAAAAACGTGATCTTGCCAAATTCCAAAGCATCGTCAGCATTGACATTTACATTATCATCTTGACAACCATTTCATCAGTTTAACGAATACTGAGATTTAACGATACCCTAACCACGGTGGACTATCGCAGGAACGTCGTGCATGTTTTGATAATTCAGACTGCTTAGGCCGTAGCTGGGGTCACATGGCGGTGAAACCTACATAAAGGCATCATTCTACGGGGACTCCATCGTAACTGCCCTTCATCAATTTCTTTTTTTTTTTTAACATGTTACTTACGGAAGCCTACTGGTACCTCTACGGCAATACAGTTATCAGGAACTTATAAATCGCTGCAATGAACAACTCAAAATTGTAGTTATGACAGTCCGAATACGCAGAGGCAAAGGCAGCAGGAATTAACTGTAAACGTGCAGCAAAAATAAGCGGTCCAGAAGATAATCAAATGGGGAAAGCTTTGATCTGTTTTTCTAGTCCTGCAAAATTCCTTCTGTTTTTTTTTACCCAGATGTACAGTATAAAGTTGAATCAGTGATTTCATTACAAAAAATACTAATAACTAAATAATAAACTATTTGTCACGGCAGTTTAAGTTACTGTTATTATCAGTAGTGTTTCAGTATCTCCAGTAAAGCAGTCTTCTTGGATTTCATATTAACATCTGATGTTCTGGAGCAATATTCACTCTTTCAACTTTTAGAAAATGACACTAAAGACGGCAATTTTAGACTGTTAATGACGACAGGTCTCGAATGAAGCAAACTCTGAAAAGCCCACAACGTTGGCTGACCAAAGCTGCGGGGCATCGAGGTTTTTTTTTTCTTCCACGAACTGATTTGAATTTGCTGGCAAGATTTAACCACTGTCCAGAGCTGCGGGTACAGTTTAATGGCCTGTCATACGCTCCGGTATGACAGACCCGCCGTCGTATTTCTGTGCATTTTACGGGCGCGTCCACACACACACATGCACCGCATGCTTACGACCCATCGTAGGAGGGGGGAGGGGGGACTAAGCCCTCCCTGTTTACAGCGCCACCGCTGCTGATTGGAGCTCCGACGCAAGTTGGCAAGTCTTGATTGTCCGTGCTGGCCCCGATGCCGTCCGAACGACCGGCTTGATTGGCTCCCGAGTTATCGCGGGGTTGGGTCCCCGTGTAGCGGCGCTGCCAGGTAGCACGAGGAAAGTTACTCTGACTAATCTCGCGGCGAATTCAAGTGGGAGGTAGTTACTGTCAGCAGCCCGTGAATGGTTTGTAGGGCGTGACCGCGTACGCAGGGCGTGGCATGGGCATCAAATCACAGGGCAAACGTTTCTCGTGTAGGGCATAAGATAACGAGAGTGCTTCATCGCTTGGTAAAAACTTTAACACCGAAAACAAAATTAATCGACATTTTGCATACCATCTGCCATGAATGACATCTAACTTGTTCTATTTGTTCGCGACAGAAAGTATGATTTTGAAAATAATGCTGTTTACTGAATTGTATAAATTGAAGCGGTTGTAGTTTTTCTGGGTTTTTTTTTTTACTTTCTTTTAGCTTTCCTTTTCATCAGCGTATTGAATGCTGACGATGTTACACCATTAGTATAATCTGGTGAGTTCATAAATTACACAACTAAAAAAATCGCTTGAATGAATTATACGAGATTTTAGATAGGCATTTCTTTAGAAATGTGTAAATTATTTAATATGTAAAACCCGTCCTATTTAAAACAACTACGGACGTACAATAATGCGTGTGGAGAGGTAGGTAGTCCTATACCCTTGCGTGAAGGTAAAGCACCCATTGGAGGACCAGGACTTTTTTTTCGGGAGGGAACATCACTGAACTATTGTACCTCCAGGACATATAATGACTGCCTAAATTGCAGAATTCACAAACTGCGGGGGCGAGGGAAATTGAAGTACTATGGAAAAAAAACCTGCAGTCATCTGCAACGTCCGCAGTTTTTTCTGAAACGACGTAAATACGGATTAAGATTCACCGAGTGTCGACTCAGGATTGCATTTGAGAGGACCGACTTGCCAATCACAAGGTCACGAGGCATCGGACTACGGGGCAAAAGAAAACAGACGGACCAAAAACTAAACATAAATTTTTTTTTTTTGTGAATTAGTCGGAGCTCTAAATATTACACCGTTGAAATTGGTTGTCGATCGAGAATGTTTAAATGCGCTTCTGGGGTTGTTAAATATATTGTTCCTGGTAGCCACATTTTTAAGATAAAAACCAAAACGAAGGTCGCTGTCTGTTTAATTACGGACGTGAGACAGTAAATTTTAAGCTGATGGCTTCGCCGCACGGCTTTTATTATCCCCAATAGCAACTCTTTCCCTACGCCAACCCTCGTCTACTTAAGAATTATGCTAAATATAACGTTTTACAACCGCCCGCCGACAAAACAAAAGTTTTTCTAAGCTGGTGAGAATATTTACGGCGCCGCCTGTGCCCTGCGTGGGCAATTAAAAATATACCACACGGCTTTCACAAAGAAAAGAAACCTTTTTGTGGTTGCAGAATCTACTTTCTGTTTTAATAGTTACTATTAAACCGAAAGATATATGTTATTCGTTAAGTTCCAGACAGCAAGTGGGAAAAGGGGCGAACGAGACGGGAAAGAGATACGGAGAACGAGGGGCAGAAAAAACGAAATGAAGTTCGCATAAGAAATTCGTTGTAAACATAGAAATTATCATACGTGATAGGATGCCGGGGAAGGGCACAGTAAATTTTCTTCCCGGGACACGCAAGTTCCTTTGAGAACTGCAACGCCACAAAGCAGATACGATAAGTAGAAAAAAAAAGGAGCAGAAAAGAAATGAGGAAGAGGGGTGGAGAGAAAGCTGAAATAAAAATCTGTAGAAAACAGCTGGCAATGAAAGCTTCATCCTAACTCTTGGTGTGTATGATTTACAGCTATTCTCCGAGGGGTTTATAGTCCATCATTCAGAGGGGTAATGTTTGANAGAACTCACCCGCCGCCGTATAACAACTTTGAAAAGTCGTTGGCGAATACACGAGGGCGCGCAGATTTCGCGCGCATGTTCCGTGCAAGCAAGGCGACGACGAGTCCTGGCGAGACAGGGAGACGAGTCGAAACGAAAAGGAGAGAAATTGCGAGGAATAGAAGTTGCGTCATTAAGGGCACGAACCCAGGAAGGCGGACCTGAAGCCCCGCAACTGAGGGGCTCAGGAAAGCTGTAACCGCGGCTAGAATGTAGAATCTTAATAACGTTTTCCTCTCGTTCCCTCCACCTGGTGGTCTGTTCTAAAGTGAGCGGCAGTAAATTATTTCTGTTCCAAAGAATCACTCCAGAGTTACGGCATACCTATCGTCCTTCTTCGTGAAGGGGGTGAAAAAAGGTGAAAATGGAGGAGGGGGAGTCAAGTCAGCTCGTAAACAGCCCACTGACCCGGAAAAGAATCATGCCGCCTGTTGGCCCCTGCAGTCCCTCGTCCAATTATTTCTCCACGACACGAACACGAGAGTTTGCAGTCGTGGTGCTGAAGTCGAAGTGTACTTGAAGTTTATGGCATGGAGACCAAGTGATAGTTTATTACCAGTGACCATCTCTCTAGAAGCGGACTATAATATGCATGTGAAATCATTAGGACGTCTCCAAATTATATTAATTTCTGGCAAGTGTAACGTTAGCTGAACTACTTACTTACACGACCTTCGACGTAGTTACGGATAGGAATTTAATAGAAAGAAATTTTTTTATAGTTAAAATGATTTAGTAGATGTGCCAAACTTAATATTAAGTGGATTTTTATCCAGAAAGGCTCTCGGCTAGTAAAGCATGACTTTTTAATATATTTATGCAAATAAAATGGTAGTCGGATAAATTAATTCGTGCAAATGTCCAAATTTTACCAAGCCGACCTGGAGCAACTACATAAACATTAATTACTCGCTGTGCTCAGATTATGTAACAGAAATGGTCACATAAGGAAAATTCATGTTGGTCTTAAATTCCAAGTCTTTGTGGCTTTTAGAAAAGGAACTTTGAAACGAAGGAAGCCTGTAAAAAACAGCTTCTTGACAACTTACAGCTCCATACATAATTCCAAGAAGTAGCAGCACTCCCACGTCGCTCGGGGTCGTGAATAGGTGGCGAATGACCGGACATCGGCAAGTAAGGCATTCGCTCCACTGGAACCGCCATACATCGATGATTAAGTAGTCTGATTTTCGTATGGGTACATTTACCGCGGTATGAATATGAAACCGTGCATTACTATTAGCTATTATTATACGCAACGTAAATGAGCTGAGTAAACATGCAGGTAACTTTTGTTTTTTTATTCTTCCCTGTAAGATTCATACGTAAGCAAATCCTACATATTAGGGATTTTAAACGTGTCAGTTTTTTATTCTGACTGAAGTAATACGGGGCCGCGGTGATGTAGTGGTTACACTACTCGGCTCCCACCTAGGCGAACCGGGTTTGATTCTCGGCGGGGTCGCTCCCGGATTTTCGCAAGTGGGAATCATGCCGGACGATGCCGTTGGCCGGCGGGTTTTTTCGAGGATCTTCCGTTTGCCCCGTCTTTGCATTCCGGCGCCGCTCCATACTCATCCCACTTTACCCTCATCGTCTCTTAAGACCTTGATGTTAAAATCCGCATAAATCTCTCCACTCCACTCCACTCCACTAAAGTAATTGCGGTAACTCAAGTTCTTTTAAAATTTGCACCCGGAGAATAAATATCAAGAGTAAGTGATATTTTTTCTGTTTTAAAACAAAAGCCTCTTAAAATTGTTTATTGACACAACGTGAATGTACGCTCTGTTGCAGACATTAACTTTTGCTACCACATCAGGAAAGTATGTACGTGCGTCCCGTGTGACATGCAGTGCTTGAAATGATCCAGAACTCTGGACGACGCCCGTGTAGACTTGCTGAGGAATCCTCTTTGGGAGGACGATGGTGCGGCGAGCATTAAGGCTCCCGCCTACTTAGCGCTTTTTTCCGCGTTTGAGGCCGTGAAGCGTGGGAGCGATAAGGACGACACTGCCACGCGCATCAAGTGCGCATCGCCGCAAGGCTCTCAACTGGTGCGCAGTATTCTCGTCGCACTGCGTGCACCTATGCGACTTTCAGCGGTGACACTATTATTATTGTTTGGTGGAAAGTATGTAGGATGGTTCAACGCAGGGCCCTTGAATAGTTTCGTGTGTATCTGACACGTTTAATTTGAGATACAGCACTTTGAAAAGCCTGCTTTAAGACATTTTCGAGTGCTGTAATGTGCCTGACGTCTTGAAAGCACTCAACAGTCCTCGTCTGATGTGCGTGTTCTTTTCGTAGATCAGCACATTGGACGCACGTTTAATATTTTCGCAGATTGACAAGTATTTCAAGGACTCAGCAACGCAGTTCAAGCGCCAGGTAGGCGGGAGCCTTAACGCCAGTCGAGGCCACAGGGAATAGGCCTCAAAGGTGAAAAGGACACGAATGTTTTTGGCCGAGCGTGAAGATCATTACCCGGGGATGTAACCTCGGCTTGAACGTATGTAGAGTAGAGATGCGCCCTTTTTACGATACCTTCGCTGCATCTACATGGCTCCGCTCCCTCGCGAGAGGTNGGGGGGGGGGGGGGTGTTGGCATCCTCGGAGAACAAGTCTGCGGTTGAGTGCTCGCATCGTGCGAGCCGAGGACAAAGAGGCCTTGCCCAAGTTTTTACTGCCCGGCCAGCCTTAATAACACGTTATGTAGCCATTTGACTGCATTTTAATGGCATCCACCGGCAGTCGTAAAATGGCGCTAGGAGGAGATAGCCATCGGTCTCCCCTCGCGTCGGGCCGCTTCTAATTTGGCGAGCTCGCGAACAAGGCAGAAAGGATGCGCGTCGAGGAAGATCCGGAGAAAGAACGAATGAGTGAAGGGCATAGGCGTCCGCGCGTCACGCGGTCGCTATACCCTTCCTGTCAAGTAATACACAGTACGGTTTACTGCCTATGCAGGTCTGAAAAAGAAAATAACCGCCTTGTGGCGGGCATAAAAGCGGCAGTGGTATTGAAAAACGTGCGGCCTCAAGATTAATTGGCATTAAAAATGTACGGGAAAGCGTCCTCTATGCGAACGCAGTGCCGTGCTTAAAGTGGTCGTAATCTCTGCATTCCCCTGCACAGCCGTATACCATGTCACAAAGGAAAATAAAATCTGTGCGGAATTGCCTTTCTGCTCACATATTGGCATAAATATACATACTGTACTAACATTTTTATTTATATATTTTCTACACTTACTGTTTCAGATACATAGATAGTTTAAAATGAGCGGACATTTCATAGCAACGAACAGTCTGTAACGGCCTACTTCTGCTCGTTTTCCGATGGACGCTTTAGAGCTTGCTTTACTTTTTGAACACAAAGTGTTCGACGTTAATTATTTTTATTATAAAATTTTACCATTTATTTCCGTTGGCTAATCAGTTTCCGGGTAGGTCACGCGTTTAGAAGTGGAAATATTATCCTCTTCTTATGAAAGGCACGCAGATCTGTGGGTTACCGTCGTTCAGATCCCGGAGACTTGGAAACTTGCCACAGAGGTCTTGTTTGGGGCGAAGGTGAGGCATGCTACACTCCGCTGTTCCCCTTTTCAACCTCAGGCCATTAAAATACGCCACACTAGCCTCCTGCCGAAAGCCTGCATAGTTGCCATATGGGCGTCATTGTAAGCAGCTGTGTCTATTATAATTTTTTAACAACCATGGAATATTTCAAAGTAAATATTTTTTCAGGACAGGAATGAAAGTCGGTATGTTGATGCCAGTTCATTAATTTGGTTATTGAAACCTGAATGTGATCGTTAAAAACTTTCAAAGTCAACAAAAATCGCTGTTAGTAGCCTTTAGTTTACT
>NQII01000165.1:438211-454785 GCA_002778355.1 Clitarchus hookeri
CGCCGGCGAGGGAAGACAGCACGTGTACCAGGGGACCCGTTTCATCCCACGTTAACAGTCCCCTTACGAGTATACCGCCACCATCGGCCTGGACTGTACCCTGCTGATACGAGGGATCCGTCGCTCCACGTGCTTGGCGACCGGCGTGGTCCAGGCAGCGCGCCAAATTCAAATGGAGCGCGCATCGTTCGACGCCTGTAGGTCGGTAGGCATCATTTATGGACACAACACATGTTCCTTATGTCAAAATGTTTGCCTCGGCGTGCCCCATCACCCCTAAAAATTATGCTTAATAATTTCGAACAGTCAATGTATCCTTCCGCCACATGTGAAATTAAAACACACACAAGTCTAGGGAAAAAATCACCAGAGAGAAAAAGTGCGCCGTATTTGAATGCTAGACAGACAATCAGATACAAATATTCTTTATACACAAGAAGAATATTTTTTCTGGTAGTTTTTCCACTAATTGTAAATATGTCAGTAAAAATAAATTTGACTTTACAAACTACGTATCAAAATCAGTTTGGCAAGAGTTTACATGAGAGTTTTTTCCTACTGGCCGTTACCAACATAGTTCTTACATCTTAGTTTTTAATTCATGTTAACTAGCGGGTAAGTATTATCATTTATATACAAAATATATCTTAACGTTATTAAATTTTCTTTCAAGCGTAAAATATTTCTAATGTATATATGAATAATAATTTATCGTTAGCCGAAAGTGTCCACAACGGCATCTTAAATGAACTAGCTGATATACAGTTGTATTAAAGCGTAAATATGACCTCTTTTAGTGTGTTAATATGATTTGTGCGGGCTTTTAGTTTCCCGCATGTTCCACCTGCATCACCTGCCAAAATATATTCGGTCGTAGTGGTTACTGTATACACGAAAACTAGTACACTGTGGTGACATATTTCCACTGGCCGTATTTATAGGTGACGTCACCTCTACGGAAGGGCTCTGTCCAGTTAAGAGCTTGACAGCAGAGTGGCTGTTTCATTGCCTGAATCAAGTTACGCAGGGATGTAACCTTTCTTCAAGGTTGATAATGATTGTCGCGTGGAGAGGGGATTTAACTAGTATATCCCTTTCACAGCTCTTTGTACGGCGTATAGTCTGTTCGTGGTTTCTTCATACTTTTTTTCATCTAACCTTTGAAAAATCACCCCATGTATGAAGTGTTCGGTTATTTCCGAAATATGCCGTGTATCACAAGCGGTGTATATCTCTGTTAACATAAAAGTACTTATATTTCATTCATAATTAATGTGAATAAAATACAGTGAGAAAACAGGTGTGTTGGTAATACCTAGTAAGAAATAGTTCTTATGCAAAATATTAATACGCTGAGTGCGCACGAATGCGGTGCGTTGTCCCTTTGGTGTAGTTTTTTTGACTCGGTTAAGCTTTGTTTGCATAAGCCAGAGGGATATCCTGAAAATAGAACTTTAGCAGATCTTTAGAAAAGTTGAGTAACCGTAAATGAACTATAACTACAGAGTAGATAAATACACAGAGACGAAATGGCGTGGCATTTTTTTATGTGAGAGTACCCATCCGCTGATTGGCTGCGTGAAGCTGTAGCACTGGCCTTGTGCTTGATTGGCTACTACGCGTTGCGAAATGTTTCCTGTTGGCTTGGCTGCCGTCTGGCGAGTAAACCACCAAATCCTGATTGGCGAACGGCGTTCCTCCATGTCGCTGGCCAGTGGCCGCCATTTTGCTGGCGTGCGCGATTGGAGTTCGCGGTTTAAACTGCTTTACCTGTGTATTCTTAAGTACTCTGTGACAACACTCACGTACAGGGACCGCTGGCGTATTTCAAGGCTTGTGAATACAAATCTCTTCGCTTGCAGGCAAGAATCGCGGCTAGAAATCAGCACAGGTCACTCACAGCCAGTTTCTGAAAGAACACTTCACAGGTAACTACCGTGCAATGAACTTGCGAAGCTGAGTGGCATGCAGGATGCTCTTGCTGATTTCTGTTTACAGATTTGGCTGATTAAAGCAGCTGAATAGATAAAAAAAAACCTTTAGATTGTCTATGACGGGACGTGTGTAAGGCGTGGTTCAAGCTATAAGTATTTCTCTGGTGTTGTGGAAGTGTTTTAATAACTCCGAAATAGTTTCTTTTGTTGAGATGACAAGAAGGTGGAAAACACAGTGGCTTCTTTAATTTGCTGGAAAATAAGGTTTTGTAGTTTGTTTACCTTACTGAGGAACCTAACATTCCTACGCCTGTATTTTAAGATGACCGTTCTTGCGTTCACACGGATGCAAATGTGACTCATTAGTACGATTAACCTACAGTAACATCTGGCATGGATCGCAGAATCCCCAGATTTAAACACTCTTGATAATCCGCGAGACTACCTGGAACAACGTACGTTTTGTAGCATACATTGACTAAAGATGAGGAAGACCTTTTATCCGCCTGCTGCACATGTACCCAACATTGATCTATGCCAAAGGAACACAACTGTCAAAGTCACATGGTCAACAGTGATCAACGGTTATGTTTATATGTCAATTTTCAAAAGACAATCCCATAAATAAGTATAAAATGTCTTTAAAAGTTTTAATTTAATCTATACTGTGGCGGTAGCTTGCCGACACATACATGCAGTGACTCCGTATATACTTTCCACCAGCTGGAATTTCTTTTCCATCACAAAATAGAGGGGAACCCCCCCCCCCAATCCCTTCAAACGTGTGACTGAAGGAGTATGTTAATTTGGGTTTACCAAGTGACAGAAAAATAATACTTTTTATAAATTATATTTTGAAAAATTCCTGAAAACGGGTACAACCAGACCACCAACGGTCATGAAGTAAATATAAAATTTACTTTTAAAGCCCCAAAAGTTAAATACAAATATATATATTAGAACCACTTGAATAAAACAAACAATTCCCTCACAAATTACATATCTTAAATGAGATTACAGAACCCCGTAGAGCAAAACTTAAATTTATGAACCCGTATTAGCAGCCTCCCCCACGCCCCCCCCCCTTTTTTAAGGAACAGAGTTCCGTTCTGATAAAGTCTCTCAGTAAGTATCCTCCTCAATATTTCTCAAAAAGGCGTACACCAGCCTTTTATTTCTTCTGCGCTCCGTTCTGAAAGTTTTTCTAACTTCCGTGTTGCATAGAGCACCCCATGGTGACGTCACAAGCTGCTCGCACCGCCAGATATCATGGAGACACCCAACGGTGGGGGGAGAGGGGAGCGAAGCAACGAACAATTCCGACCGCGGGCCGGCGCGCCAGTCTGACGGGGTGATCACACCAAGGTAAGCCTCGTCCGCATCGGCGATGATCATGCACGTAGCTTACGTAGTAGCAACATCTTATAGCGCGGGTATTCCTTAGTGCAAGCGCACGGTGACAGATGAGACGCCGTCACAATACATTGCATTACAAATTGGTTAGAGGAAGTATACAAACATCTCAAAGCGCTTGTTTACTAAACAGTATTCTTACCTCAAACCCAAACCACGCCGTTTTCTCAGGCCGTATTGGCAAAAAAGCAGTTCAATGTTGGGACACGGAGGTTGCATGCCACGTTTTTTTTTTTTAGTTCCTTATGTGCTGGTATATGCGCCAGGGCAGCAAGCTGAGGCCAGACGTCAAAAATTATTTTTTTTTCTCCGCGCAAAACTTTAGTCGTGAGATCTGACTGGCAGTGGGAATAATAGTGAAAGAGCCGCTGCAAGGCAGGACTCGGAGGTCACAATTTGCTACGCCCTTCAGTCAAGCAGTCTCCACGGTGGTGCAGTCCGCTAGAGTGTAACGGTTGAAGCTGTGGTCCTTGGCTTGCCTTTCTTTCTTACTAGCCAATAAGAGGCTGCCATTGGAAGCTTTTGCTACACGCAAATATTTTTCTGGTAAACTTTCTTACGTAATGACACGTTGATATCACATCGTGAAAAGTTATTTTCTTCCTCGTTAGGGTCGCGTACAGTATCTTCTTAGTCTGTGAGCCGGCCATTTATGCAGGGGGCACGTTCTGAGTGGAAAGTGTTTCGATTCCCGAAATTACGTCTTTTGTGTGCCTCGTATGTTCTTTCGAGAACAAGAACCTTCAAGACTCAGTGTTACAAACGTAACTTCCGTTTGTCCCAGAGCTTTCTTAGTCATTTTTCGCTGAGCACACGAGTTTTCTCGTGGTATTTGCTGTCGTGCCGCGTTACGATACGCCTGGCATGTAGACGATTTATCAATAAAGAAGCGAAGAGCCCCAATTTTCTACAACGTACGGGTATACCTGGCATCAGGATAGTTTGTTTATTCGGCCAGCCTATTTGTGTTTGCTTTTGCGCCAGGACACATGCAGCGGCGGGCGGTGATATATTGCAAAGTATGTCTGCATTTGTTCACTGCTGTAGCGAGGGAAACTGGAAGTATTGCTACCTCTCGTGAGCGAGATGCACGCCACTTATTACACACGTGAGGTGACGTTAGTTGTAAAACTACATTTAAGCATAAAGTATAAAGGTTTACAGAAACTAACTGGTTTGGCGGTGCTTTCATGTGGGCTTATCCATTCGCTGATTAGGCTGTGCGAGTATCTTACTTAGAGTTTGACTGGCTGCAGCATACTGCAAAAGGTTCCCTGACTGGGCTGCCTCGGCTAGCGAGTAGGTTACCAGCCCCTGATTGGCGAACAGCGGCGTACCGACATGCTGGCCAGTGGCGCCATTCTACTGGCGTGTGTTCGCGGTATAAGCTGCAGTTTCACCTCTGTACTCTTAAGTAATCTGTAGCCGAGCATACGTAGCAATCTTTGCGTGTGATGGAATCCTTTTAAGGTGGCTGCCTGGTTAAAGGAATTGTGCACGTCTGAGACCTAAAAGCGTGGGAGCGCTAGGGACGATCAAAACATGCACATCGACTCTGTCATCGCCTCTACGAGCAAAGCACTGAACTGGCGTGCAGTCTTGCCGTCGATAACGCGCCTCTATGAGACTTTAAGCGGAGACCCTACAATTATATGACGTAATAATAATAATAAAGGTTTGATGCACGTCCCTATTCCTTTTTTAGTGTTTTGCACCGGAATGTTCATACCTAAAAAATAAACCATGAAAATACCCGTTTGAGCCATATTAACTATCACAAAAACCTGCTTTAGAGAGAAATGGAGGATCTGAAAAAGATACAGACGCGTAACGTTTCTTAAATGCTATTAGTAAGCAGACCTCATTCAGACACGTTGGACGGTTTTTTAATAAACCGCTTCCTGCCGGAGCTCTGCGCACTGTTCGGTGGCCTACCCAAACGGCCATCTTAAAGTCCTATTAATATTTTTTTATTTTTTTTATTTGGTTGTATGACAGCCATTGTAAACAGTCTATAAAAAATAGAAGTTTGGGACATCGGGACCTGGGACCCGGAGCTCGAAGCTGTTAATGCTCTGTCATTCCGGTCCCCATGTGGCCATTTTGTCCGCCATGTTAAATGCCAGTAACTTTGACATTGACCCTAATGACTTTTGATCTTATAAACTCAAAAAATTCCCCCATAAAATATAAAGAATCTTTAAAAATTATTAAGAATTTATTTTTAAAAATTATAACTTAAACATTTTTAATGTTCGGGCTTAGAGGAAACGAAGGACTGGAACCGACCAGCCCCCATGTTATGCCGTTACCCAACAACCATGTTAGACCCAGGTGACCTACACTCATGACATTGACCCTATAACCGTTGCCTTGGATGACCTTGAAAACAAAAACTCAAGGAAAATGGTACAAATTTAATAAATTCATAAAGACTACCGTTATTTTGGATACAGCTGACCTTGACCTTTGACCTTGAACCCAAAAATTCGTCACAAATCCCAAACATTTCTTAAGAATTTATGAAAAATTAATTAAACAAATCTTATAAAAAATAATATATTTTTATTATTTTTAAAAACTTACACTTCCTGAGGTTTCCCACAGCACCATGTCCAGCAGTCAACTGATCCCCCTTAAATCAATTACGTTGTATTAACATTCCCCTCCCCTACCCCCTCATCTTTGCTCATTCTGCCGAATGCACTCCACCCGCCATATTGGTTTTTCCTTTGTCGTTTGTTTTAATTTTCAACACCTATGTGATACTAGTGTATTAATTATCAATTAGTCGCCAGAGGTGCTGTCAATTTAGCCACCATGTTGGTTGTTGGCCTATACCTTACCCCAATGACATTGAACTAAAAAAATAAAATAAATTACAGTTCATACAATTGTCAATTACTAGCTGGTCACATAAAGGCACCATACCCGACTAACACTACTAAATAACAACTGACTGCACACAAGACTGACTCCATCCAACAAGACTAACTCCACCCAGGACTAACTCCACCAAAGACTTACTCCATCAAAGACTAACTCCACCAAAGACTGGCTCTTGACGAGACTTACTTAGCTCAAGACTAGCTCTTGACGAGACCAGTACCTACAAAACAGGATAGACCAACCGACAAGACCAGCCTGCCATACGGCTCACCTATACACACAAACGACGATGAACAATCTCGAATAAAGTCTCCTAATAAGAGTCTCGTAGCTAACCTCATCGCAGAAAATCTTCGCAAAAAATTTCTACTAGAGCTGATCATACCAAATTTTCATAATATCTTAACAAGCCAACTTACCAGATCAACTTACCAGGCCAACCAACTAATTGCGAAACACTCCTCAAAAATATTCCCCTCATTTCATTCGTTCGCCATATAGAACTCAGCCGAGTAAGGCATAATACTTTAAATCGAACTACAGCCCTCCTACTACATGCACTCACATACATTTGATCTAAAACAGACTCTCAAACACTACCGAATTAATAAGTATTTTAGAGAAGCAGAAGCGACTGTATAAGAAATTAAGCACACATTACTATATACACATATTTTATTCATTTACTTACTATATACATTCTATCTTTCTAATTATTTTGAACATTCCATCCTTACATTTCTCAGATATTTGCAGATTATGGATAGTAGCCAACAGTCTCATCTGATAAAACTCAGATTCTTCAGTTCATCGATGATTGAATATATATCAACAATGTGTAAGAGATACCCGCGTTTTTGCAGGTCAATAAAACATCTGAGTCTATCAACAAGTTCATTCGGGTCTTCGGGAAATATGTAACGAGCGTTATTGACGCCTTCTGCCTTCTTCACACCACTTGTCGAAGGAAACTCGTTGGTAAAATGTCTGGGAAAATCTAGAGAATCATCATCCTTGTCATCAGATACTTCATCAACACTGTATTCATAGTCATTATCATCAATGCTGTCTTCATGATCGTCTTCGCCTCCTGTTTCATCCACAATATCAAGTTTACTTTTCTTTGTAGGAGTTGCACAGTCATCGTCAGTATTTAGAGCCGACAACTGTTTCTTCTGAAGTTCGTCGACTTCACACGAACGTCTTGAAAGTGTACATTCCACACATACTGACTCTACCAAACCTCGTAGGTCTCTCATTCCATCTTTAGCATTAACTCTCACATCACAATCGTCTGTGGAATCAGTACCCATCGATGCAGCACGGGGTATTGACGATATCACTTGCTGGCTCTCAAAAGCTCAATTTATCACCTCGCATAAACTGCATGTGCCCATTGTCGTAATGCTTCATCGCGCGGAAAGGACTCTTCGTACAGGCGGTTCTCTCATGTCACCGAAAATGGCAGCTTTTGCTGAAGATCTTTCCACAGTAGCAACACTGTTTTACATGTAATTTTCCAGCAGTGGGAAAATGTACATCCATAGAGGTAAATTGTACAGTAGACTATGTACAATCATTGGCTTGCATCACCTTCATGAAAAAAAAAACCGAATTCCTTTCCACAGTGGCAACATGTGTATCTACTTGGTCTAGCTATTGCCTTATGTACATATACTTACTAAAACATTTCATCAGTGAGATTTAAGCATTTTTCTTATGCCTCCAATAAAACAGACATTTTATGTAGTTCCTTAATCACATTACCATGTATCTTCAACATTTTCTTCCACACAAGTTCTTCTCTCAGCTTTAATTCATGGTTACTCTTAAAGCATACAACTGACTCCTGCCAGACACATCCCTCACAAGACTGACCCCCTCCCACTCACCACAATCAACGCCACAATCGCTCCACATGCTCCACAATCAGGGGTCATTAGGTATCAACAGAGGTCATTAAGGGCAATTTAAAGGTATTTTTGGGGTCATCAGGGGCTATTATGGGTTACCATGGGTCATTTAGGGCATCATGGGTTATAAGAGATCGTTTAGGGGTCATTAGGGGTGAATTACGGGTCATTAGGGATGATTTAGGAGTTATTAGAGGTGATTTGCAGGTTATTTCTAAAACATGGGGGCAAATTTCGGCAGTGTATTCCTTACGAAAATATAAGACTAAACTGTAAGTACCACTTTTTTTGTCAAGTGAGTATTAAGGAAGCTATGCGCCCCTGAAAAATACTCATTGAAATTGTCTTACTCTGTTTTGCCTACCTGTATGCAATACACGTTCTGTTGTGATCACTTTAGGGGAAAGTTGTACATGTATTTTCGTCTTATATTTTAGTAAGGAATTGCTTGTCGACGTTTGTTCCCATGTTTTATAAACACGTGGTATATTCGAAGTTTCATACCGGCTTCATGAATGCCAAAGTTGAATAACTCAAGAGTCGCGGAATTCGAGTAAATATATATATATATATACATATATATATATATATATATATATGTATGGCTGATTCTTAGGGTGAGTGGAACGTTGTCCCAGTTGTGTTTACCGACGAGTGAAGCAGTGTCAGCTCCGAGGAGTGAGTGAGTGAGTGAAGAGATTTGGGTGGCTCTTAACATCGAGGTAGCTACGAGGATCTGTTTTGCATCAGAGTCGGACGAATTCCCCCAATGGGTAATTACCATGCCGAGAATGGCCCGTCATGAAACTGCTTGCCCCAGATGTCGCCGGCACAGGGACATAAACCAGATGTTGGAAAGTACAACTACCTTCTATTATGCAAGCGCCGTAAAATCTTCCCTCCCCCCTCCCGAAACATATCACTGACGGCCATTAATTTAACAATGGCTGTCGGCTCACATTCCGCGTACCTTTATTAAGTTTTTTTACTACTTCGAGGGTCAACTGGAGAGACCAATATTTCGTGAAAATGATTCGTTTTATTTGTTACTCTTTGGTGACAGAAATTTTAGTTAATCATAGCTCACGTTAACTGCTCTATCAATTTATATTCGTTTTTATTAGTTGGAAATAATATTCTTCAGAATGTCCCGTGGCGTCTGTGATCTCTAATGCATCACATCACGCTCGTTTGAGAAAATGTGCAGAAATCGTAAGCGGTGTAAGCTGCTAAAATATACCACTTAATATATCGCGTAACTAGCAGCTACACATTACACAGGCATTTTGAAGACGACTGACCTTCCTAATTATTGTGTATTCCCAATTTTTTGATGTTAAGTAATGTCATGGATGAATTTAAAATAGGGATGTCAAAATACCAATTTTTTTTCGATTCCGATTCTCGATACCTATGCAGGAAATCTACCTCGATTCAAATTACAATTACAAGAAGATTTTTTCAATAATATCTGTTGAACTAAAAAAAAAAAAACACAAACTCTTATAATAAATCTAATTTTGTTCCTAACCTGAGTAGAATAAACCTTAGTCTAGATGTCTACATTTAACTGATATGAACTTAAAATGTCTTTAAGATACTAGAAGTTAACACATATGGAAATGGTTGTGTAAATATAGGCCTACAAGCGTATAGTCCATTCTTGGATACTTCCAATTTTTCTGAAGCCCTGCTTAAGTTATACATCCAGGATATTCCTCCGCCTCATGCAAACAAAGCTTAATCAAGTCTAGCAAATTACACCAGAGGGAAAACGCACCGCATTCGTGCACACAGTGTAATGATATTTTGCGAAAGAACTATTTCTTACTAGGCATTACCAACACACGTATTTTCTCTCGGTTTTTACTCGTATTAAATATAAATTAAATATTATAATTTATTGATAAAAAAATAAGTTAAAGTTAAATTTGACTAAAAATAAGACACTTTTATGTTAACAGAAGTATAAGATGGTTCTGATACATGGCATATGACAGGAAACAAACAAGCACGTCATACACGGTATGATTTTTCAAAAGAAACAGTGAAAAGACTACGTCGTTAATACACCTTTAAACACACTTGCATTAAAAAAAAATTCTAGCATACCTGCATGTCTATATATGCATTCGTGAATACAGGAAACACCATATGTGTAAGAATACAAAAAAATTCGCCAGAAAAGCAACACCACAATAAGCAGTGTTTCACGAAATATTTTAATAACTTTATAATTCGCTACTCTTTTAAATTATGATTGGCATTATATTAGAAATAACTTAATTCAGAGTATTTGAAATTGACTACGCACGCAAAAGTTAGGCGAGTTATTTTAGCAGTGAAATGCTACTAAAATAAAGTCCAAATGCTACTTACTAACCAAAGTGAATGAGAAGAACGCACTGTGTATAGAGGATCAGTGATCGGGACAGTATCATGAACTGAAAATCAAAAGGAATCATGGTTAAATCAAGAAAATTCAGCGTCAACAGCGATTTTAAATTTAGTTAGTGAGTGAAGAAATTTGGGCGGCTTGAGAGCCGATGAGGGTGAAGCGAGGTGAGCATGGAGTAGCGCCAGAATGCAAGGGTGGGGGAAACAGGAGATCCCCGAGAAAATCCGCCGACCAGCGGCATCGCCCGGCACGATTCCCACATGCGAAAATCCGGGAGCCGGGCATCGAGCCCGGTTCACCTAGGTGGAAGGTGAGTAGTCTAACCCCTGCACCACCGCGGCCCAGCCTTTACCAGACGGCACATCTTTACAAAAATCACCTCTAATCACGAGTCTGAAGTTAAGCGTTTGACATATAACTTAAAAAAAATTGTCTATTGGCCAGGAAACCTTGCCACTATTAGTCTAGTGAAAATAGACATGAAGTAAAGTTTAAAACAATACGTACTTCGGCGGATTGTAAGTTTCATAAACACGGATGTTACAGACGAGAAACTCATCTCATGATGATGCTACGCCAGAGAATATAAGTAAAAATAACACTTCACGTATTCTTTAATTTCATTCTCAATACTGACACTAGCGTGCAATTTTATTTTACTCAAAACTGTTTTCGTACTAAAATGTAACAATTTAAATTGGTAAGTACACGCATCTGCACGTTATGTGAATACATACACATGCGTATTCGCACACACAAGCATTATGATTCGCGAGGTAATTAATAATAACTATTCGAAAAGTGATAATTTCGTGGCCGTAAATACTGTCGGTTGTTGGCAGTGTTGTGAATGCCTGCTTGTCGGCACCGCTGGAACTAGAAGATGATTTATGGGAACGAGAGGTATCGTCGTGCGCACCGCCTTGCGCAAAACAAGTTAGGTTAGACTACTGTACGCGTGCTTCCGGTCACGGCTGCAACTGCAACTTCTAGCTAAGCTTCCGCCGAGTAGGCTGTTATTTCAGTCTAAATCCAAGGTGCTGTACAGCATCAGGGAAAACGTGGAAATTCAGGGAATTTTACATTTCTGGAAAAGTCAGGGAAATGCCAGGGAAATTTGTGTGTGGTCAGGGAATTCAGGTTGAATAGTTTTAAATGTATTTAGTTAAGAAAATAAATATGAATTGTTACGTTACTCTGCAGCCAAGCATTGGCATTGTGGAAAATGGGTTTTTAGGCGTCAGTGCAAGATTTTGAAAGTAAAGTGTTTACTTTACTAAAATACTAATTAAAAAACTTCTAGTAATTCTCATTGAATTGATACATTGTATTATCTCTTGTCTTTGTGTTGTGACTTTTTTCTGGCTCCGAGAACGCTAGTATGTAAGAGTACTGCCTACCGGCTGGCAGCTGCGAAATTTAAATGGGAAATTTAGCCCCAGTGCGTTAATAAAAAAAAACAGACGTTTCAAACAAAATGTATTGTCCGCGAATATTTTTAGGAGAAGATCCCTACGAGCGTATATTTTCAATATAGATAAGCAGTATGTACTTTTTTTTGTAAAACATAAATTTTAAGAATTCCTTGTTAACAGGCTGTACATGTTATCGAAGCATCTCCGCTGTAGGGAACTTCTCCTAATGAAATCCGCGTAGAATACATTTAGTTTGAAACGTCTATTTTTACAATTAACGCACTGAGGCAAAATTTCCTTAACATGGGAATTCCTATTTAAATTTTGCAGCTGCCAGCCGGTAGACAGTGCCCTGTGCCTGTGTCACCTTTTTCCATTTTCTATCTCTTTGTACTATGCACTTTTTTATTTATTTATAAATATTAGCTTTTGCGTAGGACATCATCCACAAATGAAGGCTGTGTTATTGTTACCCATAAAAAATGTGTAATTAGTTATAGAAAAAAAAACATAAATATATTTTTAATATTTCCCACGTAAGTTGACCAGGGAAATGTAATAGGATACCTGGAAAGGTCAAGGAAATGTTAGGGAATTTGCCATACGGATACTGTTAGCCACCCTGATATCGTTGCTGGCGATTAAGAGCGCGTGCCAAGTAGTGCTTCATTTTTCGATGTCACCTCCATGCTGACCATATCGATATATGTGCTATAAATCGCTCCGATGAGGTGTTGAAAATCGATGACGAGAACCGCTAATATTGCTTATATTGATTTCTCGTGCTGTACACATCTCGAATGTGGTTGATATTGATTTAAGAAGTAACGATGTTATAAATATCGATAAGAATAGAGTATTTGTCGATCGTAGGTACTATCATTCAAATAAAAAACGGCATTGAAATTGTAAAGTCTTTATTCGCCAATTTCGCCTATGTGGAATATGCTGTAATGACGTAGTGTCACAAATATCGCGATATACAAAGTGTTGCTCTAACTTTTTTGGACAGAACAATAGCGCATTTGCGATATTTGTAAAATATTTCATGGTGGTCGATCTTTGCGAATTAAGCGACAAACGTTTTATCCTCCAAGAAAAATAAAACAAATCCTGGTGTTATGTCTGTTTCACGTTAAAAGAGTGGAGTGGAGAGGTTTGAGCGTCACTTAGCATTGGGATCTTGAGGGTCAATAAGGGTGAAGTGAGACGAGTACGGAGCGGCGTCAGAATGCCAGGGCAAGGAAACTGGAGATCCCCGAGAAAACCCGACGACCAGCGGCACCGCCCGGCACGATTTCCACGTGCGGAAATCCGGAAGCGACCCCGCCGGGAATCGGATCAGGTTCGTCTTGGTGGGAGGCGGGCTTCCTAGCCGGTGTGATATCTCAGTCCCTTTTCACGATAACATAACACTTTTGAAATCTATTTAAAAATAATCCCCCTTTATTCCATGTTGGCAATCACTCACTATAGTAATTAAATTATATTGAGAGCTGGGAAAAAATATTGTTTACGTATTTAGGTATTATAATAGGTGAAATTTTTAAATTACCACAAACAGTAATATTCTTTTGTTTAGGAAATATAAAAGGAAAAACTGGCGTAATTATCTCATAGGTATTAAGTTTTACAAGCGGTCGGAATTATTCATATGAGCTGATTAAAATAAAACAAAGCTTGGCTTTCAAAAGTTTTTAACTCACCGCAAGCCAATCATATATTTTTCTTTTTCAAAATGCTATTAGGATGTATCCGCTATTGATTCCGTCCCTAAAAGTGAGCTTCATAAATACTAAATTAACCTGCCGGTGCCCCTCTCCCGTCACTTTCATTCAAATTGTTTTGTTATTTTTGTCCTTCCTTCAGTTAGTTATCTGTTTAAATGAAATATAGTATAATTTAATTTCACTTTGAGATGTAAATAGTAGTTATAAAGGTGCACTTTTAGTAAAGTGAATAAGTGAATTTCAGTTGAGACACTTTTATCTGCCTAGGATCACCTTTAAATATTTTATAAGTTATTTTGTCTGAACAGGTGTGTCACATGTATGTTTTTAAAAATTCATTTTATTTGAGTGTAACAATTTTACGTTAATTTTTTAAATAAAGTCAACTTTTAATTAACGTTTATATCGGAATGCTTTTCATAAATTTTATTATTATTATTACTACTATAACAAGCACAAAGTTGCTCCCTTCAAAGCACGTTCGCCACAGCAGTGCTTCAGTTTTTTTTTTTTGCATAATATTTGTTAACATTTTTGTTTGGTGAACAGTAATTTTTAATACTCAAGCGTTTAAAATTTATTGTTACCCATGCACATTCAGTTTTAGTCAAAATTGTTTCAGTTTTAGTCAAAATTGTTTCCAAATACTAGTACCCAGTTTACGCTTAAATTAAAAAATTACGTAAGAATTACATCACTCAAATCATTAATGCTTTTTTTGGAAGAACATATTTTCGAAGTAAATAAGATAGCTTGTTCAAATAACTGACTACCCGTTTTTGGTTACAATCACGCGTGCAAGATGGTAAATGAGAAAAAGGTGTTGTCAGAATTGCAATGCGACTGTTCAACTCAAGTCCCAGCATTGTATTTTGCAATAATATGTATATAATTAGCATATTTCCGAAATCTTAAAATTATGTGTGTACATACCCTCCCAGGTTTCATAATTACGAATAATCAGTAGCACTGTGATTTGTTAGACTGTATTATTGCTTCCTGTCGCCACTAATTTTGAAATCGGGTTTTGGGAAAGTTTGGGAAACAAACCGGCCATCATAGAATAGGCAGTCAGTTCATTACAAATCTAAGCACTGTTTATGTTTATTGCAAGTAATTGAGCAATATGTAAAATAATTCCTTCAAAATTCACAATGAACATAGAAATTCATGTAAATTTTTTAGAAATTATTTTTATACGGAAATTTAAGTGCACCAAAAACAAAGTGTTTTGGGACTAACAACGTTTCGGAGCAAAAATTAATCTTAAAAAATTGGGGCATGAGTGGCGCGTTAATGCTGTTTCAGCAAACGAAGTTGTCTAATGATGAGAGAATTATCATCAGAACTGTGTTCCCAAGGTCGCCGGTTAAAGGAAGTGAAAAATTAAGCGAGGGTACTGTATATTGAAGTCTTTTCAATAACTTTAATAGTACCACCTCAATTATTTTGACGGATGGAGTGTACTCCATTTTACCACGTGATTACACAATAAAGTGTGCAACGAAACATTTCATATGAATTGGTCAGAAATTTTTATCGGACGGTTCCGTTACCTTGGTCGCTGTTACTCTGACGCGGGAGGAGCGGTTAAAAGTGACGGCCGTTCTGTCCTGTAGGTGGCAAGTTGGCCAGCCTGCGCGGCGTACACCAGATGCCAAAAGGAGTGCTGTCTGTGACGTCAACCACTCTGGACGACCTGAGCGGCCTTCGTTTATTATTCGCCCCGTCAAAAGAAGAGCTGTCTGCGACGTCACACCCTACTTAAGAAATCCAAGCGATCTTCGTTTTTTNCCAAATCTTTTTGCAGTAGCCATGCGTGACTGCGACACTCCCCGGAGAGCAAGTGTCAGTCTCACACAGAGTTCTCGTAGCCGTTACACAGCCGGCAATTATTTTAGGCATTTATTTTCAACCATTCTTAAAAGAACTTAGTAATCATATCTTTTAAAAACGAAAATTTCGGTCTGAATTGGTTTGGAGCGGGGGAAATTCACAAACGGGTCTGAATTTCAATTTTTAATTACAGCTAGTTAATGTTAATGACATTTTTCGCTTACACTTTAAGCATCGAGCAGAAATGTTGACGTTGTGTATTCATCCGGCATATGTAAAATTAATATCGCCATGAACCTCATAACTTTATTCATGCGTCGGACATGCGAAAATGTGAAATTATTACAAAGTTAATATTTTACAAATCTGCTAATTTTTACACTTCGATGCATTAAAGAAAACGGAAAACAAATAAATTATTTCATTGATCGCAAATGGTTACCTAACACTTTTTGTTTGACGTTAAGATATGGAACTACTTTCCCTTTCATCGTTACCAACTGGACTGGGTGCATATCACTCAGCGCGCCTATTAAAACATCCATGCAGATAGGAGCAGTGCATTTTTCTAAGGTTGATTTAAAAAGTGCTGACTTCACCGTGAACAGCCTATACCAGAAGTGATGAGTTAACCTCGAACAGCTACACACAACCTTCGCCCATAACTATCCTTTAAGGCGTTCGCCTACGTGGAGCTAGTTTCGTGTTTGAGGCTCAGAAGCGCGGGTGCGACAAGGGCTACACCGCCACGTGAACCAAGTGCGCCGTCGTCTCTACGCACAAGATTCTGAATTGGCTTGCAGTGTTTTCGTCGAGTTGTGGTCACCTGTGATTTTATTGCTGGGAAGTCTGTAGGAAACTTCAGTGCAGGCTCCTGTCGTAGTTTCGCTTGTCTCCAAGTAATATGTTTCAAGGTACAGCAGTCTGGAAAAGAAGATTTTAACGATGTTGGAGGGTTGCAAACTGATTTTTATAACATGCGTGATACTTTTAAAGTGTCACTTCGTTCTCGTGTGGGGTATTTTTTTTTTTTTTTTTTTTTTAGG
>NQII01000165.1:465486-525803 GCA_002778355.1 Clitarchus hookeri
CAATACATCACCTCCTGGCAGCTGAGGTTGCCCGCTATTTCAGTCCAGGTGTTACCGCCCACCGGGACCGTTGTTCGCACCTTGCTGCCGATCCAACGTGCTCTCTCAGACAATCCCCTTTCGTTCCTTCCACATTCCTTTCACTGCTATTTCACGGTAGACTAAACCCGCTTGAAACAAACACACAAAAACACCTGTCCGAAGTAAACAATGAGAGGTGTGCTTTAAAGTGATGGGCCCGCTGTTCACAGTTAATCAAGCACTTTTGAAATCAACCTTTGAAAAACGCCAGTACCCCTGCCCGTATGTATTTTAACGGGCACACTGACCGGCATGCACCCAGCAATGTTGGCAGTAATGAAGGAAAAGTTGTTACGGGTTTAACATTGAATAATTAAAAGTGTTAGGTAGGCATTTGTAAATATTGAAATTATTTATTTCGCTTTTTGTTTTTTTTTTATTGCATGTAAGTGTAAGAATTACCAGATTTCTAAAATATTTACTTGTCTAATAACATACAGTTTCACTTGAGCGATGCATCAATAAAATGATCAGACCCAAGACAATGTGAATGTCACCACGTGGACCGTGCTTCAAGTGAGAATAGAAACTGCAGACTTCTCTTAATAGTTTGGAACTCTTTTTTTTCTCTTAACACCCGAAGACGTGTCCCTGGCGGACCGGTATTTAACTGTTCGTGACTGATGGGAAAGTAGGTGGAAGGAATTAGCCTTAGCTTGACAGCACCACGCTCTGAACACGGACATGCCACCTATGGTCGAGAGATAACAACTGCTGCATGCCGCTAGACCCGATCGCTTACGAGTTCACCGACTTTCGTTGCCGAAGAGGTCCGAAGCACCGTTGGTGTTTGTTTCCGCCGTGCGGGCTGAGCTCCCTGCGTGTGTTTGTTTTGCTGAAGGCAGCCGCGTTGCGTGTTTAACAGCACAGCGTAGTTAGTAGAGGAACGTTAAGCGCACGGGTGAAAGCTTCCGATAAAGAACCGCGAAATGGACTGTCTTGAGCCCGCGAGCTGTGTAACTGACCTGGGACAACGACGTTCCGCTACGGGCCCTCGCTGTGGGAGTATTTTGGCAGCGTTTGCTTCTGTGGAGAGCTGGGAGTTTATTTACTTTTGTAAACTGTTTCTGATATGTGGAAATATTTCTCCCTCCCCCCTCCGCCACACACATAGACACTGCTGGTCGGGTTCGAGTTCCGAGAGAATCTCGAAATTATTATTTTTACTTTTCAAAGAATTGCAGTTGCATTTTTTTTCTCGGTGCTGTACGCTGTTGCAGTTCGATTGAAATCAACTGTTCCTCTTCATCTTTCTGTAATGTTGTTTGATGACAAAAACAGCGAAACTAGCTATATAAGCTATACACGAGTTTCATTCTAATTTAACACTTCTGATAGCAAAATTTTCTCCTCCGCAATATTCAGTTGGAGGAGGGAAGTAGAAGAGTAAACAAGGAGTGAAACCGAAATCTTTTTAATACGAAGCTACATGTTAAGGGAATGGAAATAAATAAGCTGTAAAAGTCACGTTGTATAAACATGTTTAAAATTCTAATTTTAAGTACAATTTGTCTTGAATGTTTGTGTCTTGAAATTAAAATACATTCTTGTTATGTTTGTATACAACACTTCACCAACTTAATGCAAGCAGGTTAAATTATGGCATATAACACGTTACTTTTCCATGGTTAAAATTTTTTACCTATAATGTATGGAACATCGCCATAGCCAAGGGATCCACCCTCCTAATACTGTAATTTAGGCGCACTTAGACATTAATAAACCTTAATAATTTCAACTGTAGTTATCACCTGCTGCATTATCTGTTTAGTTTCTGTCATAAACACAAATAGCATCGACTAACATAAAGTTTTTTATTTTGGCAAATACCTAGCGTTTGTTAATTTTCCTAATTATTGGAGATTCAATTAGAAGTTGCAACAAAACGCTATCATTGTATAAGACAGGGTTTATATATATATATGTATATATATATATATATATATATATATATTTGTATTTGCCCTCTTTATAATGTGAAGTAATTAGGGGCTCATTACAAATTTACGATTTGAATATATTCCGTGTTTAGTGAGTATTTATTCCTGACACTCTACCAGTTAACCAAACATCTCCATCTTGAAAACGCATAAGAATGTAGTGAACACAGACAGAATCTTGTACCCTGAACGTCATGTTCCGAAGCATCTCCAGCGATGCTTGTAAGTTTTACTTTCAAAATACGTTCTGTTGTGAAAATTATAATTTTTAAAAATTCCCGTTTATTTTTAAGGTATTGCAACATTGCAAATAATAATCACAATCCACTGAAAACATTTGGCAATTCGTACAGTATTGTATAAGTTATATTATTTATAATGGCCACATTTAAAATGCGTTTACATACGTCTTCTCTTTGTGAAGAATGGAAATCCTGTAACAGACACTAAAACGTAGGCGAGGGAATAAATAACGTGATTTTACAGCTCTATAAAACGGCCATCATTCCAGACAAGCCATACTACCACAGATTTTAACAGCAGATATAAATTCGAATTGAAAACTCAAGAGTGTTTGAACGTGTATAGTGTTTCTATCTATAAGTTAGTATAAGTGGTTCCCAAAAAATGTTAATGTTTTATATATATTCATAAAGTTCTGAAACGTGAACGGCATATTAAATCATAATTACTTTAAACAAACTAAATTGTTATGAGGTTTCTGTTCCAAAATAGGCGGTCTTTATTAGAAGCTGTAATATTTTTACAATAAATATTTATTATACCGTATAATTTCTAACAATAAAGCTTAATTATATNGGGGGGGGGGGAGATGGAATAAGAAGACGTCTGAAAGAACTGCTTTCAAACTACAAAAAAAAAACTCATAATTTTGTCAGCCATGTTTTCAGAGTGAGCAACGCTCGAACGTTTTTAGACATGCAAAAATTATATTTGACTTTCAATAACATCAATATATATATATATATATATATATATATATATAAAGATAGTATTTGCTATTTACTTCCGACGACTAGAGATACGTGCCGTTGATTTTAGGATGGTGGTTTTAGATATATTTTTCACCCCCCTTCATATGGCTAAGCTCCTTATAATTTAAAGCGGACGAAAAGCATTTTTCAAGGTTAAGGACATGTGACGAATGCCACACCTGGTGTGATAGATCCGTATTGAAAGCCCATTCTTCCGAATTCAAGTCTGACTCGACACATAAAGACGAATATAATAACAAAAACTATTGAGTATCGCTTCCTTAAATATAATGAATTTTCATTAGTGATAAAAATTAGCTTTTTTTATGCACACGCTACCGTCTGTTAGAGTGAAACATCATCGTGCAGAGGGCTGTATGCAATCACTATATAGTTGTTTGCATGCAGTAATGCTAGGGTGAAGGCTCTTTAGAAGCTCGTTAAAGGCAAATGTCGCGAAAAATCATTTTTATAGTACTTTACACAGAAAGGTTCTAGTTTTAGCTGTGCTATTTCATTTGAAGACACCGTCATATTTTGCGTATCTCACGAAAACTCCACACCCGACGCGGTATTAGGAAATGTGGCAGGCGTTATTATGTTACGTTTTTATGTTACTAATAGGAACAAAACGTTAATTTTTCCTTCAAATATCCTTTAAAATAGTATTCGATTTCGTATTTTTAAATGAAGCCTTTAATTAAACAGATAACCTATATCATATTTGCGGGAGGGGGTGGGGGGTGAGAATGTGCAGGACTGCGCCTGATAACGTATTTCCGAGTTTTTATCCCGTAGAAAATTATATTTTGATGTTATTTAAAATACGCATTTGGCTCACAATTAATTGTATACTTTTGAAATCAACAATATTTACTAATGTTTGTGGTTTTAGAACAGAAGTTAAATATTTTTTCCTTTACTTCGCGTATTTAACTTAATATTTTGACAGAACTTTAGTTTGCATATTCCTATGTCATTTCAAACAACGAAGGCAATCCTGGCCAGTTTGACTAGTTGGCAAAATTCACGAAGCTCAACCATGAAGCAAGTCCCGCGTCTTGAAATATGACGTATGTCATGAGTCGCTCTGGAATAATAGTCGCCAATTGGTTGGTTATTCTGACAAGTGAACTTCTGTAAAGAGTAGCTTATTGCGAAAAGATTAATGTTATGTGTTTATGTGGCAAATCTATCGATGGACATTGTCCTGCATGCTGCATTAACAACATCGTAATATGCTTAACATAGTTCTTAACTTTACTCACATGTTTACAGTTCATCAGCGCACATCAAGGAAATGAGAATAGGTCTGTATTTTCAGTTAGAGATTTGCCCCATATGTTGTAGGCATTTTATCAGGAACAGATTTGGATCGGAGTTCAAATAAGTTAGCTGTGTGTGCTAGTATGAAAATTAATAAACTTACACTTTCAAGAAAAAAATCTTTTGACATGACATGCCTGGGCCTTTCAATCATTTTGTTAACATAACTGTAATAGTTATTTTCCATGTTAAGTTCATGGGTCGAGCTAGTANCCTGGGCCTTTCAATCATTTTGTTAACATAACTGTAATAGTTATTTTCCATGTTAAGTTCATGGGTCGAGCTAGTAAAAATGCCAATACTTTTAATGCAAAATTATATGTAACTTGAAAATGAATAATTAAGTAAGAATTATAAATACATTGNCCTGGGCCTTTCAATCATTTTGTTAACATAACTGTAATAGTTATTTTCCATGTTAAGTTCATGGGTCGAGCTAGTTAAAATGCCAATACTTTTAATGCAAAATTATATGTAACTTGAAAATGAATAATTAAGTAAGAATTATAAATACATTGNAAAATGCCAATACTTTTAATGCAAAATTATATGTAACTTGAAAATGAATAATTAAGTAAGAATTATAAATACATTGGCATACACAGTATAGTCTATTCCCGGGTTTTTCACACTTTTTAAATCAAACTTTTGAAAAATCACATATGACATATTTGGTTGTTTCCTAAATATGTAATCTATCTCAAGACTTTTAATTTTTTTTTTGGTTAAATTTACATTTTACTTATATTTATCATATAAATTATAATGTTTCATTTATAATTATTACAGGGAGAAAATAAGCGTGTTGGTAATGGCTAGTAAGAAATAGTCCTCATAGAAAATATTATTAAACTGAGTGTGGACGAATGCGGTGCGTTTTCCCTTTAGTGTAATTCCCTAGACTTANCCTCATAGAAAATATTATTAAACTGAGTGTGGACGAATGCGGTGCGTTTTCCCTTTAGTGTAATTCCCTAGACTTGGTTCGGCTTCGTTTGCATGAGGCGGAGGGATAGCCTGGAAGTAGAACTTTAGCAGGCCTTCAGAAAAGTTGGAAATAACTGTGAATGGAGCATATCTGTAAAGATACTGCGTTAGAAATGTTTCGTGTAAACGCTATTCGCGATAAAGTGAGCACTTTTGAAAGCCTTCTTATTTCGAATAATAGTCAATAAATATATTATATTTTAGNGCTATTCGCGATAAAGTGAGCACTTTTGAAAGCCTTCTTATTTCGAATAATAGTCAATAAATATATTATATTTTAGCCTTAGACGTTAACTTCCGAGTGCTGTGGAATATAAACACCGTGTTTACTACTTGCATGGCAATAATTATTCAAAAAAGTGATAAAAGTACAAAACTTGTTGAATGGAAACTAGGGTTTCAAAAGTGCTCACTTTACCGTGAACAGTATATAGTAATATTACCATTATATAACCCATTACATTCGAGGAAACTGGCACTGCATGCATACTTATAGGGTCAAAGTGCCTTTCTATGTCAATTTTTTAATCTACCCTAAAGATAACTACGAGATACGTGCATCGTGGCTATTATGGGGTTGGACAAGTAGCCTATTTTGCAGCAATTGGAGACATGGTTGCTTCNGACAAGTAGCCTATTTTGCAGCAATTGGAGACATGGTTGCTTCCCATGCTTATTGGGTAATCTACACTAAGAAGGAAGGTGAAAAACCCGGCATAGACATGAAGTAGATGGCACGGTAACTTCCAACTTTTCTGAAGCCCTGCTAAAGTTCTACTTCCAGGATATTCATCCACCTCATGCTAATAAAGATTAACCAAATCTATAAAATTACNACTTTTCTGAAGCCCTGCTAAAGTTCTACTTCCAAGATATTCATCCACCTCATGCTAATAAAGGTTAACCAAATCTATAAAATTGCACCAAAGGGACAGCGCACCGGATTCTTGCGTACTTAATGTAATATTACTTTGCATACGAACTTTTTCTTACTAAGAGTTACCAACACACATATTTTCTCTCCGTTTTTAATCAAATTATATATAAGTGAAATATTACAATTTATAGATAGGATAGAAGTAAAATTTCAATTTGACTAAAAATAAGGCACATTTATGATAACACGTTTGTAATATGTGAGATATGTAGGAAACAACCAAACACGTCATATATGGGGTGATTCTTCATATGTTTTCATAGGAGTATAAAACAGCGGTGGGAAAAGGAACCAGTTAAGTTGCAATAATCGAGAATGATACTTTCTATTGACTTGGTCAGTTACTGGGCGACCGCGCGAGTATCTCGTCCTTGAACTTTAAGCTGTGTCCATGATCACGCGCCACACTGCGAACTACTATCGCTTTAAAAATATCTAGATTGAAAAATTGAGACAATCAGTTACTAATTTTGTTTTATTTGTAGAATCAAGTTTCTATGTGTTATTTTCCACTGCTTCCAAAGTTCTCTTTAATCAACATTACATCGTCCTTGACTTCAAAACATTTTTATATCCGCAAATAGATCAACAGTAATTCTATCATAAAGTGCTCCATAGCGAATAACGACAAATTGCAAAACAGTAGTTTTTACCAAAGCTGGTGGAGGCAAGAAAAAATAAAATATGGGGTCTTTGCAAGGGATGGCCTAAATCAGACAATTTAACCCCCACCCCTTCACCCCTCTAATTACTTACCTAAGAAAATAAAGTTTGAGTTACACTACTGAAATATATGTTTTAACATTTATTGTTTATGGACAATGGAACTGAGTTTACACTGGTAACGAAGCATACAGATAAAATGACCGATACCCTTTATGACTATATATGTATGTATATGCACACACAGACACACACACATATATATAAATGCATATAAATAACACATTATAAATGTTTGTAGCTAACCAAACCAACTTTTGTTGACTAAAGAAAATCTCTCTGAGAGTATTTCTTGAGGTATTAAAAGAATTTCCGTATGCACTACTCTATATATATATATATATATATATATATATACACATATATACACATATATATAATATGCAGGACAGTTAGTACTTTCCTGCGTGGTATCACAGAGTAATTAATAATACAGAGGTGAAATAGCAGCTTATTCCGAAAACTCCAGTGGCACCCGCCAGCAAAATGGTGTCACTAGCCAGCAACGTGGTGGAACGACGTTCGCCAATCAGCCCCCTGTAACTCACTTACCAGCCGGCAGTTCAGCCATTAGGGAAGATTTCGCATCGGGCAGTAACCAATCAGTCACAAGGGTTGTTTTATTCCCAGAACATCGCGCAGCTAATCAAAGAATGGGTACGCCCACATGACAGGAACCGCAACGCCATTTTGCCTCTGTATATTTAATAATAAACATGTGATGGTACAATGAAAGTTATAGAGAACCACTGAGTTTATAAGATCGGAACACAATCACGGGGGGTCGCGGTGGCTGAGCGGTTAGACTGCTCGCCTCCCACCAATGCGAACCGGGTTTAATCCCCGGCCGGGTCATTCCCGGATTTTTGCAAGTGAGCATCCTGCCAGACAGTAGAGGGATTATGGGGACTTTGGCTCATCGGGACCTGGGACCGGAGCGTCTCAGCTGTTCGTGCTCTGTCATTCCGGTCGGTCGGATGACATTTTGGATCCACGTGACCTTGATTTTGACCCCGGTGATCTTTGACCTTGACTCCGGTGACATTTTACCTTAAAAACACAAAATCCCAAAATTAAAAAAAATTATCACCAAATAAAAATTAATTTTAAACATTTATTAAACATTTTTATTAAAACTTACAAAAAATGTATTATTAAAATCATAACAAAATCTATTAGTAAAAAATATTTTAAAAACTTACAATTTTGAAGGGCCCCCNGACCCTCGCCAATTGCTATTGGATGTTTAGTCGGCAGGCCTCCACCCCCACCTCTCCCCCTTCCAATATATTTAATTGCCCAATTGCCCCACCTCTACCTCCAATTACTCACCTTCATTCTGCCAATTAATCGTTTTCTTATCACCCCCTTCCAATGCATTTAATTGCTCAATTACCCCACCCCTTCCACCCCCTCGACATTGCTCATTTCATCGTATGCGGCTATCTCGGTGGGTTTTTCGTTTGTCATTTATTTATACATTGCTGTAGGGGAACATCTTGGATTTCATACGTTTACATTTTCAACACCTAGGTGGCGCTAGTGTATTAATTACCAAATTACCTGCCAGGCAGTGCTAACTTCTCGATTTAGCCACCAGGCGAGCCGACGTTCTCTGTTATCTATGCTCAACACACCATTTTTTTTTCGTTTTGTCATTTGTTTATATTTTCAACATCTAGGTGGTGCTAGTGTATTTATTANTTCTCTGTTATCTATGCTCAACACACCATTTTTTTTTCGTTTTGTCATTTGTTTATATTTTCAACATCTAGGTGGTGCTAGTGTATTTATTACCGATTTCGTCACCAGGCGAGCTACCTATTTAGCCACCAGGCAGCAGGCTCATTTTTTATATTTTTAAAGTATATGTGGTGCTGCGGCGCCCTCCATATTGGATTATATTTTCAACACATGGTGGCGTTAATTTCTCGATTTCACTGCCAGACGAGATGCCGGTACCCGCTCATTCTGTCGATTCAGTAGCAAAGTGAGCTGTCGGCACTCACATTTGTTTCGTATATTTAAAAAGACATGTAATTTTCCATCCTATTTAAATTTTATTTTTTCGATCAGTGGTATACCTACCAGCATAATTTATTAAATCAATAATTTTTTGTATTAAAACTTTAATTAATACCGATTAAAAACATTTTTCGTTTTAATGGTAACTAAATTACCATTGAAATTGAGTATTTATTCTGTTGCCTCTCACTAAACCACTTTAGTCCAAACAATTTTTCACCCTCGCTTAATCACTTATCACTACCGCTCTTACTTTCAGCATTGTCCGCCAGAGCGTGCTGGTGAGGGGAAAGTATATAATAGGAACAATGCCGACCCTCGGCATAATTTCTCGTCTGATGCCAGAGGTCACATATAGCTCTCTCGCCCCTCGCCTTTAAGCCTTCTGACTGGTTAGTTCAAATATTTAATTACATCAGGTCTTAGGATATTATCAAGCATGCACATAATACGCATATATTTTTTTCGCGAAATTACAAATTTACTCTAATTTGGTGTAACGATTTGGTCCTACTAGTCTCTGGAGGAATACATAACCTCATAANCGAAATTACAAATTTACTCTAATTTGGTGTAACGATTTGGTCCTACTAGTCTCTGGAGGAATACATAACCTCATAAAATACGGTACTGGAACTTAGTTTTTTTATATTTATATATTTACCACTTATATAATTTGCAAAGGCATTAGCTCAGTACCCGTGACGCTACTGTAAAACTTCGTTATGCATTCCCAAAATGTTTTCTTTATGCGTTTTTGTTTTATGGCACTTTTACCTTTCTTTATAGCCAGCCATTATTTGAGCTGCTTTTGTTCACATTAAAAAAAAAATTACTTCGTACCAAAGGCAATGTTTTCTGCCGTACATTGTAGTTTCCAGTACGTAACTGTTGTCTCGGCGCAAACATTCATAAACCAGTTTATAATACAGTTATGAAACTGCAACTGAGCAAATGCGCTATTCTCCTGCAGACTTTTAATGCCATTCTGAAGTGCAGTGATTCTCCAAATCACTAACCTCAATTCTTGCTGAGAGGTGACATATGATATATTACGGCTCATGTTACCACCTGACATAACCTGCCTATCGAAAGTTAATTCAAAACAGTAAGGCGTAGTGGTCGCATGGTGAAGGGCGCCGAGAAAGTAACACGGAGGAGGGTATGGGTTCGAGTCTCGGAGACATCCTAGCACCTTTTTTTCATTAGTTAATATAATTTTGAAAAAAATTTTACTTCACTCTTATTTACTAATTACGGTTGTTTTAAGAGCACNTTTTCATTAGTTAATATAATTTTGAAAAAAATTTTACTTCACTCTTATTTACTAATTACGGTTGTTTTAAGAGCACAAATTTTCTTTAAGTGTAACTGACATTGCCACAAAGACGTCTGCTGAACTGTTGTAACGACAATGCAAGGCTATCATAGCCATTACTATATAGCTCAAACAAAAATTATATTTATGGTAAGCTTACTTTGCTGTGGTTCATATTTTAACAACTCTTCCTTTGCGGCAACATATCATGTGTTGTAGCAAAGAAAACGTTTTTACAGTGTGGTAACGAGCGCTGTGTCGGCGAAAGTACAGTACGCATCAAATTTTTTTTATCTTTTAACTCTTGAAGCAATGTGAGCCTGAAAGGGGTAAGATGTTAGTACATTTCTTTAACCGAGTTGTAATCAAACTAGTATATAATCAAGCAACAACTATATTTTTATGTTTTTGACANTTTCATTAGTTAATATAATTTTGAAAAAAATTTTACTTCACTCTTATTTACTAATTACGGTTGTTTTAAGAGCACGAATTTTCTTTACAGTGTAACTGACATTGCCACAAAGACGTCTGCTGAACTGTTGTAACGACAATGCAAGGCTATCATAGCCATTACTATATAGCTCAAACAAAAATTATATTTATGGTAAGCTTACTTTGCCGTGGTTCATATTTTAATAACTCTTCCTTTGCGGCAACATATCATGTGTTGTAGTAAAGAAAACGTTTTTACAGTGTGGTAACGAGCGCTGTGTCGGCGAAAGTACAGTACGCATCAAATTTTTTTTATCTTTTAACTCTTGAAGCAATGTGAGCCTGAAAGGGGTAAGATGATAGTACATTTCTTTAACCGAGTTGTAATCAAACTAGTATATAATCAAGCAACAACTATATTTTTATGTTTTTGACAGTTCTTAGGGCAATTCGCGAGCTAATGTTAGGGACATGCGCAAGAGACAAGCATAATTTTTAAAAGAATGAACTGTGCTTCTAAGCGGGCCACGTTCTTCGATTTACTTCTGGGCAGGGTGCCTGGAGGAAGGTAGGGTAACACGAGATAACTTCCTTCGGTTTTNCATTTTTAAAAGAATGAACTGTGCTTCTAAGCGGGCCACGTTCTTCGATTTACTTCTGGGCAGGGTGCCTGGAGGAAGGTAGGGTAACACGAGATAACTTCCTTCGGTTTTACTTCTAATAGCTCCGTTCATAGAATCCCTGGAGAGAGGTATAGTATAGAGAGGANTATATTTTTATGTTTTTGACAGTTCTTAGGGCAATTCGCGAGCTAATGTTAGGGACATGCGCAAGAGACAAGCATCATTTTTAAAAGAATGAACTGTGCTTCTAAGCGGGCCACGTTCTTCGATTTACTTCTGGGCAGGGTGCCTGGAGGAAGGTAGGGTAACACGAGATAACTTCCTTCGGTTTTACTTCTAATAGCTCCGTTCATAGAATCCCTGGAGAGAGGTATAGTATAGAGAGGACACCTTCTGGTGCGCGAACCAATATGTTGGGTTTCCCTGAGTGGAAAACTTTGGTACAATAAAACATTGCACTTTCCAGTTTTGCGATATATGAATTCCGGGGACAAACTGCATGTCTTATAAATAACTGCATTTTGCAGAGGAATTAAAAAAAAATATGTGTTGCGTTAAAATATCTTGACAAGAATTCAGATCAACTGTATCTGCATATGGAGACTGAAGCGGTCACGCAGTCAATTATTTCTCGCATTAAAAAACCAGCTGGAATTAAACACTTTCAGGCCCGATTGTATTCGTGGTTTCAGGTGTTGAAAATAAGAAATTGTATGATGTGTGTAGTACTTTAAGCCGGCACAACACTTGTTTCGTTATCACAAACAGTGAGATGTAGGCTTCGTGTTCGCCTGTAGAAATCATATACTAACGGCGAGGTTACACACGCACGTGTAATTGAACCTACCCCACACCGACACAACTGTCCAAGTTACATGATCAACACTGATGAACGTGTTTGTTTTTATCTTAATTTTCGAAAGACAAGAACTTTTAAATTAATAAAATACTTTTAACAACCTGAATTTAATCTAATTTTATTACAAACTGGTTAGAGGGAAGTGTACAAACATACCAGAACACTTGTTGACATAAACAGTGTTCTTACCTCAAATCCCATCCACGTCATTTATGATTGGCATATTGGCACGAAGGAACTACTGCGCACCTTGGGAGCGCACTCTGCTCCATTGTCCCTCTACGGTAGAAATACGAACCATTCGCGTCCAAGAACGGCAAAACAGTTTTGCAAATCAGTTACGCACAGGGAAGATCCTGGCGCATCAAGCCTCGCAGTGTAGAGTACAGGCAAAAAATAACCTTCATGTGCGTTACGGACACACTTGTGTGCACTAAGTCTGGGTGTGTTATAAAAATAAATAAGCGTGCCGTAGGATGGGGTGAAATGTGAGCGGGGTTAGCAGTAATTTGCCGAAAACAGAGGTAGCACGTCCGCCATGTTTCCCATCACGTGCAAGGATCCGAGGTGGCACCGCCGGGAACCGAGCAGCTTGAATTGAAGACACCCGTAGTCGGACAGGTCCTGAATTGAGGCGAACTTCAGTCGGTCTCTCCCGCAGCAGTAGCGTACACGGATTATCTCGGCAGGGGCTGAACCTCGATTTCTGAAGTGAGCGTGGAGAGGAGCGATTTAGGTGCTTGTAACATCGAGGTCTTGTTGAGAGTCGATCAGCGTGAGGCGAGGTGAGTACGGAGCATCGCCAGAATAAAAGGGCGGGGGAACGGGAGATCCCCGGGAAAACACGCCGACCAGCGGCATCGTCCGGCACGATTCCACACATGCGAAAAATCTGGGAGCAACCCAGCAGGGAATCGAACCTGATTCGTCTTGGCTGGAGGCGAGTAGTCTGAAGTAAGTGCATTGTACAATAAGAAAAAACACCTCTTCCCAATGTGAAATATATTTTTATNCATCACGTGCAAGGATCCGAGGTGGCACCGCCGGGAATCGAGCCCGGATCACCTGGGGAAGGAGGGGGTGAGTTAGCCACCCAGTCAAGCCGGGTTACCAGCAGCTTGAATTGAAGACACCCGTAGTCGGACAGGTCCTGAATTGAGGCGAACTTCAGTCGGGCTCTCTCNGTCCTGAATTGAGGCGAACTTCAGTCGGTCTCTCCCGCAGCAGTAGCGTACACGGATTATCTCGGCAGGGGCTGAACCTCGATTTCTGAAGTGAGCGTGGAGAGGAGCGATTTAGGGGCTTGTAACATCGAGGTCTTGTTGAAAGTCGATCAGCGTGAAGCGAGGTGAGTACGGAGCATCGCCAGAATACAAGGGCGGGGGAAACGGGAGATCCCCGGAAAACACGCCAACCAGCGGCATCGTCCGGCACGATTCCACACATGCGAAAAATCTGGGAGTAACCCAGCAGGGAATCGAACCTGATTCGCCTTGGCGGGAGGCGAGTAGTCTGAAGTAAGTGCATTGTACAATAAGAAAAAACACCTCTTCCCAATGTGAAATATATTTTTATTTCAAGTGCACAGTTAAGGGATCTTATTGCAACTGTTTATTTCAATTTTCAGCACGTAGCTAGTTTTCAAGTAATTTTCCATAATTTGTTTATATTTATTTATTTTACTTTTTTAGGAACGTCTGCAGCCCATTCCGCTTCCCCCTTGCGCACGACTTTGTTCCGTTTTATAAATTCCTTCCAATTTTCGCAATCGTCCAAGATAGGGAAATGCTAAGAAAGTTCAGTGGGGGGAGGGGGGGGGGAGAGATAACAAATTTGCAAATCTCGTTCCTAACACAGATACGAGTAAATTAAAAGGTTATCTATACTATCCGAGTAAACAACTTTACATTCGTGTTTTTTTTTATTTAATCGATAATAGCTTATATCAGTAAACGTTTAATATATGTGNAGTAAACAACTTTACATTCGTGTTTTTTTTTATTTAATCGATAATAGCTTATATCAGTAAACGTTTAATATATGTGTGATATATATTGCCACGTATAGCCTAATGCTATATTAATTATGAGGGTCCCATACCATGAAACAGATCAACATAAATATGTTGAACAAGGTCTCCCACTAAAAATATTTTATGAGTTTGAACCATGAAATGTAAGAAGTTTAATTTCAAATAAGTTGCACGACCAGTCGAACCCGTACGCAAAGATCCACCGAATATGGCCGAAAATAGTAGATTAGAAAGCAAATAATTTTTTTATTAGTTAAAATTAACATAATATAGTTAAATCGCAGCTGAGTATTTTTGAAATCAGTTTTTGGGGGGAAAAAAATGTTGCCCATAAATGCATAGGCCATTTCTTTAAACAGAAAGAGTGACTGACAAGCTCCCAGCAAAATTATATTATTTCATTTCGTTTCTGTCTTTTATGTACATAAGCGTAAGGACTGGCACGCCAATGTCGTATTTACGTAGTCAATAACTTCACAGTTTAACTTGATCGGCGCATGAATAAAAGGGATCGGATCTATGTCAGCATTAATTTTTACATATGGCGGAACAATACAAAAAGAGTAGACAAGAAGTAGATACTAGGTAGGACTTTCGACCGCAAACAGCCGGTGCACATTCCATTTTATTTTATTTTTAACTCCAGAAGCACACGAGCAGTAACCACGGATTTCGAGAATACTCGACAGATCTCGATCCTTGTGCAAGCCAGTGTTCCTTCCACGTGGAGAAATTGTATCGCCAATATTGTTTAGAAATCACTTTCAAAGCAGAGTTATATTATGCAGGGACTTAAATTCTTCCTGCCTGCACACACTATGGAGGTTCATCAGTTGTGTACCTCCGACTCCAAGCCTCCGCACACTTGAATGTTCTACGGCTATAGTCCATTCTCGGTTACTTCAAACTTTTCTGGAGCCCTGCTAAAGTTCCACTTCCAGGATATTCCTCCGCCTCGTGAAAACAAAGCTAAACCTAGTCTAGAAAATTTCTCCAAAACGACCACGCACTGTATTCGTACGCACTAAGTGTAATAATATTTTGCGCAAGACCTATTTCTTGCTAGGCATTACCAACAAGCATACCGTCTCTCTGTTTTTGTTAATATTAATTATAAATGAAACATTTTAATCTGTAGAGAAAATGTAAGTAGAGGTTTGATTTAACAAAAAATCACGTAATTTTAACACAAGGATAATACGCGTCTGACGCACTACGTAGTTCGGAATCAACCAAGCGCGTCATGCGTGGGGCGATTTGCCAAAGGTTTGCTTCAAAAAGTGTGACGAAACCGCGAATAGCCTCTAGCAAGTCCATCGCCGGTCTCTTAACAGTTTTACTATATAAGTGACAAGTCTCTGCAAATGCCAGTCCTGCGAATACCGCCACTTTTAAGAGGGAGGTAGCCCCGTCATCTTGTATTTACGCATGTTCCTCCAAAACTTAATTTCGAGGTTCTATATTTAGAAAACCAAGCCTGTCAATACACAGGGATCATTTTAACACTTATTTTGAAATCCAACTTATTTTTCTCACGCGGTTCGTTTCACATCTGTAACCGCAATCAAAGGTTCCATCATTATTCAATAATTTATTTTCCGTATGGGAAAATATTGATGTAGTCTATTCGAGGTTTCTTCATACTTTTTTAAACCATACCTTTGGAAAAACACACCATATATGACGTGTTTTGTTGTTTACTAAATATGTCATATATCACAAGCGTTTTATACTTGAGTTAACATAAAAGTAACGTATTTTTTGTTATATTTAACTTTTACTAATATTTTATTCACAAATTATAATTTTTTTTCATTTATAATTAATATGAATAAATGCAGTGACAAAATAGGCGTGTTGTCAACGTCTAGTAAGAAATAGTTCTTATGCAAAATATTATTACAGTGAGTGCGCACGAATGCGGTGCGTTGGCCATCTGGTGTGATTTAATGGGCTTTGTTTATATGAGGCGGAGGAATATCGTGGAAATATAACTTTTTCAGGGCTTCAGAAAAGTTGGAAGTACCGTGAATGGAGAATATACCTGAAACCGCACAAAAAATAAAAAGGTTAAGTAGTCGTCTATGACACGCCAAGCTTTGATTTTTAATGTCCAGTTATAAAGTTTAATTACGAGTATTTGTAAAATAAGGTACTACATGGATGCCCCCTTAAACTTTTTGGAGTGAATAATGAGGTCACACTTGGAAATGCCCGTGTGACTCACAGTTGAATTTGTATATCATCAGATCTAATGGTTTTCCATGACGTCTGACACTCACACCCACCCTATGGTACAGCCATTCGTATCTCCACCAACTAACAGCGTGGCAGTTGAGCTTATTACATGTGAATGTCCACAGTGAGGTGCAAACTTTGACGTGTTTGCCTGATAATTTCTCCCTTTACCACTACCATGTTAGTTAGCTTCAGCGCTTTGACGTCGTGTTGTGTGCATCTTAGTATTAGCACAGTACAAATTGAGCGCTTTTTATCTATCTTTGGGGAAATAACACTGCACTTAATTGCTTATAATTATAGCCACCTGTTTTATGCGAAAATATTTGCGCGGAGGCTAGACTTAATATTCTATGTGCACACTCGCAGTCTTCCTTTGGCTATTGGCCGCTTGTCTTGGCGTGAAGAGAGTCTGTTACATGAGTCAGCCAATTAGAATTAAGTTTCTCCGATACTGACAGCCCGTGATTCGTGGGCAGACAGATAAGACGAAAGTGGTTCTGAACTAAAGTGTTTTGGAAAACAACTTGTCCTGAAATCTTTTCGCGCGAAACAGGTACCCCTACTTATAATTTTACGTAACTATTACGTGGTATATTTCAGTAACGTTGGCAGCGATTTATAAATGTAATATTTATGTTGGAGGCTGGCGGAGTAGGCCTGTGATTGTTATGTGCTTAAAGAATAAGAATCAGTCTAATATAAAAATATTTATTATCTTAAAATTTTGATTGTGTTATTTAATCGATACAGTGAAACTAGTCATAATGCACTTCACAATGTTAGATTTTCCATGTGATTGAAGGGAGGACAGTGTGATGAAAAACGAAATTAAGTTCGCTTTCAAAGGGCCCACTCNTTAGATTTTCCATGTGATTGAAGGGAGGACAGTGTGATGAAAAACGAAATTAAGTTCGCTTTCAAAGGGCCCACTCGACAGCGAAGCAGCAATAACGATCAAGCGGCCATCTTCTTAATGCGTTGCGACAGCTCGTAAAGTACTATTTCTTTGCTGCACCTAAGTACACAAAAACAGTGAGAGGAGCAGTAAAAAAAAAACCCTACTGTACTGATTTTGTGCGGTAAAGAAACCGCGTATTTCGTAACATCACTAAGTGGTGACGGAAAAGATGATGTGCTGAAATTACTTCTCGTTTTTAATATAACACTGCAAAAGACGACGTTCTGTTATATATACATATATATATATATAATTCGAGTATACGATGGAAATGAGCATACTTAACATGATTTTTGTTTTATCTTATCCATTTTGGAAATTACCAGTGCTGAATATATAAAACAACCAACTCTTTTTACTCCCTAACCCATCACAACACTTCTCAATGATGGTTTTTCGTACTCGTGCAACAATATTCTGAAATGTATAGCTAAAAACTTGTTTGGATATCAACGAGTTGATAATGTGTATGAATATAATTTCATAACGGCTAAACGATATAGTTTTATATAGGCTAAACAAACTGTTATAACAAAAAAAAAATATTTGAACAAAATATGCTATTTCGATAGTTCCTTACGAGATCGGATTTTGTGAACAATTCGGATGAGAAATATGTCTTACGTGGGCTCCATTTAGACGATAGATATCGCAATTCACAAGCATAGTTCTCGCTCACTTATAATGAATTTGTGTATTTGTTGCTTATTTACGGTCCACTTAATGTTGGAAAACTTAATTGCGGGGATACGAACTGAACGAAATCTATTCTCGGACTTGAAATCGTAGTATACGTCCACGTTTTACACGAGATTCGAACCCAGAACCGGTTAACTACACCACGGGGTTGTCTCACTTGTAATAAAATTCCGCAAAGTGTAACAAGGATTATTTTTTTAACCGAGAGTATTACCACTTGTTTGTGCTTTCCAACTGAAGGGCGGTCTACTTGCTAGCTTGATATAATATTACCTCTAAAAGGTACGTCAACGGTTACTCTCTATTCACGTTATCTTCACGCTTTTTAGATAAAATCTTTCAAAAATCAACTTGTGCGTGGCGTGTTTGGTTTTTTCCTAAATAGGCTGAATTATATTTCACAAGTAAGTTACACTTGCATTACATTAAAATGCATTATTGTTGGGTTAAATAAAAACTTTCACATGTATGTTATATAAATTATACACTTTATTTCATAGTAAATGTGAATTAAGGGGAAAAGGAATATTGATAATGGCTAGTAGGAAATAGTTCTTGCACAATACTATTGAATTTTGTTACGTTTTTTGTGAAGTAAGTGTTTCTTACTGATGTAGTGAGGTTTTCAGGTAGCACTGTTGAAAATAAATTCTGCTGTTATTTATGAAATCATGTATTTTTGACTTGCCGTGCAACGTACAAATACGGTGGGTCATTTTCGCCTTGACTTTTTTCCAGGCGTTTTTACTTTTTGTTTACATGTGGTTTGTGGAGGAATACGTAACTGGTAGTCGGAAATTGAACTTCAGCAGGGCTTCAGTAAAGTTGGTGGTAACCGTAAATAGGCTATAACGGAGATTCTCATGTCAAGGGGGTCGCCTGAAACGACTGTAGTTTGCAGGCCTAATAACATTTAAACGAAAGAAAAAATGTATCACTAGTCGTCTAGTTATTATGGAAATTCCCCTTTGTAAAATGAGAAGAATTGGCATTCGTTGCTTAAATCGAATATGCAGTTATAAACTTTCATGCCTCTACCCATGATAAATAGTTATTGACCCGTGAAATCCGACTTTATTCTTAATTTCTTGGCTGAACTAAAAAAAATCAAACTCCTCCTTTCTATTGCAAAATTCTGTTAAGTTTCGCCTTTGTTTAACGTACTTTCAATATAACATATGAGTATGTGTTTTATTGCAGGCTATACACAATCACAATGTGCGTCAAGGATGTTTCGCGGTCGCAAAAAATTGCTGCGGTCGAGTTTGTTCAATGCTGTGGTAACCTCGTAAACAGTTCACGTCAGTTTGAATGTAACCAAATTACAGTTAATATGCAACGGTTTCATTTTATGTCGCAACAAGAATATTTGCTATTACTACACACGGAAAGTAGTCATTTCGTTTTGCGTTTCAAAAACAGGAACATGTATGTCAATCTTTGTTGAGGTCGAATATCGTTTGTGCCCATACAGTACAGGTAATGTCCTGGACATGTGTAATTAAATAGCAATGAAAGTGGGTCCCGGAAAAATTATCGCATGCTCTGCCGTTTACAAGTCAGGATTGTACTACTTTTTTAAAGAAGTGTCCATAATACTTACAAATGCAATTGCACTGAGGGTGCATCGTATAAAAATGTTCTCAAATTGTTGTACGAGCTAAGAAAGCAGTTTCCGCAGCAAGGTTTACCTTTCCGTTAGTTGTAACACTTTTTTTTTAAGCAGACTGTCCGTAGTTCTTGTTTAATGTATTAAAATATTGATGTGCTCCAAGAGCACACACAAAAAATATACTTTCCTGAGTAGTTAACGTTCTTTAACGGCATATCGTTAAAGTATGTTTCATGCCGACCTCGGTGGCTAAGTCTGAGAGAGATTCCGTCGGCTCTTAACGAGATATCGACGAGAGCGCCAATAGACTCGTCACCAACCTACCACGGACGGAGTCACGGGTTGCAATCCCGTGTAGGCTACGGACGTGTAAGTCTCCTTTAGAGGCGGGTTCAGATTTATTTAAACACATGTCAATCCCCTAGCATTCAACCGCGACGAGCAATTACTTTCTTCGAGGGTATTTTTTTTTCAGGGGAAGGGGGGAGGTGAAATAATTTTTTGGTGGTGTACTGCAGCTACATAAATTTCATCCAGGGGTGTTATATAATAAGTAAAATAACCATTTTATAATATCATTTAGACATTTGATTTTCACAGGTTAGTAAACTTGTCTAATAAAAATCCCTCCACAGAAGGGGCAGTAGTCGATCTCCGATGGAGTGTCCTGGGGGGGGGGGAGGCCCTCCCGATTATATGCTTGGAAGAAACACTGGTTACAATAAACGATTATAAATAAAAAATAGTTTTACACTTCCGTGTGTTAGAAAAAAAAAATTTATATGCGTTTTCATGATTTACGTTAATATTTGTTACTTGAGTTAGGGGTAATCAGTCTGCGCCATTTAGGATTTATTGTAATTTCGTCACAACTTGCATCAGAAATATTGTATTTTATTTTAGGCATAGACAGAGCATAGAGCATTGCTGTGTTCATTTTATAAAATCAGTATAGCTACGTTGGTGTCGCTAGTATCATTTCTGTAATCCCCGGGAAGAAAAAATTACTTATTTCTTGCCGGCAGTCACTTAATCAGAAATTAACTAAGGCAGTGCTGCTGTAGTGATTTTACAAAACTTAAGACGCAATTGTTTAATGTGTATGTGGCGTATAAATTCCGTTACAAACATTCTTAAATGGAACTTGCTGCAAAAAAAAAAAAGTAATACAAGATGTCAGTTACTGATCCCCCCCCCTTAACAGTACAATTTGCCGTTCTGAGTAACAAAATAGTTTTTCACAATTTCGTATAAATCCGCCAAAACAATGGAGGTGATAGGACAACGATTTCTGTTTAGACTTACTGCCAGTCATGCAGACGGGCTGAGTAAAGTGCGTGATATATAGATTATATTTATTCAGTGTATTTATGTTATGTCCGTGTTGAGCACAGTTAAGTGATAAAAAAAATTTAAAGTGAATGTTTGTGGTGGGATCTGGCGAGCATGCAGGTGCAATGAAATCTTGCCCTCGCCTTCGCCTTTTTTCCCCGCCACAAGGCCGCTGGAACGCTCTATACTACAGAGTCTCGTCCAATAAGATGATGGGGTCACCACTTGAAGTCACGTTCAGGCGAGTAGCTGACGCAATTTGCGCGTAGAGGCGATAGCAGTTTACAAACGCCGGTCGGCGTCGCCCACAGAACTCCGTCGATTTCTGCCTCGCTCACACAAACGTAGCGCTCACAAGGCGATCGCCTTAAGTATAGGTTAACTGAACTCTTTTGAAAGCCCTGCCTATTTTGTATCCTTCCATCATATGTAACATTAGCATTGCTTGGCAATCTCACTTTATTCGCGCGATAGTAAAGTTAAATCTGTGAAATGGTTGAGAGTGGGAATATGTTAACAATATGCCAATTTTTACTAATCTGCCTTGAACAGGCAGAATTTTTTTAAACTAATGCAGTGGCCACAAATGTAAAAGTTACGCTTATAATACGACGTTTTTTCGTTGCCAACTTAACTGGGAGCACGCCAGTCAGCGCAGTCAGTGTGCCCGTCAAAATGCATGCTGTTAAGGATAGTGATTTTTTACAAGAGATGAATATTTTCCAAAAAAATTTGAGTTCCAGAAAAAAATCTAGTTTTTATTTTTGTAATGTAAAAATGGACAATTTGAAAAAAATTGAAAACATAACTAAAAAAACGTAGGTTTTAAAATAAATTTTAGTGTTTTTATTTGTAAAACTTGTAGTAACTAGTAAATCATCTATATTACAACATTGCTTTAAGTTTTTTTTAAAATGAGACTGTGCTTTAGTACCATATTAAAGAAATTTTTGTTATAGAGATCTGAAAAGATCCAATTTTCCCATAGTTGTCAAGGTTGTCGGAAAAAAAAACTGAAATAATCATAGTTTTTCTTCTTTTCCCAAAGGTTTCCAGTTTTTTCCGGCTATATTCATCTCTATTTTTCATATAGGTTGATTTCAAAATTGTTCACTATACCATGAATAGCCTATACTGTGTGGCACGGCCGCACGTTGGAGTGTTATCGCTGAGCCTTCGCCGCGGGGAAATTTTGACGCACCTTGTGCGCACGGAACTGCGCGCAGCGTGCAGCAGGTTCGCCACCTGTCCGTCCCCCAGGCGGGCCCCTGCTTATCGTCACCCGTCCCTCTCTATCTCGCAGCCAACGGTGCACCACCTTGCACGCCTCGTCCGCTTACTGCGCCTCTCTGTACTACGGCTCTTCGATATCATACACATTTAAAATCGATATTTCCCCAAAAAGCTACTCGGTCTTTTCGATATATCGATAATATCAAAATTATAGATAATATATAAATTATCGATAATACCGTAAGTATTACATAATACCTAAATAATTGATAATACCCAAATCATTGATAATACCGAAATCGTCGATAATGTCGCAATAATTTATATTTTATTTAATATCGTTATCATCAGTATCATTTAAATTCCGGTATCGTTGAAAATATTGGTATCTTTTGACTTCTGATATTACTGAAAACATTTATGTGATTATGTATCAATAATATCAACAATTGTAAACTACCAGAGGCATTGGTATCACATAATGTAACACAAAATTATAACCATACATTCTTAGTCCATATCACCAAAATTAATTATATTATCAATAGCGCAATTATATATTTTAAAAAAGCCATTTATTGCATACACATTATTGGTGTTTTAGATCGTACCAGTGCATCAGAGCAGACTGTTAGGGGTTGATTGTTCTTGAACGAGAGCATAAACGAGCGACAATGAAGCCATCCCAACAAGCACTGACATAAGTTGCGGAAACGCGTTTTACTGCCTCGTGTATCTACAATTAAAGGTGACGCACGCAACTACGTGCTCGGAGCGTACAGTGTACAAATCAAGCAGCGCCCACTCCGCCTGCGAGAATACACGAGACGCAACTGCAATGCACAGTGGACGTGTTACTTAGTAAAAAAAACTACATGAAAGAAGTGAGTGAGAAGTTAAGATAGTGTCTGCGTATGCACATATTAATACAAGTAAAATTACATTGCAATATGTTTGTATATGTATGTGAGTGTGATAAGACTGTTGCTAATATACATTTGCTGAAATTAGTAAGAGTTAATTTTATCACATAGCATTATGCATTGAAGAGTAATAATCATAAATTCAGTTTCACAGCAAATCTCGATTTTTTTCAAAATATTATTTAACATTACTGTAGTTATTTTCAACAAATATTAAACAATAGTTTTAACTAACCCAAGTTCTTATCCTTGGCTGAAAACAAATGAATCGCAAATTCTATAAAATACGTAACTCATTTTTTAAAAGCCTACTTTCCGGTGAAAAGGAAGACTTCTTCTTCCTGTCTACACGTTTGTCTATGGCGTTTGCCTGTATACGTCACGCCACTCCCCTAAAAACTTGCGATTCCATGCACCGATTTACAGCAAACTTGCTACTCTCATACACAATTGTAGACGTNCCCCTAAAAACTTGCGATTCCATGCACCGATTTACAGCAAACTTGCTACTCTCATACACAATTGTAGACGTCCAGTACTTGAATCTAAGTTTCCAACGATAGTACACAGTAATGACACCCGATTTTTAAGTTTTCGACTATGCTGTGTACTTATTTCCAAAATCGCTAACTTTCACAGGCAATTAGGCGAAGTGTCAAAATTGGTACTTCAAAATGACGCGCCAGAATCGAATTCAGATAAATAAAAGAACTAAATTCAATAATTATAATTTTTTCTCAATGCTATAAACAGTCAAAAATCTGTTATTTATCAGTCTGAGCGTCCTATTACCTCTTATTATACTTATTGAGAGCAATATGTAATTATTATCTCAATTTAAATTAAAGTCTTTATGGCAATCTTTACTCTTGCCAACGTCCCTTAAACTGCTCTAATTATTTCCTCGCGTTTAGTTAAAATTGTCTATTTCCATCGTCCCGAATGTCTTTTCACTCAAGCATCCCACATATACTTCCCACTCGTAACTCCACACAAGCTCGCCGACGCACTCTCGCAGATCGCTGCAATCTTCCCTCGCCGCTCCGGAATCGCCCAGCTGTCGCTTAAGGTTGCACAAGACGCCAAACTCTCGGCTCTTAATAACTCCCTCCTCAGAGGCTCGCACGTATTTATACTTGAGGTAGGTGCCATCTAGAAGTTCTCGCCAATCCAAGTTGTTATAGGAAAGGCAATGTTGATGACGACATTCCTGCATGATAAGTGGAGAAATATGACGTCTCAGTGTCAGCGAGGTGCGAACTGCGATCAGTTTACCGGTGTGTGCGGCGGCGTCCGTTATGATAGGTTGCTCGCTTTCTGTAACAGATATGTGGCCACCGGCTTATTGCTTGCCTGTTCATTCAAAACAATCCTTTGGCTCGCTGCCGCCGCTATCATACAACCGCTGTCCTTCACTTCCACTCACTCGTGCAGGATGCGAAGCTGCGAGCGCGTAAAACACAAGTCTGAACGTATTTTGAGTCATGTTGCAATGGTATGCAAACTTGTTGTTTTCTGCTGTAAACAAAGATGTCGCATTTGTCCATAAGGGACTGAGTGTAGTAATACATGTTATTTAGCTTTAATTTAATATTTTTCTTTTCGTCTAAATACAAATACGTCACGTTAACATTGCCTGATTCATCAACTATGCACTTATCCCTACATAAAGTTGGACACTTTCAGTTCGCATTTCATTAACAACAATGCCGTCTGGACTTCCACACAGCCATGGCCGTAATTTGTGAACTATCAAACCACAGCCTACAACTTTAGTATCACGTGTTCTTTGCTTCAGATTCCATGTCCTTCCCGTATTTCACGTTTCTTGCAGCAACACCTTTCAGGCATTGATCATTACAATATATTAAGGAACTCGCCAATGTGTCAAATGCTGTCGTCTAACTTTAATTCGATGAACCTTGCTGCTTGCCGAAATGCGGATACTCCTTTCACTAAAGCATTCCGGACAGTCTGCTTGCTTGCATGCTATTAAAGAAATTTCAAGTGCCTTCTCATCGCTAACACGACTTTGTTTTCGTAAAACGACTGTTCACCTCCATTGCATGGTCTGAAAACTGACGTCACCGCCAGTCACAGTGATTTTGTAAGAATTCTGTAGTTTCATTTTTACACTCATTCAGTAGCACTGAATTCTCAACTGATTGTGTCAAATAATTAATTACTTTTCCACAGTCGCGTTCTACTTCACTTCTGTTTTCTGCAATCAACATCTGGCGTAGGGAACATGGTATATCAATTACCGCATCTACATTTAAAGGAGATGCTGGCGCCGAAAAAATGTAGTTATTTCTTTGAAAACAAGTCACAAATTCTCTTTCCCTTTGAGTATTTTTTCTTTAGCAGCCCTTGTGGAACTTGGCTTACTCAAGTTTCATGCGATGTCTGTTTTGGAAGCAGTCTTTCCTTTGTTTATGTAATAAGCAACTGCGGCTACATGCTCACGAGACTTACCATGTGCATGTGCTAGCAGTAACATTTCTTTCGCAAAATACGGAAGACAATTACGGATAACAAAAATAAAAGCATATTGCAAATTATTGCAGTACCATAAAGTATGCGAGACATAAAAAAACTGAAGACTCATTTCGCTCAGCTTGGCGGTGTCAACATTTGCAGTGTTCTCCGATGGGACCTCAACAAGATCTCGAGCCGACTTTAACTTTGTCCTTGAATAAACTAAAGTAAAATAGAAAGCAGTGCTCTTGGAATACGCTATTTAGGGGTCGGTTCCCAGGAGGGGTGGTTTGGCGAGGAATTGGTCCGTTTGACCGGGAACATAGCGTGGTCGGTGCGACCTGCGTGCGTGTAAATCCGCCTTGACCGGTCTTCCCCGCTGTGTGGGTCTGCAAGGCTTGGCGAGCGCGACGTAGACTCGCACTCTCCTTCCCTCGTCTGTTCCTCCGCGCTTGCGCCGCTGCACGCGGGAATTTTCCGCGGACCCGCCGACTAGAAAAATGCGCACGTGGAGCAGATAAAGCAAATATACTGTGCGAGAGTGTTGGCGGTAGGAAGATAAGGGGAGGGGGTAGGCCAGCTGGTGGGAGGCGCCTGCCTGCCTGACTTAATGCAGCCTTTCGCAACGCCCGCGCGCCTGCACCGTCCCGTCAACAAGTTTTGTTCCTTCTTCCAATGGTAGGCCTACTTATCGTAACGGGGGGTGAGTTGTTAAATGATAAATTACCGCCCCACAAAATTGTCTTAAAGACATCGTAATCGAGCGGTGTAATCGCATTCAGTGTACGCACGTTGAGTTGCCTGTCCGAAGGGCGTGTTGGGAAGGTTGGGCAGTGGATCACGGTGGTCTGCTTCATAACGCAAACGTATTCCTACCACCGACAAACCAAGAAGAATTGTAACTTACGAGTACTTTCTCTTGCTTCATACGCCATTTCCTCGATTCCGCTGGTATGTCTATTATCATGTCTGGCTTCGCTGTTCGTGTTGACTCTTATTATCAATAGNCCATTTCCTCGATTCCGCTGGTATGTCTATTATCATGTCTGGCTTCGCTGTTCGTGTTGACTCTTATTATCAATAGCAGGTAGTAGGAAAGTCTCCAGTCCGCGTTTAATCCATATTTGACGAGTTTGGTTGTTTCCTAAATACGTCATGTTCATGTATCACAAGAGTTTTATTTTTACTTTTGTTAATATGAAACAAATCTTATTTTTGGTTAAATTTATCTTGTACTTATATTTTATCTATAAATTGTAATATTACATTTATAATTAATATTAATAAAAACAGAGGAAATAGGTGTGTTGGTATAGTCTAGTAAGAAATCGTTGTGCAAAATACTATTAAACAACACGCGTCAAAATATTTCTTATTTGGAAAACCTGAAGTCATAAATTAAAGCGNCCATTTCCTCGATTCCGCTGGTATGTCTATTATCATGTCTGGCTTCGCTGTTCGTGTTGACTCTTATTATCAATAACAGGTAGTAGGAAAGTCTCCAGTCCGCGTTTAATCCGTATTTGACGAGTTTGGTTGTTTCCTAAATACGTCATGTTCATGTATCACAAGAGTTTTATTTTTACTTTTGTTAATATGAAACTAATCTTATTTTTGGTTAAATTTATCTTGTACTTATATTTTATCTATAAATTGTAATATTACATTTATAATTAATATTAATAAAAACAGAGGAAATAGGTGTGTTGGTATAGTCTAGTAAGAAATAGTTGTGCAAAATACTATTAAACAACACGCGTCAAAATATTTCTTATTTGGAAAACCTGAAGTCATAAATTAAAGCGNGTTGTGCAAAATACTATTAAACAACACGCGTCAAAATATTTCTTATTTGGAAAACCTGAAGTCATAAATTAAAGCGGATTAGGAAGGGTTAAACGAACCTAAACTATACTCCATTCACCGTTATTTCCAACTATTCTGAAGCCAAGTTCTACTTCCAGTATATTCCTCCGCCTCATACAAACAAAGCTTAGGAAATTGCAACAGATGACCAGCGCACTGCGTTCGTCCGCTTTCATTGTAATAGTATTTAGCATAATAACTATTTCTTACTAGGCATTGACAACACACGTATTTTGTCATTTTATTTATTCATATTAGTTATAAATAAAAAAAAACATTTTAAAGACAAAATTTAGGTAAAAGTTAAATTTAACAAAAATAAGGCACTTTTGTGTTAACATACGCATAAAACGCTTGTGATATTCGCAATATTTAGGAAGCAACCAAACATATCATACATGGTGTGTTTTTACATAGGTTTGATTCGAAAAGTGTAAAGAAACCGCAAACGGACTATAACCTAGATCACTAGTTTAATGAGTGATTTTGCAGTTTAAACCAATCTACGATAGCAGGTAAATGGCCTATGCCGTACACAAGCACATGAGCGGTACGTTACAGCGACGACTGTCCACAGACGCTCATATCCTGTTTCGTCATCGCAGTGAGCATGCGCAGGACGATGGAAGTGCTGCCACAACTGCTACAATAAAAAAGGTTCTTGCTTGTTGCTTTGTATTGCTAAAACAAACATGGCTGGAAACAGCTGTACATAACAATTTAAACAATACGGAGAAAATTAATTTGGTTTTGTCCACCTTTAACTTTGAAAAACTGTGGACATTTCCCCATATATTTTCGTGCAGTATGGTAGCCCACTTAAATACACGTAGTGCCTTGCATCCGCAATTACATTCCCGAAGCTCTACTGTTGGGAAGAATCATCATTACCTGAAAATTAAAGCAAAAACATATAAAAGNCGCAATTACATTCCCGAAGCTCTACTGTTGGGAAGAATCATCATTACCTGAAAATTAAAGCAAAAACATATAAAAGATTTTGCAGACATACATCGTGAAAGTTCATAAGTAAAGCGGGTTTTAGGTACAGCGGAAACTTTGGCACTAGAAATAGTGAAATTATAAGCATATAACTTTAATGAGAAGATTTCAATTTTTGGTCAGATACCGTTAAACCAATGTATAGAAACTCACGCCATCAAACTTCGTTTATCATTCAGCGAATACAACCTTGTGGCAATATCAATAGTCTCGCCATACTATCAATAACATACAAAGCGAGTGTTTGGATGCTGTCTATTGACGTTGAATAACACCCATCCTGTGCTTTGTAGTTAACCTAACATTGTTTGCAAATGAGAGACGTGCAACGCCGCAGGAAGTTGGCAAGACAATGCATTGTCCTTAGTGATAAATATATCGTGTGTTTAAATTGTGCAATGAAAACTCTAGTTGATAGTCGCTTAGTCTTAGGATGATAGGGGCCGCGGTGGTGTAGTGGTCATACTACTCGCCCCCCATCTAGGCGAACCGGGCTCGATTCTTGGAGGGGTCGCTCCCGGATTTTCGCACTTGGGATTCGTGCCAGACGATGCCACTGGTCTGCGGCTTTTCTCGGGGATTTCCCGTTTCCACCCTCCTTGCAGTCCGGCGCTGCTCCACACTCACCGTACCGATAAGGGATCGGCTATCAAGATATCGATGTTAAGAGTCGCCCAAATTTCTCTACTCTCCACTCTCGTAGATAATAAGGTTTATTTACCATAGTATTATTATTTTTTTGCTTTTTTTTTAAACTTGTTAAATTTATTATAACTTTTAACGTTACCAAATTTTGTATTAAATAACTCATAACTAACTGAATTGTATGTCTGAACACAGTAACTCAAAGTGAAGTTCTCTGAAATTTACAGTAAACCATAGAACATTTTTCTATTCAAAAACATTTCATTAAAAATTTTAAATTATTGTGGGAAGTAGAAAAATTCACAGTTTTTCGTGGTGCACGATTTTTATGATCCTTTAGATACAGAGTTATTGAGCAATGTATTAAAAGTGGACTTTGTCACAATGCATTATGCACCGTAAGCATACATATTATTCGATTCGGGAAGGTATAGTTATTACGTTCTCTATTCTTGCTATGTATAAGCCAGTAATTCCAGCCAGAAAATGGGTTTAGCTTAATACGTATAATCGGAAGGAAACATGTAAACTTGGAGCGTATAGGCAGATATATGAAGTATTTGTAAAAAGTCAACATAAAATTTAATAACCCTTCTGTGACAAACTCAACAACACTTTATTATTTCTTTTACTGGATTGCAGCGAAAGTAATAAGATTTTTCTTCAGGCTTATAGTACATATTTTTACTTTTACATTTCAATTAATAAGACTTTACTTTTACTGATAGTTAAGTTACAGAACGAAGAATACGAGCAGCATTTTGGCGCTACACAAATACTTGTTTCCGTTAAGTAGGATTTTCTAGCTAAACAGTAGTATATATATAGTTAAGTTATTCTTAGTGTGTTAAAAGTAAACTACATTAAATAAACCTTTAGTGTTTGTTCATTGCGTCTAGCGCATGAAAAAAAAAAAATACTTTTACAAACGGTCAGAGCATACAGATATTAGAAACATTTAGGCTTTTAATATACCTTTAAAATATACATTTTGAGTAGAATTTTGATTTTTGTGTTATTTTGGTCAAGTCAAAGATATCAAAGGAAAAAAAACTACTTATCGGAAAAAAAAATTTTAATACTAGAATTGCGAAAAGCTATAGAAATAGTAATGGCGAAAGTCTCGCCGTTACCTCAAAGCAAAACACTGCGCCNCGCAATTACATTCCCGGAGCTCTACTGTTGGGAAGAATCATCATTACCTGAAAATTAAAGCAAAAACATATAAAATATTTTGCAGACATACATCGTGAAAGTTCATAAGTAAAGCGGGTTTTAGGTAGAGCGGAAATTTTGGCACTAGAAATAGTGAAATTGTAAGCATATAACTTTAATGAGAAGATTTCAATTTTTGGTCAGAGACCGTTAAACCAATGTATAGAAACTCACGCCATGAAACTTCGTTTATCATTCAGCGAATACAACCTTGTGGCAATATCAATAGTCTCGCCATACTATCAATAACGTACAAAGCGAGTGTTTGGATGCTGTCTATTGACGTTGAATAACACCCATCCTGTGCTTTGTAGTTAACCTAACATTGTTTGCAAATGAGAGACGTGCAACGCCGCAGGAAGTTGGCAAGACAATGCATTGTCCTTAGTGATAAATATATCGTGTGTTTAGATTGTGCAATGAAAACTCTAGTTGATAGTCGCTTAGTCTTAGGATGATAGGGCCGCGGTGGTGTAGTGGTCAGACTACTCGCCCCCCATCTAGGCGAACCGGGCTCGATTCTCGGAGGGGTCGCTCCCGGATTTTTGCACTTGGGAATCGTGCTAGACGATGCCACTGGTCTGCGGGTTTTGTCGGGGATTTCCCGTTTCCACCCTCCTTGCAGTTCGGCGCTGCTCCACACTCACCGTACCGATAAGGGATCGGCTATCAAGATATCGAGGTTAAGAGTCGCCTAAATTTCTCTACTCTCCACTCTCGTAGATAATAAGGTTTATTTACCGTAGTATTATATTTTTTGCTTTTTTTTTTAAACTTGTTAAATTTCTTATAACTTTTAACGTTACCAAATTTTGTATTAAATCACTGATAACTAACCGAATTGTATGTCTGAACACAGTAACTCAAAGTGAAGTTCTCTGAAATTCACAGTAAACCATAGAACATTTTTCTATTCAAAAACATTTCATTAAAAATTTTAAATTATTGTGGGAAGTAGAAAAATTCACAATTTTTCGTGGTGCATGATTGTTGTGATCCTTTAGATATAGAGGTATTGAGCAATGTACTAAAAGAGGACTTTGTCACAATGCATTATGCACCGTAAGCATACATATTATTCGATTCGGGAAGGTATAGTTATTACGTTCTCTATTCTTGCTATGTATAAGCCAGTAATTCCAGCCAGAAAATGGGTTTAGCTTAATACGTATAATCGGAAGGAAACATGTAAACTTGGAGCGTATAGGCAGATATATGAAGTATTTGTAAAAAGTCAACATAAAATTTAATAACCCTTCTGTGACAAACTCAACAACACTTTATTATTTCTTTTACTGGATTGCAGCGAAAGTAATAAGATTTTTCTTCAGGCTTATAGTACATATTTTTACTTTTACATATCAATTAATAATACTTCACTTTTACTGATAGTTAAGTTACAGAACGAAGAATACGAGCAGCATTTTGGCGCTACACAAATACTTGTTTCCGTTACGTAGGATTTTCTAGCTAAACAGTAGTATATATATAGTATAGTTGTTCTTCGTGTGTTAAAAGTAAACTACATTAAATAAACGTTTAGTGTTTGTTCATTGCGTCTAGCGCATGAAAAAAAAAAAATACTTTTACAAACGGTCAGAGCATACAGATATTAGAAACATTTAGGCTTTTAATATACCTTTAAAATATACATTTTGAGTAGAATTTTGATTTTTGTGTTATTTTGGTCAAGTCAAAGATATCAAAGGAAAAAAAACTACTTATCGAAAAAAAAAATTTATACTAGAATTGCGAAAAGCTATAGAAATAGTAATGGCGAAAGTCTCGCCGTTACCTCAAAGCAAAACACTGCGCCAAATTGAGTATAGATTCGGTTCAGATATAATGCTATTTGTATTGAATGGAAATATCAAGACCAGAAATGTTGTATTTCTGTAAAGTAACAACTAGTATAATTTTTTTCTTTTTAATTTAGGTTTTTAATTTTTTGTACCTTAATTATTTTAAGTGGCTGCGAATGACGCCATAAATCGGAAGTAGCTGACTTATCGTACCGAGAAAGAACGAGGCACGTCTGCAGTGATGAAGCAGGCCTGCAGGTCTGCCAGGTTTGTATGGACCATCGCTTCTTTTTGGGTGCTAGTGGGAATTATGGGAGTTGTACGCAATGAAACGTACATGTACGTTCGCAGGCAACCGTTTGGAATACATTTTATTTACAAACATATTTGTTGGAGACGACACCAGTAAACAGGAATTGTAAATTCATTGAAATTAACAGTTGGAAGGCACTTCTCCGAGTGATAGTGCACAGATGCGGACTACGCTTATATTTTGCCAGTGTATTGTGAGTATATATGCGACAAGCTGTTTCGTAGTCGGTGTAGCTGGGCCATATATCACACGTTTACTTGTGATCGATGTGTCTCTTGGTAGACGTGTGCCAAGCTTATTTTTAGTCAGTGTATCCTGGATACCTACATGTGTAACAAGTTTGTTCATAGTGTAGCTGGGGTACATTATATAACAAGTTTACTCGAGATGTGTGTGTCCGAACCAGATGTCTACCACGTCTCTTTGTAACAGCTGCATCTGTTTTTGAAGAGGAACAGACACACGGACACTTATAAACTGATTATAAACACTAATTTTATTTTCTCTCAGAGAAAGAACTTGTTCATTTCGAACATAAATGACAACTTAAATTAAGGCAATGATTAGTTGTTGCTTTATTCGGTTGCTTCCTGTAATTAATAGGATATACACATAGATGTTAATTTAATTGGAAAGCTGCAGGGCGGTATACAGTCACTTACGTTATAGACTGTTCATTCTCATCGTGATTGCGATCCTTAATCAAGCTAAAGATTAACACGTGTAGGCTGTCGCAAGCGGGCGTAAAGGAGTGTAGTTGGTACTCGTAATGTAAAGGAACTGTCTGTATAATTATTTGTATAAGGGAAAGCAGAGGAAAAATCACTATACCCTCTTTTATTGATTGACTTAGAATTTATTTAAATGTCACTATAAAAAAAGTTACTTTAATGCTCGTGGAAGGAGGTCGATGCAGTTTTGCAACACAACATTTTAGAACTTAAAATATGCATTTATTAATATCATAAATTTGATTTTTTAGTTTACTACGCTATTAAGGTTATTGAAAATGAAATGTTTTGAGTATAAATTATATTGCAATATTTCTCATTGAAACTAACAGATGAATATCACTGCAGGCTGGTTGAAATTTTGAGTATATTATGACGCAGTTATGTGGATAAACGCTGAATAGGAGAATACTTTGTAATTATAATAGGCTGTAAACAAAACGGCTACCAGATTCGTTTGGTAGGTAGGTGGAGCTTAACGTCTCTTCGACAGCGAGATCATTAGAGACGGAGCAAGTTGCTCAGGGGAGGGGAAAGCATCGGCCATGACCTGGGTGACTTCGGCAGACCATGCAAAACCGAAATCAGGCTGGCCGGACCGGGGATCGAACCCGGGTCCTCCCGAGCGCAAGTGTTAAAGAGTAACCACCGTGCCAACTCGTCCGGTCTGAATCGTGCGAGTTCACTGCAGTCTTGCAATTTGAGTAAACTACAATTTTTGCAGATAATATTGCACAACCAGACAGGAGCACGTGTTCACATTTCGTATTTTCCGTGTTCGCCAGCAACAGCTTCATGGCTGCTTCAAGATTGCCCAACTGGGCTCGAACCATCACAGTTCACCTCCTCGCATTACGAGACCGATTTCTCAATAACCACAGCCACGAATGACCCTTACAGGCAGTGTGTGTGAAACTGGTTGGAAAGCCGGAATTTGGGGGAACAAAAAAAAAATTTAACCAGCTTCTTTAGAATGCATGCGACTACAAGGAAGCAGGACGCACGCGAAGTGATCGTCGGAAGGGGGAGGGGAGTGCTTAAGAAACGCGACACCAGTGCGTTCTGGTGGTCGAGACTATANACATTGCCTACCGTATTTTGTACCACTAAAAATCTATCGTTAAAAATTATTTTTTCTCAGTGGATTGGTATTGGTTTTGAATATTTAAACTTACTATATCCCCAGTATTGTTATTTTATCTTCATTTACAACTTGTAAAAAAAGTTAAATCTTTACAAATGATATGCGTGACATTTTAGGCTTTCAATCGTACGTCATATCATAGCAGGCGTAGCAAATCTCTAAAAACCCCAAGTTCACTCAAAAAATAAGTGCCCCGGCCCACAGCAAAAAGTTTATTTCGCACCCTGCTTACAGGTCGTTGTAATCACACGATTTGCTATCCGGTGTAAACTTACTGCAGCGAGTGTACTGGATGCATTCGCATGTTATAAAATGTATAGAAGATGTGTACAGACAGAAGTTATATTGAGAATGAGTCCACGATGGTAAAGGGGGTAAGGGGGGGACGAGTACCCCACGCTGGCCGTCCCACCAGTTGGTACGGTGCCAGGATACTTGAGAATATCCTCAGGGCATTTTGGGATTTCGCGAGTCAAGGTGGCGTAGAGGGGATATGCTGCGACAGCAGCACGTGGATGTGTTTTTGCAGACCGGTGAATTTACGCATGTGCTGAGATGGCGTTTCATTATCCTGATTTATTCTTGCGCTTGGGTTTTTTAATAACGAATCTTGTCCATTATTTTGCATTCGAGAAATAATCATTACGGGAAAAAATATACAGATTATTGTGAAACCCATTCCAAAAATTTTTTACTTCCAGGCTATTCCTCCGCCTTATGCAAACAAAGCTTAAAGTCTAGAAAATTTCACGAAACGGATAATTCACCGCACCCTTGCGCACTCAGTTTAATCATATATTGTATGAGAACTATTTCTTACTATGCATTACCATTTTCTTTCGATTTTTATCAGTATTAATCATAAATAAAATATTATAATTTATAGATAAAATATGCGCACATGTTTAATTGAACCAAAAGTAAGATTTTTATGTTAACAGAAGAGTAAAACGTTTGTGATACATGAAATATTTAGTAAACAATCGAACACGTCATACATGGGGTAATTTTTCAAAGGCATTATTCAAAATGTGCGAAGATACCACGAGTAGGCTATCATATGCACAGAAAAAAATTGGCTAATGACGTTAAACAAAAAAAAATTTGATTAACTTTAAATTACATTTTATTTTCAAAACCTATGATCTACTGTTAACATGTTGTTTACCATGTGTATGTATATGTATGCATACTTTGCAATTACATGACGCTATGCAAAACTCTATCACCAAGCATATCAAGCCATGTGACTTTCGTTCTGAAATAATGTTGGGAATAATTTTCACAGTAGCCTAGCAAACAACTGAACGCTGCAAGGTTAACAGAAAACCATATTGAAAACAAACTGCAGGAATGAATGCATGATAGCCAATAAGAAAACAATATGAGAAGCTTCTATCCAAGACTCGGCTCGAAATTTCACTTGGCTGATATATAGCCTAGTGTAATGTTGTGGGTTTCACACACACACACACACACACACACACACACACACACACACACACACACACACACACACAGACACACACACCAGACTGATCCCTGTGGTTTTCTTGTGCAATGTTTTCACTCTCCTTCCCCGTCACACTATCGCCACCAAGCGGCGATCCTTTGAAATGTCCAACTGTTTTGGGTTATAGGCGGGATGTATCCTCACATACTGTTAAAGGTAGTCGCGCAGGCGTGTGGGCGTGACAGTAGTATCTTCACATCGAGTATGGTGAGCGGGCGAAGACTGTAAGCTGTTAATGGCATTGTATTTTAGGTTATTATATTTTATATTTCACTTTCGCTGCTTTCCGTTTAAAACGCAGTAACTCCTTCAAAAAACGGATAACAATATTGCAGTAATAGAGTAAACTAAAAACTTGAATGTCAACTTTTTTAAAAAACAGTACCTTACACGGGCGTGCTCCGCAATTCCATAGTCGTCGTGGTACGTAGGCATAATTAATACGCACTTATTTATACGGTTTACAATTGTTTCTAATCAGTGTATTTTTTTTTNTCGTGGTACGTAGGCATAATTAATACGCACTTATTTATACGGTTTACAATTGTTTCTAATCAGTGTATTTTTTTTTCTGTATGTTATAGTTTATTGAAATTTATGACACGCCTCACACGTTAGCATTTTGTACAGACGTACATANTTTTTTTTCTGTATGTTATAGTTTATTGAAATTTATGACACGCCTCACACGTTAGCATTTTGTACAGACGTACATAAATTTTCTCCCTTTTATAATTTTTAAACAGATTTAGGAGGTTGTTTAAATAATGTTCCCTAAACATTTGCTTTTTAAGCATTTGGCAGTCTTTTTCTGTTCAATATATTTTAAAGGGATTTTTTAATTTTTATGTTAACCTTCTTCTTTTAATTTCAATGCACGTTTAAACGCTTTGATAAAATTTTTTTATTAAATTGTTTTAGACATATTTAGGTGTTAAATACGGGGCGAAAGCTAGCGTGCAATGTTTAACAACAACCATTATGTGCCAGTGAACAACAGAGACGAAAATAAGTTTTAAAACTGCCCGAACAAAAAATATAGACTGCAATCTGCAAAGGGTTTTGGAATCCGCAAGTTCTACAGAAAGAGCAAAATCACGGCACAGCCCCATGCAGTCCTGCCAACAGCAATCAAACAATTTAAAATCTCCTTCTTAGTGGCTGATTAAAAGGTCAGTAAATGACAAAAAAAAAACGTGTTTGGTAACGTCCCCGTTAATTTTACACCTTTCTGTGAATTTACGGAGATTTCCGTAAATCTACTTGCTATAAACTTTAAAAACCAGTCTGCAGTAATATTTGATTATTTATGTTGATAATTTTGCACATCCAGACCTTTTCTTTGATCGTGGTCAATTCTTTTGTAAGCATTAATTGTTTATTCTTGTCTTCATACTCCAGCAAGCCTTTTTGATAATTATTGATTTTCATATTTATTTACATAGCACGTATATTTAATATTTTCAGATTATTGGTACATGCTTTACATTTTTCAATTTCGTTTGGCGCCAATGATGTAACGTTAAATTTAAACAGTACTTCAGAAATTTATTATTTTTCTTTTCGTTGTTCAGCTCTCTTTTTAAATCTTGCTATAATTAGGTGTGCAGTTAAAAGCAAAGAAAATAACTTTGGCTGCGAGTGTTTTCCGTAACTATTCTCGAGTCTTAGTGTTTACAACTGTATATAAATTATTTTTGAAGAGATTCAGCGGATGATGGTTTGATCTTTAAACTTTCGAATATTGGCAACAACGTTCCACTCAGTTTACTATTTTTAATTATAAATAATGTTATATTTTATAATATATACTAAATATTGCGTAAATTTGGTTTTGGTAATTTTTTTTTAGATACACAAAATGTGAGCACAAAAAAAGAATATCTTTGTTTTTCTGTTTCCGTACTTAGCGAAAAATTTATTCGGTATGTGTAAATGAAAACTTCTTTAGCGTGTTTTANCTTTGTTTTTCTGTTTCCGTACTTAGCGAAAAATTTATTCGGTATGTGTAAATGAAAACTTCTTTAGCGTGTTTTTAAAAAATATTTGTAAAAACGTACCAAGGTTAGTTTAGAACAGTTAAATACGAGGCCCAGCCACGAAGTTAGCTTTTGATCTCATTGTGCAATTTATTTTTCTNTCTTTGTTTTTCTGTTTCCGTACTTAGCGAAAAATTTATTCGGTATGTGTAAATGAAAACTTCTTTAGCGTGTTTTAAAAAAATATTTGTAAAAACGTACCAAGGTTAGTTTAGAACAGTTAAATACGAGGCCCAGCCACGAAGTTAGCTTTTGATCTCATTGTGCAATTTATTTTTATTGCGGGTTTGGCAACATTGCCACTCGTCAGGCGTGTCTTACAATAATTAAACGTTCTCGCGTGCCAACTGTAAAGTTTTCTTGCGCGCGTGTCAAGACCGTTCGGTCGTGTATCGCAGTGCGCACGAGCACACACACGCGAATGTTCTCACACAACGAATAGACACACTCACAGCTGTGTAATAAATAGAGACATTTGCTGAAAGTCTTTGCCAAGTATGTGTCGCGATTTACGGCCCATGACGTGACTACATACCTCAGGAGTGAAGTTGCCTGCAAGTCTCCTCTCTGGATTGTCCCTTCTAATGGTTATTTTTGGAAGGACCTAAAGGATACTCTCTTATTATTATTATTATTTCTATCATTATAATAATAAAACATGCTTGCGGATTTCCTAGCAAACAGTTACTTAAAAATACGGCTTACCTTTTCTCCGCTTCGCCGGTGGTGATCTCGTATCTTGACAAACACGCTGACACGTCAATTGTTTTAAGGCGGTATTAATAAAACATCTCGAGTAGTAGTAGCTCTTTCAGTACGTTCCTATTTTTTTATCTCATGTTGATGTTAACGTGCGATCAAAACTGCTAAATATGGTCTACGTAAGTGGTAAATAGATAGGTCTCCATGAATAGGTGACACTAATTTTTTGTGTAAATTTTGCTGATTCCTTCCGCTGAAAAGGTTTTTATGCACGAACTTATTAATTAGGCGTAAATAACAGAAATGTTAAAATCTTTGAAAAAATTAATAAATAATTTTATTTTAAAAATTATAATTATAATGTTTTACATTAAACGATAAAATAAAATATTTGTACAATAACTAATTTTTAATGGTTTTGAGTGATTCATTTTTTTGGTATAATATCTTGTAATCTTCCATCGTGTTGTTTAATTTAGTATCTAAATTATACATAAAAAGAACATTTAAACAATTTAATTTATTACGGTATTTTTCAGTTTTTTTTTGTATTTTGTTAATTTTTATTTCCTATTTTATTTTTACAATATAAAATGTTTATTTTTACAATATAAAATGTTCATTTTTAAATTAGTTATTTTAAGTTAGATTTACGAGCAAATATAGTTGTTATTTTGCAATAAATTTTGTTCATCATTAATTATATCTGGAGTAAAATATTATACAAATATTTGTATAATATTTTAAGTTTTAAATATTATATAGTTTTTATATTTTTGACTTAAGTGGTTATTGTTTTTATACTTCAATCGATTTGAAAATATTTAATCCCACAGTATATGAATAATTTTCGCGATATTTCTGTTATTAATAAGACAATATATTTTGTAGAAAACTTAAGACTTTGAAAAATGCAAAACTCTTAAATGTAGATAGCTGCAATGGACAAAATAAAATTTTTATATTCCTTCATCATTATTATATACTTTTTTATGTAATGTATTAATTCAATTGGAATATTTATACTAAATAAATAAAAATTATACATGTCATTGTTATTTCTCCAATAGCTAACATAATGTGTTCCGGGATTTCAGGAAATATTTAAACATTCATATTTACAACTTTGTGTGACTAGTTAATTCACAGCCATAACATTTTATAAATTCATTTGTTTTTTACGTTAACATACTTTTATATTAATGTTTTATAATAATGTTAATTCTGTTTTCCCATCTTCCAGTTTTCTTACAAACAGATCGCTTTTTGTCGTTCACTGCTGAAATGTATTTTTGTTCTTCTAACTTTCTTTGTTTTTAGTTTGTTCAGTCGAATTTTAATTGCACTTGTGCTTCGTGCTTATGAATCCAGTGCTTCTAAAACTGGGGAAGCAAAATCAGCAAAGAGCCACCTTTATATATTCAACCAGTTCCAGTTTTCTTTTCATATGATTTTGGTTAAAGGCAATGATGTCGATAATAAACAAAAAAAAAAAAAAAGCCTCATTTTAATTTTTTAAATTTGTTTTTAAAAATAAATATATGAAAATATTTAATAATTTTAGCTGATTAATTAGACCACTGTAATTAATATTTGATACTCTTTTATATAAAATCAATTACCATACTTTTATTTTTCAATCTTATTTTTTTCGTATAAAAGTTTTCTCCAGTAGAGGTATTTCTTGTCTAACACAAACTTTGCTTCTTGTAAAAGAATTGTATCGCTTTCATGCCTTAATTTTAAATATATATGACCTATACAAGCATTATCATGATTTTGTTACAACACTTAATTGTTATTATTAACCTAATCTTTCATTTGATTTTGTAAAAGGACCACAATCATTATATTCCAGAAAATGTATTTCATGCAAACAAGTTTTTTAAACCCATTGTATTATGCCTTTTACATTTTCTGAATGCTAAAATGAACGAGGAACACTGCTCAAAACTCTAAATAGGGAATTTATTTTGGTCTGCTAACAACAAAATCAGAAAATTTATATTTTAAGAAATCCATTGTGTTTTTTCATTATAATTACTTTTTCCAATATTTTATTCGCTGTATATTACCAGTATTCAATCATTTAAATTTCTTACATAATTCATCTAAATATTTTCTTTTGGTACATTAGTAAAATTTTTCAATGCCTGTTCTAAAATATGTTGGTGCGATAGGTCTTTCAAATGTACTTTTTCAAGGGCGCAGAATACAAACGTTTTATAATTTATTGAAAGTGGTTTTAAGAATTTTCATATATTTCCTGGTTTTAATTGATTTGATTTTTTTTAGGATTATATTTTTATGTAAAGATTTGGTTTTGTGTAATTATAATCTTAATGTGTATATTAATTTGCAACAACTTAATTAATCCTTTAGTTTAAATATCATCTTTAGTTTCAACATTTTATCTATCGATATTTACATAAACTTTTTATCACCAATTTAAATATAATGTTCACCTCTTCTGGTTTGCATTTATTATTAATATGTATATATTTGAATAATCTTTCCTGAGATTAATGGTTTAATTCCTTAATTGAATGTTCCATCTCTTTAGATTTTATTTCCCTGTGGTTTATATAATGAACTATCAACAAACATTTCATGTAATGATTGGTGATACTAATGTTATATTCTATTTATTAAATTATATTTTCATTTTATTTAGTTATTTGTTTTTATGTTACGAATATTTACTCATTCCTGTCATAAGGGCAGTCTTCTTCTTATTTTTTCTGGTTCATAAGTTTTTTATATATGAATTTTTTTAATGAGCTTGTTGCAAGCATAAATGGCGAAGCCACAACTGTATAATTATTATTTTATAAAGTTGTGGTATTTTGGGTAATTTTAATTAGTTGTTTAGAGTCATTCCTCTGAAAAAGAAGAATATGTAATATTCACTTGGAAAATAAATTTGTGCCCGCGGGAAGGATCACAGACGATGTAGGCGGGGCTTACAGGGTCCGCCTCTCTGGTTGGCTCCGAGAGGTATCCTCGGGTCAACCCGTGTGGAGAGGGGGCAGCTGTGGTCGCCAGGACGAGGCAGATACGAGGGAGACGGGAGTTGGGGGCGCAGGCCTTCGAAAGGCCTGTACATATGGTTTTGTTAACCTTGGAACGTGAGTGCCGAACACTTGCGGGAGGCCAGAGAAACGTTTTTACACATTGAAGTCCCGGTGTGGGGAACTGGCGTGAAAAAATTAAATGCTCGGAAACCAATTACAACACCCCCGCGATAATTCCTTGCAGACACTTAAAAATAATTGTGATGACTTTTTAATTATGGTAGTATCCTCTTTAGATTTCTTATTACTCTCCCTGAGCTGGCTGGCGCTGTATAGTTTATAGAGATTTATTGCAATGCAACATTAAGTTGTCATGATCAGTGAGTTACAAGCTACTCAATATGACTTATTTGCTTTATAAATGCTTTATTTTATCCATTTGTAAGAGTAATATTACTTGACGAAATTGCTCATTTAAAAAATTGTTATTCATGCTTAATTCGTGCTTACTAATGTAAGTTTCAGTAATATTGAAAATTGTTGGACTCTTATTCATTTTTACTATGAAATTTAATCAATTTCGTTGTTTTTTATGATTTTATAATATTATGTGCAATATGATTAGCATTTGATTGAGAAATTAAGCATAGTTTATTAATCTACTATTTTTCAAATTTCCGATTTCATATGTTTAACAATTGAACCAGAATATCCGTGTTATATATACTTATTAAAAAATATCTGAATCTTGCAGTAACGTATGTTCTGAGTTACTGCAGTTACTCGCCTGCTTATAAAGTTCCGTAGTAATACTTATTAAGGTCGATAAAAATTTACATCACACCTACCATTCCTAATTGACGGCCTTATTTTTTATGTCTGGAGCTTAAAATCGAATTTTAAACCACCGAAAAAATACATAATAATACGTAAAGAAAACGTTTTCGTACTCCAGAAAGATAGGTGGCTAATCCTATTACCTGGGCGTTGTGACATTTTTCCACGTTGCTGATTTGGGTTTCCAGATGTCTTTTTCGTGTATTTTTTTTTGTTCATACCACGACAAAACATTGCAATATTATTAGTTCGTGCGGAGGAAGTTAACTAGAATTCCTAGGCGCTTGGTTTTTACATGTTTCTATTCTCATTCATTACAGCTATGTCTCGATAATATAACACTTTTAAACTTCAAATAGTTGCATCAACTGCGACTTGCTAATTTCTTTTCAGATCTCGTTAAAGTAGTTTTCAGTATATTATCTTACCACACAAAGATAATTTTTGGAAGCCTGTTTAAAGAAGACGAAAACTAGAAAAACTTTCTAAAGCCATCGAGGTGCATTATCAAAGTTATGTATGCCTCGTTTGCAGGAAATATTAATGCAATGCAGCGGAAACGATAAGAAATAGATATTTTTATGAGAGGGATTACAGTAAGGAACACATTACCGCATCGTTGAATATAGAAACACAAAAACTGCTCATAAAATCTGTGACTGGCCATCAATGGGGGCTCAGCTTGGCCCCCTTTCTTTTGCTCGCAGTTTACGAAGCACCGGGGAATTTCGAAACAAATGTCGCTCGTAAAACTAGAATCCATCAGCAGCTTCGACCAGTATTCTTTTTATGAGCTGCTCTAAAAGAAAAGTTGCGAGATTTTTTTCGTTTTTAACTCCGGTTATCAAAGCAAACCTTTTCTTTCTTTTTGTGCACTTGCTTTGTCCGGAAACTGGAATACCCCTGAATTTTTTTTTACTTACTTCGGCAAATATTGTGATGTGAGAGACAGAAAGTAGCAATAACGTTGGATCAAAAGTTTCGCAGACAATTTTTTTTTGCTATAACCATGGCATTTAAAAGTTGTATTGCTGCAATAATGTTCTCTAGATCTTACCATCTGCGTGTTTAAAACATTTATCGTACAATACTTAAAATTTTATCTCATCTTAAAATTTTAAATGTTTCATTAGTCACTGTGATTCCTAATATAATTTTGCCCAAGAATACAGGGGACCCCCCTCCCCTGTATTCTTGGGCAAAATTATATTTCATTTCGTCAAACTGCAACTTCAGAGCGTCCACTTTTTTTTTATCGGCATGCTTTATGCTTGTTTCTTAGTGTTTCCATCGCCCTAATTTCAAAATATTTTTATAACAATTTTCATTTGGATTATTGAGTACGTTTAGTCGCTTTTGACACGTATTAGAGAGATCACAGGTTCATTATTAGTTGACTGTATTGGAGATTGTTTTTTCAAGTGGCCTCCGTCTCTCTCTTAAAGGTAAATGTTGGTGTATTTTCTAGCTATATCCCTTTTCAGTTACCTACCCATAAAAAAAAATGTGCGGCATTTTACTTGATTTAGTTCCATTAGCCGGTATAGANCGTCTCTCTCTTAAAGGTAAATGTTGGTGTATTTTCTAGCTATATCCCTTTTCAGTTACCTACCCATAAAAAAAAAATGTGCGGGATTTTACTTGATTTAGTTCCATTAGCCGGTATAAAAGATAAATGTGTTTGTTTGACCTTAGAGTTCTGCGTGGTTTTTCTCCCATCTGGTAGGACAAGCTATAATAACCCTTGCTGTTATGTGTGCGTGCTATTTGTAACGCACCCGTTTCAATGCGACGAATTTCCTAGTTGCAGATACAAGAAATTAACAAAGTAACCAACATAAATTTGGATTATTACGTTCATTTCATATTAGTGGGGGAATTTGTATTCTTGTATATTGTACTTAACTGTATACTCATTTTCTGTTTTATTAATTTTTTTGTATAAAGAAGGAAAAATCATAATCCGTGAGAAAATTAAAGGCTACATTACAGCACGTTACATAAAACACACTGGTCATACTGTATATTCTAATATTTAAAAACCAAATGTGTATTTTATACATTGCTTATATAATAGTAAAATACATAATAAATTGTATACATGAAGTAAAATTTAAAAAAACTTACCTATCACAGCTTTTCAGTGGTATTTTATTTCTTTGAACATTATATCGTGTAAAGAAAACACCTTAAGATTAGNTTACCTATCACAGCTTTTCAGTGGTATTTTATTTCTTTGAACATTATATCGTGTAAAGAAAACACCTTAAGATTAGGACACTAATGACACACTTTTCTTTTCACATGCTATATTTAATAGGTGGTAGCCAGTTTCCTCTGGGCTCACACACGGTGTGCATAATAAGCTAATACATAGCGTAGCAACCCCAGGTGTGCTTTGTGGGCTGCGGTCTTGGAGTCAAAGCAAACTATGCTTTAATAGTGTTTTGATGAATATTCACATACACATTAATTGACTTTGGTCTAAGTTTGGCAACATCTGTCGGCATACGGCTGTGCCGCTGCATCCGTCGTTTGAGAACGTTCCGTGCGTTTTCATTGGTTGACAGATTTGGTGCACCAAGTACTGTTTGCTGTACAAAATATTTTGTACAGCAAAAAAAACTCGAAAAGCACGCTTGAATCAACAAAACCTCTGTGTTAGGCCAAAAGAAATTAGACTGTCAACAAAATGTTTTGTTGAATTAACTCTATACATTGGTTTGGCCACTCATTTGATTGCCTTTGTTCGAAAATACAGCTCGAGATTTGTTTGTATTTTTATGGTAATTAAGATAGTAACAGTGTTTGTTAGTGAATTTATTGGTGCTTAATAATGGTATAAACATATAATAATAAAACAAGTTTAACAGGAAACTAAAAAGTAAAGTTGTAAAAGGTGAAATATTTATCTGCGCACTTTGTCCATTATTTGAACTGTATCTGTTTTAAAACATTCAGATCTCAGCAGTGATCAGTTTAGATGAGGTTGCTAAAACGTCGCGCCCGGCCGTTGTTGCTCTACGTTCGAATATCTGTCGGGCTTGAAGTAGTTATTTTTATATTATCAGAGACAGTTTAATGTACGTAGAGCCAAACACATATTTAGCTGCACCAACTTAATTTGGTTTCGACAACAAAATATTTTATTGCCCCTATACAAACAATTAATTTGGTTACCCCAAACAGACTTTGTTCGATTCAACAAAATCTTTTTCTCAGTGTGTTCTGGAGTGCTACAACATTTGTCGCTGCTATATACGTTCTTGCACTGTCCTGCCGAAATGTACATGAACGTATTCCCTGTAGTCCTTCGTCCTTAACAACTTTGTTATGATAAGGAACAGTATTAATGGCGATACCGACATGCACTAGAAGTAATTTTCTTCTACACATGACAGCAACCCAGAGAGCTGTCGTTTGTTTTGTTGCGTAATGCCTAAAGCGAGTACCGTCTTTAATGACGTTTTACACCAGATCGCCTCCGTATGTGGATGTATATGCACCTATGTATTGTAATAACTAACCATTTACAGTTGTGCTTTCAAACCATGTGCATCAAAATTACGAAGGCGAATGAAATATAAATAACGAATAAGTACGAAACGACCACATNTGCTTTCAAACCATGTGCATCAAAATTACGAAGGCGAATGAAATATAAATAACGAATAAGTACGAAACGACCACAGAAGTATCCCACGTTTCTCTATTCAACAAAGTATCAGCAAAAGGAAGTGAATTTTGGGGACGTAACTCTGAGACGTAAAGTGAATAAAGTAGAATTTACTTTAGTACCAAAGCGTAGAGGTGATAAAACTGATTGCAAGATTCAGGTTATCAAAAATTTTACTAGTGGGCAGAGGAGTGGGTAAACAAATCGTAAGAAACTGTTTTATTGTTACGTGCATGCAAAAACCGAAGACGTCGCCANGGGCAGAGGAGTGGGTAAACAAATCGTAAGAAACTGTTTTATTGTTACGTGCATGCAAAAACCGAAGACGTCGCCACCCAGATGCTTACCGGACATGCTATCGCATGAACCAGGCACGATTGTTTCCAGATCAGAGAACCTCCATTCTCAACAAAAATTTAAGTTCAATAATAACACAAAAATTCCAGTTCGGGTTTTATCTACCCATTGGACTTTTATGACTATCCTGTGGTTAAAGTTGTTTATGTGAAGTCTTGCGACACAAAATTTTACTCTCACAAAGCGGGCAAAAGATACTGACAACAAAGTGAAAATATTCAATTTATTTAATGTGCATAATTCTAGTCTGTTTCACTATTTAGGTTGTTGTTTTCAGATTTTTAATAGCCATGAACTCTGCGATACAACAAAAACACGAAGATACAAAACATCTGTAATAACATGAAAATTATACTATATACAGATTGTTTCAGTAATAGCGTGCAAAAATGAAAATGGAAATAGGGGCCGCATCACCGAACATTTCGATATTGGGGACGTGTGGTCCAGGAGGCCAACTAAAGAAGATATAGGCGTAAACTTGTGGGCCGTCCATGTGGTATGTGGAATGCTCCTATCCTGCGCAAGGTGGCTGTCGTCCCTACGTGGACACAGTACGTGCGTGTATAGGCTATTCACGGTAAAGTGAGTACTTTTGAAAGCTTTCTCATTTGGAATAACAGTCAATACATATATTTTATTCTAGCGTTAGACGTTAACTTCCGAGTGCAGTGGAATATAAACACTGTGTTTGTTACTTGCATGGCAATATTAATTTACAAAAGGTGGTTAAAGGATAACAAATGGCTGCAAAAAAAAGCAACTAGGTCTTATAAAGTGCTTACTTTACCGTGAACAGCCTATATAAACGACACACGCTAAACTCTTGGGATATTTGAACGGATGGGACAGAATATTGAACACCATTGTCATACTTGCGTTGAGGTTGGTGGCCGTCACTTTGAGCAACTCTTGCAAACCACAAACTGATACGTTTAGACCGGCCCATCAATAGAGTGATCTGTACAATACTACCTGCCAAGAGTGTACACACGCAATGTCAATAATCCACGTAACCAATATGGACACCTGTATTCGTGATAGACATGGTTTCGTCCATATCTCCTTTCGCTAGCTTCGCTGATCACACGTTCCCAATCTCAAAACGTTCCGTGATACGACCCCTATTCCAATTTTCCTTTTTGCACGCTTTTACTGAAACATACAGTATAATAAATAAATAAATAAATACATTATTATAATGCTTGGATGCAAACAGAAAAAAGCCACTCTAACGACTTGTCTGCATAGTGTTGGCAGCTACCATAACGGGACCAATAAGATATTTAGATACAATTGGTATCTCGCACACAGGAACCATAAAGTACCTCCGCCGAAAAAAAAAACTAAATAAGCTGGGGAAGAGGAGGTGTGAACCATGCAGGCCATGGAATAAGATCTGGAAAATCCATTTTTCACCATATATTCTGTTCAGACGCCATGGATAAAGGACGCATGGACTCGCTGCACTGTCTGCAAAAGGGGTCGTGGTGGCCCAGCGGCTAGAACACTCGCCTCCCACAAAGGCGAATAGGGTTCGATTCCCGGCGGAGTAGCACGTGGGAATAGTGCCGGACGATGCAGCGGGTCGGCGAATTTTCTCGGGGATCTCCTGTTTCCCCCCACCCTTTCATTCCGGCTCTGCTCCCTTCTCACCTCGTTTCACCCTAACCGGGTCGTCAGGAGCCTCCACTCCCGTACTGCCTACAACAGCCGCAACCTGCTCAGCTCGCGTAGACCAGTGGTTGCTATCACCAAGTGCCGCGAGGCGCATTTCCAACACGCACTGCCATTGGTGCATTTACGGACAATAGCTTCGGAATGAAATATGATTTTGTTCTCCTCTGCCACCTTCTGCACGAGTTTAAGAGCGTGCATCATAGCAGGACATAACTCAGCTCTTCTATGAATCTACGATGTGCTAGAAAGTGTGCAATTCTTTCGTTTTCAAATGATGATTCGGAATATTCCGAGGTGACAATGGGGGTCAACGCGACATAGTTTCTTATTTTTAATGAAACGTTGATGCTGTTATGATAGAATGGAGATTTGTGCGCCATACTTATTTACAAATCCATACCTAAATGGTCAAAAATGGAATTTTTAAGTGCAGTTTTAATGCATTTATCAACTAACATTTCAACAGTATTAAATCGTAGTACAGTTTATTAACATTTTATCTTTTTTTAATGTTAAAGCAGAAATGATCCATGTGTCTGTGTATTTTTTCGAATTCCGACCATTTCCATTNTTTTATCTTTTTTTAATGTTAAAGCAGAAATGATCCATGTGTCTGTGTATTTTTTCGAATTCCGACCATTTCCATTATAGAGTTAACCAGCATGTGATGCAAACTCTCAACCATTGAATTTAAAAACTCTCTTCCCCCTCTCCCCCTTCTTCCTGTTCATGTTTGCAGCCGAATGAACATTATACACATTTGAAAGCCTTCATTAAAATTTTCCGCCCACAGCCCTTCGTGCATTCTTCTGCTACTTGTAAATCGAAACAATATTTTTTGTNGCCTTCATTAAAATTTTCCGCCCACAGCCCTTCGTGCATTCTTCTGCTACTTGTAAATCGAAACAATATTTTTTGTTTTCGACGTGTCTGACTCAATGCTGAAATTTATTTGAGGATGAAATGCTTATGTATTTGTTCGTTAAAAACGCGATGAGTAATGACGTATTTGGTCAACAATATTAAGGCGATCGCGTGCCTTACTCTTGAACTGCATTTCTGCATTTTTTTAAAACGCGTTTTTGACGAAACTAAAACGTGCCCCTATTATGCTTACCTACGAAAAGAAACCATACCCCACAGTGAGATGAAGACTGAATGGTAAATTCACGATATCACGCATGTTATGAATATTATTTTGGAGACCACCAGCTTCAAACTTCCCAACAATAAAATGACAAGGTTACCGCTTGAAGTCCAATAGGTATCCGCAGTACGGCGAGAACACTGCACGCCATTTCAGAGCGTTGCGCATAGCGGCGATGGCTCACTTGATTCGCGTGGCGGTGTCACCCTTATCGCTTCCGCACTTCTGAGCCTCAAAAGTGAAAACAGCTCCAGGTTTGCGACCACCAAGTCCATGCTTCCAGTGCATTACGTGAACGGATTGTGAATAATGGTTGATTTTTATGATTATATTTGATTAGAAAAAAAGTTGGAACTCTTTGTGTAATCATTGCAGTTTGGAGTAGGTGTTCGTGTATGTAACGTGAAAACACAGAGTTGTGTATACCACATGTCTGGTTTTCCATACAAAACTAGTTTTTAATTAAATTTGGGACCAAAATCCTACTAGAAATTTTATTTAATTCGGATTTTTTTTCCACTACACGTGTCATACATAGCAAGGAGTATAAACCCAAACTGCTGCCAGGCTGTTTAAGACCGCCACCTACCTAGGTATATTTAGCGCCTTTGAGGCTCAGAAGGAAGCGAGCGATAAGGGCGACTCTAACACGCATTTCTAGTGCCCTATCACGCCTACGTGCAAGGCACCGAAATGGCGCGCAGTGTTCTCGTCGTGCTGAGTGTTCCGATGCGACTTTCAGAGGTGACCCTATAATTTTATTGCTGGGAAGTCCGAATCAAAGTTCAGTGCAGGCCCCTATAATAGTTTCGCATGTTTCCGACCAGTATATCGTCAGATACAGCAGTGTGGAAAATCCGTTTTTAGCTNTATATCGTCAGATACAGCAGTGTGGAAAATCCGTTTTTAGCTGTTGTAGGGCTCTGAAACAGTACTTATAATGTGCATGATATCTTCAGGGTGTTACTCGTACCTCGTTTTAAGTGCGTTTTCTTTTCGTACATTGGTATAATGGGAACACGTGAAGTGGTTTCGTGAAAAAAAAAAAAAAACTCTAATTTTGAACACACGGCAACGCAATCCAAGCGCCAGATAGGCGGCGCCCCTAATTGAAACCGCAACGTAACTGGGCATTTATTGACAGCTATTAATTATAGTTATGGGACAATGTGCTGTTAAATAATTTATTTGCAACCTCAAATTGTACAGTTACTTCGTAGCTAAGCTTTACAAACCGAATATTGAATTAAAGGGATTCAATTACATTACAAGCTTCCAGACACCACTGTGTGTGTAAATTTGTATGCGAAACATCTAATATATGCACTTATACAACAGTATTATATAACATTCTAGGTAATTATTGTCTGTTTAGAGGCTATTATTTGTACAAAGAAATGTGACGAGTTCAATTCCGCAGTGTAAAAAAAAACGTAAATTTATGATATATTTTACTGCTAGAGAAGAAGACAATCATACAAAAAATAGAACATACGGCAGAGAACGCATGGCAGATGGACAATGAACGCTTTCTGTGTTATACAGTTTGAAATTATCTTTGTCAACAGAACTGTCAAAAACCATTTATCTAGGACTCAAGTTTAGTGCATTGTTTACATGAATATGATCTCTGACATTTTTGTATATTTTCTCTGACCTAGCCTTAATACATCTGCAATAGCTTAAACGTATAAGCAATAGCTTTAATGCATCTGCAATGTATTCAGGTTGAGCAAAATTATTTTCTTCTAACAACACGAGTTTGTTTTGAAATTAAACGTGATTTTGAAAGTTCTGGTGGGAGTCCGCGAAACAGTGTTGCGAAATATGTGCATAAGGACATCGTTTGTTTACTTTATGTTTACCCCCGCTTGCAGATAATGTGGTTCTGGGTTTGAATCATTAGTAAAGCATTTGTAGGTGTAATACAGATTTTACATCCTTCTTAGCTTACCCGCTGGTCGGCTGGTTTTCTCGGGGATCTCTCGTTTATTCCGCCCCTTCATTCCGGCGCTGCTTCATACTCACCTCGCTTCACCCTCATTGGCTCTCAACACCTCGATGTTAAGGGGAATCACGCCTCGCCATCTTGTATTTTCACTATTTTTCTATAAGTTCGCGCGACATGATATAAATAAGAGTATCTAAACCTTTATTAAACTTTTACAANATTTTCACTATTTTTCTATAAGTTCGCGCGACATGATATAAATAAGAGTATCTAAACCTTTATTAAACTTTTACAACTCTACCGCGTTTATTAATTTTTGACTAATGACTGCTAGCAAGAAATACGTATTTTTTTCTTGCAGGCGGTTACAGAAATTACCCTAGCTACAGTAGTTTAGCAATACATGTTTTAGAACATGTGCAAAGCAATGCCCTATGCATTGTCGACTCCCAAAATAAAATTATAAAATGTGTTGCAAGTTACAGCAAAAATTTTGTAAATCCAAGATGGCGGGGACTGATTCTCTTAAGAGCCGTCCAAATCTCTTAACTCACTCACTTCTTCGCTTAGCGTAAAGCAGGAACATAAAAAGTGATACTTCTTAAAATTTAAATGTCTTAAGATTAGTACTTTAGACGAGTTAATAACATTTAAGTTTAAATAGATGTAATGCCGGACTTACTTATCTTTGTGTGTTAACGGGGTCTGCTTGGTTGTGTTTCAGAAAGGCAAGGCTGTGAGAGAGGAGAGCTCTTTCTAAACGTGGCCGCAGCTGAGCGTGTGCTCAGCGCTCTCAAGCGAACGAACTGGTAACTATTTGCGTCTGGAAGCTCGTGGCGCCCCAAGCGTGCGCCGGACGTACTCGGACATCGTCCTACTGACCGAGAGAAGCAGACAGCGGTCGACTTGCTACGATATGGATAATATTTTAAAAACTAATGTGACGGAAACGTGAAGACGGTTTTGCCAGTGTCGGGCATGTTCCTGTTTCGTAATTCATCTCTGCGTTTACAATGTGAGAATTGTTAGTTTGTAACGAATTGAAATCGCCCAAATTTGTTTATTATATTGGTTAAATTANCATCTCTGCGTTTACAATGTGAGAATTGTTAGTTTGTAACGAATTGAAATCGCCCAAATTTGTTTATTATATTGGTTAAATTATTGTGTGAGATGTCAAAATGGCTTCATTTTACAACCAAAATATTATATAAACTAAATGTGATTAATTGAAGGAGACGCGCAACATGTAAAGATTCGGCTGTAATATTTTGTAAGTTTTGCCCTTGAAAAAAAAAATTGAAATGTGCAAAGAAAATTGTTTTAATTGCATATCGGTAAGGTTAGTTTTTATATACCTGAATTGGTATATAGTAGACACCGTCTAAAATTAGGAAAAGGGGGCAGGAACTTTCGTTGGTGTCAGCAAAACAAATAGCGAAATTTCCATAAGGTATGTGTAGTGTGGCCAAAAACCATCTTTCACAAAACGAATGAACTTGCTATTTCAGTCTATTGACTGGTCAAATATGGATTCCACAGGCAATTCATTTTGCTCAAAAATATTCAAGAGCCGAGAACATTTTCAAATTATGTTAATGATTTCATGATGATCTTGAAAATTAAACAACCTTAAAGAGCATTTAATTGGAAAAAGAATCGTAAACAACCAACAGGAAAAAACTTTAACACCCCGTCAAAATACAACCCTACAATGAAGTGGTGTATGTGACATTTCTTCATACAGAGGTGTTATGAGAAAATCCGTTTCCACGTATAAATTACATTACTCAATTTTAAACACATTCCTGATTCATGAAATTGAAGCTTGCCTTAGTTTTCCTAGTAATTTGGTCTTTCCTTGCACGACTGACCTGGTCCGATAGATTTCATCTTCCACGTCTTGAGAGCTAACTTAAATCAAGGGCAATAGGTATCTGAATTTGATTAACAGATATCCGACCACTCAAGACATTACTTGGTCGCCAGAAGCAAGCATGTCCATCCACTTGTGTGAGTGCTTTAGGGGAATAGATGAGAAATAAGATATTAATTAATATCCTCCGTCAGCAAACTGAGGATAGCAAAGGCAGTGAATATCTGTAAAAATGTGCAAGATACTGTTATTTAGATCTTAAAGAGTATTTGATACCAAAAAAATAATTATTTTATAATTGCACAAACGTTGATCAACTTATACGCGTTGTATGTGACAACAATTTCTTAGAATAAAAAAATTTTACACTTCATATTTTTTAATAATTTAATGTAAACTACAAATTTTTTCTGTTTTAGTACAGCAATAATAACGAATATAGGTGAAGTGGGCACTTTTGAATGCCCTCTCATTTGGAATAATAGTCAATACATATATTTTATTTTAGCATTAGACGTTAACTTCCGAGTGCGGTGAAATCTGCACAGTGTGTTTATAACTTAAATGGCAATATTTATTTTAAAAAGTAGTTAAAGGACAAAAACGCCTGAAATAAAAAAAGTAACCAGGGCGTAATAAGTTCTCACTTTACCGTGAACAGCCTATGCTAAGATGTACTAATAAAAAAAATGCACAACGTAAAATAATGCCATGGGCTACCGCATACCATACATGTAATCACCAAATAAAAGTTCATGCATTACAAAAAAATGTTTAAATATGCACACGTTTTTTATATTCAACATTTGTTCTTCATAAATATGGCCTGTTCTTTGGTCATTTCATACGTGTCACGCGATAGTCCACAGCATTAGCTTACTTGTAAAAAAAATTTTTCATTTGTAAAACTTAGTTGGTATTTGTTATTATGGCTGCAGCAAAACAGAACTACTTTGGATTTTACATTAAGTTATTTAACAAATATAAAGTGTAACATTTTTTTATTCGGGGAAAATGGCATTACCTACAATGCGTAAAAGGTGAAAAATTTTTGGTATGAATAAAAAATAATGTATATATTTTTGATATCCAACACCCTTAACGTACCAAAAATGTTGTACATACTCTTAAAAACTAGTTGCGACAAGTTGGTAAAAAAAAAAACTTCAAGCACAGCCAGTCTGCAATTGAAAAGAGAGCTCTGCTGTTTTCAGTGTTCAGTGCCCGGTGCCTAGCTGCTATTTCGTTAGTTTTTTTTTAATACAGCCTTTCTGTCTTGGGTTAACCAACCACTTTTTTTTTTTTTTAGTAATTGCTTTTGCCCCATAAAATACAAATTCCAGCAGTTGCCCTGCTGAATCCTTGTTAAACCTCTGCGTTGATGTTTATGGCATTATTTTATAAATGACACAAAACAAACTTAATATTTCTCGAAATTTCAACACAACCCGTCCTTTTACTTTGTTTACGCCCTTGTTCTGGATGCCGGTAACAAAACTTCTAATTTCGTCATTCGTCTTGAAATTTGTNCTTTTACTTTGTTTACGCCCTTGTTCTGGATGCCGGTAACAAAACTTCTAATTTCGTCATTCGTCTTGAAATTTGCATGCTCTTAGCAACCAGCTCAAATGAATCAAGAAGGATTATTGGTGATTTAATTAAAACCCTTACGAGCACTGAATTAACGAAAATCAGACATATTTACTCCAAAAACAGTTGTCTTTAGAATCTCCTTATTATTGAGAAATTTTTCTTAGCAGAATAACTAGAAAGTAGGCTGATATTCATGCTAGGGAGGCGCCTTAACACCCGCATAATTTCTCTTGAAGGCTGTTCGCGGTAAATGGAACACTTTTGAGGTCTAAGCAAAGACTTTTTTCAAGGATTTATTTCAAAAGTACTCAAATAACCATTAACAGCATTTACTCAGTTCAGTTCACTAACACTGTTGTGAGAATACGACAAATTCTGCCTTTAACAAGAAATGGAAACAGTTACATTTTGGTACTCTAGCAGAAGTGGGCAGTCTAAAATTTGTGTCCCACGTGCGCTTCCGTGCTTTGGTAATATTCCGTAGTCCGCAAAAGTTAGCGTTAAAAGTAACCAAACGAGCGAATAAGGATTATGTTACACATTAACGTCATCGTTAAAATCAAAGAATTCGTTCGGAGTCTTGCCATGATTACTTTGGTAAGTGTCCGGCAAGGAATTTCCCCATAGAGGAACGAAGACACCGTGAGAGAAATAACCTGCAGTGGTTGTATTCACTTCAACAGGAAACAAGATAGCAAAGCTACCTAATTTTCGAAGAAATCGCACGTTCTTCGAGGCTGCAAGCATTTCTTTTTCCACACTATATGTCTAAGACTAGNACCTAATTTTCGAAGAAATCGCACGTTCTTCGAGGCTGCAAGCATTTCTTTTTCCACACTATATGTCTAAGACTAGCTTGGACGTGATAAGATTCCGAGACATGTATTTAAAAACATCTCAACTCTGTCAGCCTTGTTTTTGGAATCAATGCGCTTTACAGAATGTTTTTTAAAGTCTTATTTTCTATCTAAAATATAATTAATGTAAAACTGGTTGTTGTGCTGTATGCCACTATAATTCCCAAGTGCTAATTAGTTTTTCAGTTGCAGTTAAAGCGCATTGTTTAGTTGTAAGGCCTATTGCAGAGATAATAAGTTTTCTGATATAAAGAGAGCGACCATTCCAATCGGTTCAGTCAAAATTGCATGTTTGTTAATTTGTGATGTTAAAATAAATAATTGTCAGTGCATTTTACAACGTAAGTCTTGAACAGTGACTAAGAAATGAAAGCGCCCAATTGTGATAAATGTATAATTTATATTTCATATGAAATGACAAAGAAAGAACAATTCAATAAACTCACATTGCGTCCAAGAGATGTGTTGAAATTGTGTAATACGCTCAGAATGTATCAAATGTTTACAGTATATCGCAAAATCGAATTACTAGTTTATAAGTAACTGTTATGTATCAGTGTGATGTTTCATATATTAAGTGTTATAAATAAGTATACTTAACAAAACAGAGGAAAGTCAAAGTTATTCTTCTGTGTACCACTTTATAACTATTCTTTGATGTTCTGAAAATATTTTAAATACACCTATACACAGTTTGTAATCGTTTTTGTGACCTCAGTGGTGATCACAGTAGTTTTTATTATAACGTTTAAACTTATATAGTATCAAAGGAACTATTTTGATGAAAATTTTAATAACATTGTTGAGAAATGTTTTGGAATTGTATACTGTAAGGAGATATGGTCAGTTATATGAGATTGTATTTCAGTGATTTGTCTTAAAAAATTAACAATTGCAAAACATACGTTAATTACTTATGAAAAATTTTGAAAATGATATTTGTAAGATATTAGAGGTCTATATGACTAGTGAAGTCAACCATTGATGAAAATAAAATGCATTTACTTCATGTTGGCTAAATTGTCAAATTCGTTTCATATGAGTTTATCTTTGACTGAAAGCAAAACGTAATTANCATTTACTTCATGTTGGCTAAATTGTCAAATTCGTTTCATATGAGTTTATCTTTGACTGAAAGCAAAACGTAATTTAAAATGTTTTGAATTTTTTTTTTGCACTTTGCAGTAAAATATCAGTGAATTGGTGCGAGTAATTGCATAACTCATTTGGCACAAGTATACGCTATCTTTGTCGAAGTTAGCATTTCCGTGTGTAACAATAGGAGTTTTCTGTGCGCGTGTGGAAAAACGATCGCTTCCCACTNTTTGTCGAAGTTAGCATTTCCGTGTGTAACAATAGGAGTTTTCTGTGCGCGTGTGGAAAAACGATCGCTTCCCACTTAAAAATTCCTCAAGTATTATTCTATAAGCAAAAAAAAAATNCATTTACTTCATGTTGGCTAAATTGTCAAATTCGTTTCATATGAGTTTATCTTTGACTGAAAGCAAAACGTAATTAAAAATGTTTTGAATTTTTTTTTTGCACTTTGCAGTAAAATATCAGTGAATTGGTGCGAGTAATTGCATAACTCATTTGGCACAAGTATACACTATCTTTTGTCGAAGTTAGCATTTCCGTGTGTAACAATAGGAGTTTTCTGTGCGCGTGTGGAAAAACGATCGCTTCCCACTTAAAAATTCCTCAAGTATTATTCTATAAGCAAAAAAAAAAAAAATGGTGTTATTGCTAAATGTTGTGTTGTAACTCTGAAAATCTAAATATACTACATGCAATGAGCCTCNAAAAAAAAAATGGTGTTATTGCTAAATGTTGTGTTGTAACTCTGAAAATCTAAATATACTACATGCAATGAGCCTCACTGATCTTGATTATTAACTGAAGTAACTAATATTTCGGTTTCCTTGGCCAGTATATTATCACTACTAATAAGCCATGCTCATCATTAATTTTAATTATGGCCTTGTTTATTTACATATAAATTTTTTGTCTCTCCTGGTGCATGCGACAGTTTCAACAAGTAAGGTGCATACGTACGTTATATTTATTGATTATTAGTGTGACTGAAATACTCGTTTCGAAAATTGTTTTTGTATGTATATACCTAAAAAAAGTTTCTTGCTTTTGAAGTTTTGCCTGGTCGTGTCTACAGTTTGAGTCATATATTGATGTAAAGTCATTTTAAAAGGAATTGTTACTGCTGTAATTTTTGTCATATAGTGTAGGAATGCATTATAAGTTTTGAAACGCCTATATTTTCTAACATTTGAAATGACGTTGTATCATATATGATGTGTGTTATTCCAAATAAGAGTATTCAGTGTATAGTAATTGTGTGAAACTTTGCAATCATTCTCACGAAATTTTAAACGTCCATTTACAAATAGCGTTTTAAAATCAGGCCTATCCGTTGTAGTTAAAACTGTATGTCCATTTCTAGTGAAGTGTTATATATTTCGTCCGTATCTGTGTTAACGCTCTCAACTTTATGTAGAAATATTAAACAAAACTCAAGTACTGTGTTGTGTTGACTGTGTTATTAAACTAGTTGAATTATTTGTTGCAGCTGTTTTTGAGATGTGGGTGAAAGAACTTTCGCAATAAATAGTGAAATTGAAATATAAACCCTTAAGTTATTATTTATTACTAAATATGGATGTCATTTGCAATAAGAACTTCCTGAAATGCATCATAAAGATGATTTAATATTGGGACAATCTTCTCGAAAGGAATGAATACGTCTGATTAGCCTAATTAAATTTACCGAATTAGTGCTGCTGATATCAGCAGTGGAGTTTTCGAGTCATAACAGATTCTATGATTTATTTCAGTCTACTTAAATGCTTACTGACGTGGCATTTTACTCCAGCGCTTTTAAAATGAGTATAGGCTATTCACGGTAATGTGACCACTTTTGGAAGATCTCTCTCATTTGGAATAATAGTCAATAAATATATTTTATTGTAGCATTAGACGTTAACTTTCGAGTTCGGTGAAATACATACACTGTGTGTNTAATAGTCAATAAATATATTTTATTGTAGCATTAGACGTTAACTTTCGAGTTCGGTGAAATACATACACTGTGTGTATTACTTACATGGCAATATTTATTTTAAAAATTGGCGGAAGGATATAAAATTANATAATAGTCAATAAATATATTTTATTGTAGCATTAGACGTTAACTTTCGAGTTCGGTGAAATACATACACTGTGTGCATTACTTACATGGCAATATTTATTTTAAAAAGTGGCGGAAGGATATAAAATGACTGATAAGGAAAAAGTAATTAGGGCATCAAAAGAGCTCCCTTTACCGTGAACAGCCTATACCGTATCGTAAACATTGTATAATGTGTAACTTAGCGGGCAATTTTGAAACAACCTTAAATACTTTATCATATACTTATAATATTACGATGGAATCTGGCATAGGGGTAGTAAACAATGACCTAGATAACTTAGTTTGGATAGTTTTTATTGCAACAGTACAGTACCAAAATAAATATTCGGGAAGTGCAAAACAGTTTAAAATTTAATCCACCCCTCCCCCTTTTTCGTTTAATCACTGATGTTACCGCCAAGATCTACATATAACCAGCATATACCTAACACAAAAGTTATGAGTTGCAGGGTGATTTAACATGGCTTTCCTGTGTTATTACTCTTATTAAGGGGTACGTCTTACTGAGCTGTTCTCCACGTTTGAGGCCGATTAGCACGATAGCGGTAAAGGAGAGACTGCCACACGCATAGCGAACGCCACCGCCATTACGTACAAGTCTCTGAACTGGCGTGCAGTGTTATTATGCTGCCTGCTGCCTGCACTTATGGGACTTAAAGCGGGGACCCTATAATATTATTACTGTGAAGTTTGCAGCAAAGTTCAATGCAGGGCTCTATACTGGTTACGCAGGAATTAGCTCAGAATATTTTAAGCCATAACACTCTGAAAATGTATTTTTTGGCCATGTTGAAGAGCTTCAAAATAGTGTTTGTAATAAGCGTCGTCTGTTGAAAGTTGTGTTCCACCCAAGTCTGAAGTGTTATTTCTTCCATGCAAACGTGTGCACACGTGAAATGTTTTTTTTTTAAAACATGTATTACAAACGCACTGCAATCCACTTCGCGCGCCAGGTATACGGGAGTCTTAAGTGTCGATCACAACAGAAATGTTCACTTCTTATATCAAAAGGGGTCCAAGTATAGGTTTATATATAATTATTTCTGTTCAAATTACACCCATGGACCGACAACAATGGCCCGTTTACAGAGAATCTCACTACTGTCTTGACGCTCCCCGCGTCCATGCATTTTTGGCCGTCAGAACACACGCGCTAGCGAAGCCTGCAGGCGGTCAACACCAATAAATATTAAGGGTGGCGGACGTGTCCAAAAAAGGATCCCGCGCCTCACAGCTGCAAAGACGGGCCACCCAAGTTTTCTGCACGTGCAGACGGCATCCGGAGGCAACGGAAGGCACCAGGGCGCGAACACAGCTGCACTGGGCAGCTGCCCCAAGATACGCCGAGGTCCCACGACCCCGGGCTTCACCACAATAAAACCCTGAGAGCTTTTG
>NQII01000165.1:526579-773883 GCA_002778355.1 Clitarchus hookeri
GTCATCCAGCGTGTGTGAAGAGTACTACCCCCCTACACCCCCCCTTTGTATAAACGGGAAGGAGTTGTCTCTAGAGCTCGTGAGTGAATTATAACTTGTTCAAGGAATAATAAAACTAGATTGTTTTTTGAACTCCAATCGCCCTGTGTTTACTTCAGTAGTAAATTGGTCCTTTAAACAACAGTGTCAATCACCTTCCTTCAAAACCACAGCTCTGGGAGTTGTCAGTCTCCCAGTGTAGATGGTACGTGGGTTTTCGGCAGCCCATTCACGACTGTTACGCTTGATGAAGAATGCTTCAATAGTAGAAAAAATGGAGAGTTTGGAACAAGGGGACGGGGGACTGGAGCGCTGGAGCTGTTCATGCTCTGTCATTCCGGCCCTCCGACGGCCATATTGTATGTCGGTGATCCTGACTTTGACCCCTGTAACCCTTAATCTTTAAAACCCCCAAAAACAAAATTTATATTAAAATATATAAAAAAATTATTAAGAATTATTATAACGAATGTTATTACAAATTATTATTAAAATAATTAATTATTAAAAATTGATATTATTAAGTATTAAATTATCAAAAAACCTATATTTCTGGAGACTTCTTTCAATGCTTAAGGAAATCCCAACAAAGCACACGACGTGCTAAGTTACATTGAAAACCAATACATGAGGCAATATCGTTTCTTCTGCACGCATAACGCATAATTTAAGGCTTAAATTTTCTATTGTAAACGCAGTTTTACTTCATACTTCCGCTAAATTAAAGTGCGCAGGTGTGTTTAAACGCAGTCGAATCAAATGATTTATTTGTTTATAGTGTACAGTTGTTACCAAGAAGAACAGAAATAATCTGTAAATATTTTTACTTTGTCAAAATGATTTGATGTATTCAGGAAAGTTTGTCATCTCCTAGCTTACAAATGGATAATGATAACAATTTACGAACAATATGTAACAATTTAAATTATTTGTGACAGTAGGGCATCCCTGTGTATTAACTTTGTGGCATATTTACAAAATTATAATTTACTTTTCCTAAAAGTAGTTATGTTCTCTGTGCCCCATGTNTTTTTACTTTGTCAAAATGATTTGATGTATTCAGGAAAGTTTGTCATCTCCTAGCTTACAAATGGATAATGATAATAATTTACGAACAATATGTAACAATTTAAATTATTTGTGACAGTAGGGCATCCCTGGGTATTAACTTTGTGGCATATTTACAAAATTATAATTTACTTTTCCTAAAAGTAGTTATGTTCTCTGTGCCCCATGTTTTGTTGATTGAATGAATAATTTTTTGTTAACGACCACTCATTTTGTTTGCACAATATACTATACGAACGAAATATATTTTATAACATGTAAGATCGTCTTCATAACGAGGAGTGTTAATTCATATAGGAAATTTTGTTTCTATTCGTTTATCGTGGTATTTTCTCCTCTTGACTAGCATTCGCCTACCACTTAATAGTATTAATTTTAATATGTTAGTAAGATGCTAGCAGTATATAATGTATCATATTTTCAAAACAATTTTTTTCTTTCTATATTTAAAAAGGGTTTAAGAAGTTTCCTGTGCCTAAATTCTGCGAGAGGTGTGAGTCGTTAAACCTGGCCCTACACGATACCCAATTTGTGCTACTTTCTGTTATACTCATGGGCACAACAGAAGCCATAAAAGTTTCTATACCATAAGAGAAGAAAGAACGCATCAGTTCATACCCACACGTTACCTTAAGTGCTAACAGAAAATTGTAAATGGCAGGCAANTAGTATTAATTTTAATATGTTAGTAAGATGCTAGCAGTATGTAATGTATCATATTTTCAAAACAATTTTTTTCTTCCTATATTTAAAAAGGGTTTAAGAAGTTTCCTGTGCCTAAATTCTGCGAGAGGTGTGAGTCGTTAAAGCTGGCCCTACACGATACCCAATTTGTGCTACTTTCTGTTATACTCATGGGCACAACAGAAGCCATAAAAGTTTCTATACCACAAGAGAAGAAAGAACGCATCAGTTCATACCCACACGTTACCTTAAGTGCTAACAGAAAATTGTAAATGGCAGGCAANAAGAGAAGAAAGAACGCATCAGTTCATACCCACACGTTACCTTAAGTGCTAACAGAAAATTGTAAATGGCAGGCAAAACAACTCGCAGGGGGCAGGGGTACAAATGCAATCAAATGTTACATATAGGCTCTTTGTGGTGCATCCAAAAATACTTAGATTGTTTCTTTCTGCTGAAGACTACATTTATTTAGGTTTCTAAGTACGAGTACTATTAATGTATGGAACATGATATGAGTAACGGCACTGCTCATGTATGGAAAACAAGTTACTGTATTCACATGTATGTACAATGGACATTTGCCACTCATTAAAACATTGGCAAGTTATTTAAACAATGGCGTAGCCATTAATGTATTTCTAGAGGAGTTGGAGGGAGATTGATATTTCAATTTTTGGAAAAAAATACGAAAGCTATATTATTAAAAATTTATAGTTACAAAATTATTTATAATCGATGTGCTAATATACAGATATGGAACCACAAGATGCTATAAACATCCTTCATGTTCAAGAGAGATCACACAATTATTATATTAAAATAAAATAAAAGTTTTCATTTTGTTTCCAAATTTTATTTTTGAATAATTTATTTTCATTCACCCTGAGGGAGGGGGTGGGGGAGTAGTATGAGAAAGTTCCTTTTGGCACAAAGCATCTAGGATCAGGAGGTAGGAGTTTTCCGCCATGACGTCACAGGCGGAGGTCGAGGCTGGCGGTCTGGGATGGCCATGTTATCGACAAAATTGCCTGTTTCACTCCAAAAATTACTTCCGAAATTTATTATTTTACCATAAAATCACATTTTTCACCAAACAATTTCCAAACAAAATAAAGAAATGAGGAAAGTGGATTTGATGTTCCTCGAAGCAAGAGCCGAAAAATCCTCAGTCGAGCTAGAGGATTAGATGCTCTTAGTGGAATGAACCACTTAATCCTCAGAGTAGGAGAAGAGGATTCATGACTCCGANTGGCCCACTCCCCGATCATCATCCTGCACTTGCCGCGTCCACACCCCGCTACATCCACCCGCCCCTCTCATCAAACGCCTCTTCATCATCACCTCACTCCCTCTCTTCCAGCCCCTAGCAATTATTATAAAAATCGGGAAAAATCTAAACAGAATTCTAAAAATTCAGAAAATATATAAAGTTAATCTTGCGGTAACACCACTACCCTCACCTCTCCCACTCCTCCATCCACCCCCTTCCAATCATAAAACATTGAGAAAAATCGCAAAAAAATGGAAAAAAGTCTAAAAATCGAGGAACATACAACATTAAGCTCACACTCATTCCACCACCTGCACCTCATCCTCACCCCACCCCACCCAATCATAAAAAAATCGCAAAAATGGAAAAAAAAAAAAAATTTAATCGAAGAACATACAACATTAACCTCACACTCACCCCACCCCTCCCTGTTCCACCCTCTTTAAATAATAAAATAACCAAGAAAAATTGCAAAAATCTTTAAAAAAATTTAAAAAATTGAGGAACATATAACATTAAACTCACACTCATACCAAAAAGAGCTGCCAAGATCTTTTTCTCATAAACAGTAGATTTTTGCTCGGCAGGTGTTAACAGCCGACTAGCATATGCAACTGGTGCTAACGAGTTTTCAATGTGATGGCATAAAACAGCTGCTCAGAGATACAGAACTTACATCAACCTGTAGAACAAACTGCTTCCCAAAATCAAGCAAATGCAATACTGGAGGTGAAGTAATCATTTCTTTTAATTTACGAAAAACCTGTTCTTGTTGCTCTCCCAAACTTAAGTTTACTCCTTTTCGTTTCAAAGCATTGAGGGGTTCAGCGATGATGCAAAATCTGGTCTAAACTTTGAATAAAAANAGTTTACTCCTTTTCGTTTCAAAGCATTGAGGGGTTCAGCGATGATGCAAAATCTGGTCTAAACTTTGAATAAAAATCAACCATCCCCTGGAATCTCCTTGCTCCTCTTAAATTCTTTGGGATAGGGAAATTGACAACAGGCCTAATTTTTTCGGGGTCCATCAACAATTTACCATCAGAAATTATAAATCCCAAACATTTGAAATGACTTCTTGCCCATGTTATCTTATCTGGATTGACAGTCAAAGCTGCCTCATGTAAAGCAGAAAGCACACCATGTAAATGCTGAATATGTTATTCAAAACTCTCACTGTACGCACATACATAATCAATATACGTGAAAAGAAAATCATATTGAAATTTTCCTAGAACCTTAAATAAAATACGTGACATTGCCTGAGGCCCACAGTTCACGCCCATTGCCTGTCGTTTCCACTGATTATGACCCCATAGTGTTACAAAAGCTAACATTTCCCGTGAATCGGGATGTAGCTCACATTAAAGTAATGCGGAACTTCAGACTAGGAAAGTGAATTACTTCGCTTTACCTACATGTTGAAATACAGTCTCAATGGAAGGAGGTGGATACTGTCCGACATATATTTTTTTATTAACCACTCGATAATCACAGATCAGTCTAAATTAGCCCNGGAAGGAAGTGGATACTGTCCGACATATATTTTTTTATTAACCACTCGATAATCACAGATCAGTCTAAATTAGCCTGAAGTTCTTTTTGCTAACAAAAAAGAAGGGCTTGCATGTACACTATTCGACTCTTCAATAATATCCTGATTCTTTAATTCAGAAATCGATGATCTAAATGCTTTGATTTTTGGGGGAGACACTTGATATGGAACATACCCTACCGGTTCATGGTCACGAAGTTTCAATTTAATCGTATTTTGAGTATAATGACCAAAATTTGAAGTCACAACATCCGGAAATTCATGTAACAAGTTTTGAATCCCAAGTTCCTGTCCATTTGTTAACTTTTCTGTTTTNAAGTCACAACATCCGGAAATTCATGTAACAAGTTTTGAATCCCAAGTTCCTGTCCATTTGTTAACTTTTCTGTTTTCATTAACCGATGCCTCATACTGGTTGTAACCAAAGACACAGGCTCACTCTTACAAAATTCAAAACGCAAAAGCCTCTCAGCAACCTGCAATGAGGCACGAGTTTTCCCCAGGAAATCAATCCCAAGTATTAACTCATGACTCAAACCTAGAAGAACACGAAAACTAAACTTTCAAGAAAATGTTTCTATTTTGATTTTAAACTTTGCAGAACAAACAGAGTATATCATACGGACATNAAACTAAACTTTCAAGAAAATGTTTCTATTTTGATTTTAAACTTTGCAGAACAAACAGAGTATATCATACGGACACCAGGTAAAGGAAACCCCACCTTTTCGCCCCTTTCCAAATTCACCAATCCTTTTGGCAATGCCCGCAATACTATATTACCAAATTCTTGACTTATTAATGAACAAGAGGCACCAGAACCAGAATCCTGTACGGTCTTTGAATTAACTAGCCATTCTTTATGTTGCCCCGTCACTGATTGTTTCGATAAAGGACCCTTTCTACGCCTTTATCCGGCTCCCTGGCTAAAGTTATAGTCTTTGATGTATTTTTCCCTTTCAGATTTTCCAAAGTGGGACCAGAACTAGAATTGTGCAAAACTACAGCATCCATCTGCATTACTGCGGCTTTCGATTTTCCCGTGGGTTTAACATAGCCTGATTGGATACTTCCTCGTACATTACTACCCACACCCTAATTCTCATTTGTATTTTCAGCACAGTCTCGAACAGTCTTTTCCATACGAGTCACAAGCTCAAGTAACTTAGCTAAAGTCTTAGGTTGTTCTACAAACATGAAAAAATTACTGTAACTAGGCAACAGATTATGAAACATTATTTCCGTTAAATACTCCTTGCTGTATGGGAGACCTAACACTTCCATCAATCCCAATACTTTCCTCACAAACTCCTGCATTGTCTGCCCAATTTGCTGACATCTTCCCATTAATTGCATGCTCAAGCGCAACACAGCATGGTCTGACGAGACAAGATTCAAGCGGGTACTAGTTAACCGTTTTATGTCCCAATTTTCCTTTACAGCTGCACTAAAAATAAATTGAAATAAATTGGGCACCTTAATAATAGCCACAGCATAAATGGTTTGTCTAGAACAAAGCTTAAAGGCTAAGACACGATTTAATAAGACAAAAAAAAATCTAAAACAACATTTAAATTTGTCCTTTTTAATTCTGGCACCTGAGTCACTAATTCAGGAGGTAATTTATGTTCTTGTTAAAAAAAAAAAAAAGGTTGGTTTCACCCTTCATTTCAAAATCCACCTCGGCTCCTTTCTTCACCACCCCACGGGCCTTTATGCGTAGCTGCTCAATTGACTCATCATCTTTAACCTCCTCCCCGCATCTTTCAAAATTTGCGAGAGGGTTGCTTTGGACAGACGCTGCACCCAACCTGTCGACATTGTAGGCAAATAATATACCTTTCAGCTGGCACACACGATCGGGAAGAGATACACTCTGTACTCAAGTTTACAAAGCCCTATAACCTAAAAATATGAAGTTAACACAAATTGCCCCTGATAATTCCAGCTTATGCAACACGCAAAGCCGAGTGAGCAGCTTTGACACGCCCTCTACCCCCTGTGAGCTGACACTGGGGAAACCCCATCAGCATAAGGCAGAAAGTTGCTCATTTGATCTGCATCATGTCGTCTCACAAAAGTGCCCTGACATGTGTTCTCAAACCTTTCAAACGTTATTATTTGCGTAGTTGTGGCTAAAAAAGTTTGATGGGAAATTAAAAAAAATTCATAATTACAAAACTTGAAATATTTTTGCTGAATATTTTTATATAACTACTTTCATACTAAATGTTTTTAATACAATAACTCATAATCTTTTACGAAAGACGACATTTGAATATATAGATAAAGTATTTAACTGAAAAGCTATAAATATTTATAATGATTTCTACGATCTCACAGCATTGCATTACTTCGGTATATTTTCAACGTATCATCCCCAAAATTTACAAGATTTAAGCTTTTTTCAAAACTTCAATTAAAAAAAAAACATTTTGTCCAAAGTTTAACACTTAAAATTTTTCTACCTTTCTTCTACATTTACAACTATTTTTAAAATACTCCCAAAAAGTAAAATGCTAATCTCTATGGTGAACACCCCCAGAGTCTGAGAACCAAGCACACCAGCTTCAAGAATGCATGCCTATTTATTTTGAAACCCTTTCCTCGCCCCTCGACAATACTTCGCGTTTAATAGATTTGGCAACGTGGCATTCATAATTTAATTCGGTACATTTAATTTTAACCAATGGAAAATTTTATTTTGTTATAGAGGGCTCTCAGAACTGTGAGAGTCTTTTATTTTCTGTCATGAGCATTTTCTCTCTTCAACTTGCAACTCTTGGCAACACCGCTGCCGTCACCAAGGCGTAGCCAATAGTAGTGAGGCACGTCAGTGTCTGGCCGGGCTGAAAGCACGGGCGCTTTCGGTAGTTGGATTTCTGACGCTGAGGCGGCCACTGTGCTGGTCGACTCGCTGCTCCTCCGAAGGCCCACTTGACGCCGGGCGCCGAATCTGCTACGTATTTCTTACCGTAGACGAGACAGCATTCATCGTGGTCTTCCAGAGCTGTTCCTAACTATTCGCCAAAGGTAGGAAAAACGTCCACAGCTGAATTTAATAACGGGCAGGCGAAAATACGTAACGAGGCGTACTTTTTATAGGGAATTGAAGCTCTTGAACACGAGACGAAAACATATCGTCTCGAGGTGGAAGAACAACCTATGTGCATTGGGCTTTCAAATGTGCTCGGATCAACGTGAACAGCCTGTATCATTCGTACTTTGTAAGTACGCGTATTGCAATAACAAATCAATAAAAAATTTCTTAGAGTTCACGGTTTTGCACGGGGTGCAAGGCATCGAGGTGATCAGTTTTGCTCGCCTAATATCGAGGAAACTTCTCCTCCACGCGCATGTTGTAACAATTTCGTTGTCTCGGCGCTGTGGAGCACAACTTGTAAATCCGCACCGTGTTCCCGCCTTTGGAGTTGGAGATGAGAGTGAAATGAGGTGAGAATGGAGCAGCGCTGGAATTCAGGGGTGGGGGAACGGGAGATCCCCGAGAAAACCCGCCGACCAGCGGCATCGTTCGGCACGATTCCCACTTGCGAAAATCCGGGAGTGACCCGGACGGGAATTGAACCCGGTTCGCCTTGGTGGGAGGCGAGCAGTCTAACCGCTGAGCCACCGCGGACCTTCCCGCCTTTGGGAGAGGTCGCAGTGGGTTAGAGCAGACTGGCGCTACGTGGAGCCAGCTGCCCAGCCGGAGGACCGACCTGTCGTTCCGGCCAAAGGGAAGAACGCACGAGGAGGTGAGATGAAATGGAGGTGGAGCAGTGGAGAAATGAAAACGACAGAGGAAACGGGAGTACCTTGCAAACCACAGCAGAGTTCGCCACATATGTGATCCCGTCACGGGAGCTCCAGCGGTGGGAAGCCAAGAGTCTACATCACTGAGAGAGGTATAGGCGGTTTGCAATAAACTGAACACTTTTGAAATCCTTGTTTATGTAAAATTAACATTGCCATGTGCCTCATTACTAGAAAAGTAAAAAATTTACAAAATCGCTTATCGTTTCATTTTTTAGCATTAAAAAAAGGAAACAAAAGAAAAAGTGTTAGTATTCACAAATGTTAACTTGACACTTTGGTTCCAACGTCAATACATGGAACTACTTTCTCTCCGTTATTACCACCCTCAATGGCCGCATGTCACTGAGTAAGCCCGTTAAACTATTTGCAGGTACAGGCAGTGACATTTTTCAGAAGTTTATTTCAGAAGTGCTCACTTTATCGTGAACAGCCTTTACGTAGGTAGAGCTAGGGTTNAGGAAACAAAAGAAAAAGTGTTAGTATTCACAAATGTTAACTTGACACTTTGGTTCCAACGTCAATACATGGAACTACTTTCTCTCCGTTATTACCACCCTCAATGGCCGCATGTCACTGAGTAAGCCCGTTAAACTATTTGCAGGTACAGGTAGTGACATTTTTCAGAAGTTTATTTCAGAAGTGCTCACTTTATCGTGAACAGCCTTTACGTAGGTAGAGCTAGGGTNAGTGACATTTTTCAGAAGTTTATTTCAGAAGTGCTCACTTTATCGTGAACAGCCTTTACGTAGGTAGAGCTAGGGTTTTTTCTACTCAGGTTAAGAAGCTCAATGCGTTTAGTTTGGCAACTACAAATTTTCACTGCCAGGGTGCACTGGTGTCGCATGTGTACGGGTTTTTTCCTTCCTGTATGTAAGTAATTGGGATAATTGCAATTTTCTTAAATAAATATAATTGTATAAAAATTATTGATTTGTATTCATGCAGAAACTACGTAAAGATTAAACTTTGCTCTTCGCGCTAGAGTGGAAATATAACTAAATATATCTACATGTTTAATATTCTGTCGTAAACTGGATTTAGCAAAACGTTGGTTTCGCAGTTACTTAATTAAAATATAACAACTAAAACGTAGAAATATAAAATTGTTAAAAACATTATTTTTAGTGCTTTCTTGCGCAGTTTCTTCCAGTGAAAGGAGAAAACTGCAAAGTTTCGTTTGGCGACAGCTATACCGTACGCGGAGGTGACTTTGGACATGACGGGTGACTTCGTGACACAGGATTTGTCACTGTTATTTACATTTCCTTCCAATTCAAAGAGGCTATTTGTAATGTTCAGTGGTTAAATTGACACCACTGAATATCTAAAACATCCCACTGAAATAGGGAGACATTTAAATATGATTTTTTGTGTCACAAAGTCACCCCCACTTATGGTAGTTATTTCGCACTTAAAATTCACAACTTTTTTCCATTTAAACAAGCTTGCTTACGAACGCTGAATGCCAAACACGGCTGTATTTTTATTGTTTGCTCTTGTAAACACCACTGGAAAGCATGAATAATAGTTAAGAATTAAAGTCAAAACTTGAAATTTTGGCTTTGGCAAGCATGTATCACAATTCGAGCCATATACGAACTTTTACGTACAAATAAATGTAATTAATCGATTTACCTAAGGGGAAAGCGACTACTTTGGAACACCGGCGCATCTTGCGGCAGAAATTTCCCCTATGCCAAACTCTTCTATAATAAATCAATCTCGTTTTGTTCCCAACCAGAGTATAGTAAACATTAACCATGGTCTGTAGTAAGGAACTATCCCAGCATTCACTTTGAGTGATTTCGGGAAAAGCGCGGGTAACCGAACCGGGAACCGAACACAGGTCCTCCCAAATACAAGTTCAAAAGTTTACCACTGCGGTACCTCACTCGGTCTAAATCTTTGAGCCAACCGCGGGTCTTTAGCACATAATTTAATCGTTTTAAATGTATCGGATAAAGGGTATTTAGGTGTATAAGGATTTCTGAATTACTTTTAGTCCTTAAAAATGATGTCTCTAGATTGGGCGTTGAATTTCCTAACTTCCTGTGAATCCTGGAAGAATATTTAGATAAAAATATTTGTGTCAAAATTTTGTGCTACGAAATTTTACTAGCGCAGAAGGACCATGTCAGATACTGAACGTTTTGAACTCTAAATATGAACACTTTTGAAGTCCACAATAGCTTTCTTATAACAGGCACGGAATGCAAAATGTCGAGTTTTGAAACGCAGGAAATATTTCGAAGTACCCCAAACTACTCAACAGATAAAAAATGTTGTACTCGTGTATGTCAGTAAAATGCCGCTCCTACCATAATACAGTCTTTCAACCGCCTCTGGTAATCTGTGGACAATACGTAATGAATGTGTAGGCGTTTATATGGACAAGAAGAAGTTAAGGAACTACAGTCACCTTTCATAACTTTAGTTTGATATTTAACGGTATGAGAGAACCTGAGTCACGTGGTATACGTTGCAATAGGATTTTCTTTGTCTTTAGTCATAACATCTACTATTGACGAAGTACCATAGAAAATTTATTTAATTTGAGATATAAACAAAAATAGTATTATACTCACAAGACATGCCGATAGATCACAGAGTAGATACGAACACAGAGACGAAACGGCGTGGCGATTTCTTTGATATGGACGTACTAATTAGTTGATTGGCTGCCCAAGGTTCTGGAAACGGGCCTTGTGTCTGATTGGCTAACGCGTGCTTCGAGAGATTCACTATTGGTTGGACTCCAAGCAGGCAAGTAAGTTACCAGGCACTGATCAGCGAACAGAGTTCCAACATGTTGCTAGCTAGTGACGTCATTTTACAGGTGTGTGCGGTTGGAGTTCGCGGAATAAGCGGCTATTTCATCTCTGTTCTTAAGTACTCTGTGGTTAGATGAGCACTGTTGAGCTCTCTCGCAAACAAACATAAATATCCAGAGCTGAGTTCGAATTTACTGGCACATACCCTCGTTCACTTACCCATGTTCCCTTCAGTACCCACCATCACTTACATTCCCTTAATACTTTCGTCACGAAGTGCGTTCAATTTCGAAACAACACATCTCAGTTTCGTAATTGTTCCAAGTTTCCACCGTTTGCGTAACAAAATAAATCAATTAAATACATTTTCTCATGTTGCCTCAGTTTGTGTACCAAGTGGCCAGAAAATGGCAGGCAGAAGCTGCAAAGCTGCTATTAACAACTGAGAAACGAAACTTACAGCGTAGGACACGTGATGGAGACGTCGCTCGGGCCCTTAGCCGAAGAGGACAATCTAGGTTGCATGTGTGCCGTTACCGTGAATTCTGACAGCGACAATGTGACGTCACAGCTGCGATGCATTTTTATAGGGCACGAAACTAGGTAAGGGCTGGTGAATTCTAAAACAACTCAAGACTGCGAATACGACACAAAACCTCTCTTAGGGAATCCTGTTGGGTTCGAACGAGCTACCTACCGAATGAAGGTTAGGTTAATGGCTACCGCGTGACGAAACGTAGCTGCAGGTTATTGCTTACCGCTGTTTAACGGTCTTCCGAGACTGCCCTAAAAGCCGCCTGCGATGTGCAACGCCTCGACATGCGCGGAAACGCTAATCGTCGAGGGGAGTCGACGGGAGAAGAGAGACGCGTTAATTCGCGTATTCGCGAGCCCCGGGCGGGAGCGTCGGTCGTGCGCGCACGACGAGCAGTAAAGTTATACGACTTGGCGCGAGGACGCCAGTGAAACTCCACGAAGCGGTGGCATTAGAGATTCTGGTCGCGCCGCGCGGAGCGTTTCCACGTCGTCTGCCGCCTCCTGCTTTATTCCTCTTCCCGCGCGGCCTGCGCAAGTTTTATGTCGCCCGGCGCGCTACACTTGCCACTCTAAGTTATTGAATTATAGCCGCCGAGCTCGGGCCACGCGAGTGCGTGCGAACGCATCATTGTGCGGGGAGTGTCTACTTGGCAGTGAATGACACATAAATAAGCACGCGGCACGTGTATTCCATTATGCATTCATGTGAAAGCTAAATGTGGAAAGACAAGATAAAACGATGCCACATTATAGCCCATTTGTGGATACTTCCAATTCTTCTAAAGCCTTGCTAAAGTTCTACTTCCAGGATATTCCTACGCCTCATGCAAACAAAGCTTAACCTTGTCTAGAAAATCACACTAAAGGGCCAACGCACCACATTCGTGCGCACTCAGTTTAATAACATTTTCATGAGAACGATTTCTTACCAGGCATTACCAACACACATGTTTTTCCCCTGTATTTATTCATATTAATTTTAAATTAAATATTATAATTTAGATAAAATGTAAGTTAAAAGTTAAATTTAACCGAAACGCTTGTGTTACGTGACATATTTAGGAAACAACCAAATACGTAACACCNGTAAGTTAAAAGTTAAATTTAACCGAAACGCTTGTGTTACGTGACATATTTAGGAAACAACCAAATACGTAACACCTGGAGTGATTTTTCAAAGGTTTGATTAAAAAAGTGTGAAGAGACCGTAAATAGATTATAATCTTAATACAAATTTANTGGAGTGATTTTTCAAAGGTTTGATTAAAAAAGTGTGAAGAGACCGTAAATATATTATAATCTTAATACAAATTTATAAGCAATCTTGTATGCCACATTACGTTTTCTTCCACCATATGTAAAATTAACACTGCAATGAGCCTGGTCACTTTATTCATGCGCCGGCCAAGTGGAAATGTGAAGTTGTAAAAATAAAAATTCTACAAATCTGGTTATTCTTACACTTGCATACATACACAAAAAACCAAAACAAAAAGCGAATTACATNATAAAAATTCTACAAATCTGGTTATTCTTACACTTGCATACATACACAAAAAACCAAAACAAAAAGCGAATTACATCATTTAAGATTTCACGAATGTATACCTAACACTTTTAATTCAATGTTAAGACGTGGAACTACTTGCCGTCCCCCTGTTATTACCAACTTTACTGGGCGCAAACCACTCGGCGTGGCTGTTAAAATGGGTATATGCAGGTAGGGTCAGTAAAACTTTTTAAACGTTGATTTAAAAAGTGCTCAATTAACCATGTATGAACTATATGTGCGTTGAATTGCTGTGTTCTGACGCCGTTGAATTGCAGTTTCAAGTACGACGTAAGAAAATATTCGAAACGAATCCCTACGCCTGAGAAAAGGAATATTCCGACAGAAACGCATGAATTTATTTTCTTCCGAAGTCTCTGGTGATAGAATTCCCTACCTTTCTTTAATCTGGTAACAATGTACACTGATTAACTAGCTGCATCATATAATTTTATACATTCTCTTAAAAGTAAACGATGCAAGACATTCTTGTGCAAACCTGGAAGACAAGCTGTCACACGAGAATGTGAAGTAAAAATCCCTACAAAACAGTAAGCTCCCCGCTCCAAATCAGATAATTTAACTGCTGTTATGTTGAAACTGTTCCACACTTGAATCAGTATAACTATACGGATNTAAAAATTCTACAAATCTGGTTATTCTTACACTTGCATACATACACAAAAAACCAAAACAAAAAGCGAATTACATAATTTAAGATTTCACAAATGTATACCTAACACTTTTAATTCAATGTTAAGACGTGGAACTACTTGCCGTCCCCCTGTTATTACCAACTTTACTGGGCGCAGACCACTCGGCGTGGCTGTTAAAATGGGTATATGCAGGTAGGGTCAGTGAAACTTTTTAAACGTTGATTTAAAAAGTGCTCAATTAACCATGTATGAACTATATGTGCGTTTAATTGCTGTGTTCTGACGCCGTTGAATTGCAGTTTCAAGTGCGACGTAAGAAAATATTCGAAACGAATCCCTACGCCTGAGAAAAGGAATATTCCGACAGAAACGCATGAATTTATTTTCTTCCGAAGTCTCTGGTGATAGAATTTCCTACCTTTCTTTAATCTGGTAACAATGTACACTGATTAACTAGCTGCATCATATAATTTTATATATTCTCTTAAAAGTAAACGATGCAAGACATTCTTGTGCAAACCTGGAAGACAAGCTGTCACACGAGAATGTGAAGTAAAAATCCCTACAAAACAGTAAGCTTCCCGCTCCAAATCAGATAATTTAACTGCTGTTATGTTGAAACTGTTCCACACTTGAATCAGTATAACTATACGGATCGTTTTAGTTGTCGGTATTCACTGGTTAAACTTTGATTTATACTGATTCCTAGTGAATTAAACTGGTCTGGCAGTAAACCCTCACTGTATTCCTCTGTTTCACCGGTAGATAACAACTCATTATCAAAAGATTCAGTAAAATAATTCTGTTGGTTGAAATCACTAATTCAAATTTAGAGTATACGGAGGCGATGCCTTACACGCGTTACATTTTCAGATTTAACTGTTCACAGAATAGCCAGCCACTGTGCACTGTCAACTGGAAAACCGCCATACAGTGCGAAGGATTATGGGCTCAAATTTCTAGTAAGGCAGAAATGTACGGGACGTTTTCAGGTTTAGTTCAGTTATCTCTCGATTTTGCTACCGGCAAAATTAACAACAGTTTAAAATATGGCAGACAGTTACGCGACATAACAGTACGTATAATAATCAAACTAAATATCCTGTCATAAGTACGTTCTATGGAAACTGTCGGTACGCAGTTTTCAATCTTTTAAAAATTATAAATAACCTGGTATACTTCGCCGAAGACGTATGTTGTATGCTTTTATTATACCTTTCCATCAGGTGCTACTTTAAATGCTACTTTCCGAAGGAATAATAGGCTTGGCTTATGAGATCACCTTCATGTCTGCGTACTTCACCCTAATAATTATATATGAAAGCTCACTTTTAAATATGTATTATGGTTTGAATTAGAAAATCACGTGTTAAGATCAGTGCTTTACCTGAACATAACAAGTGATTTACAATACACCCCTTTTCTTGCCACATCATTTCATGGCTGTCAAATTTATAATAGTTAAGCTCCCCGGACAAGAAAGATCTAGTGATAGATATCTGCGTGTCGTTATACGAAATTAATAAATTACGAAGAACTAGAGAGCGCGGAGAATTTCTCGTTCGATGGGTGGTAAATGAGGTGCGAAGATGTTAACGACTGGAAAAAAAGAGTGATTGTGTAAGGCCAAAGTGTCAAATAATTAGTCGTATTAGCAGGTATATCGAAAAGTATAGTCATACGGGTCAACCAACAGTGACAAAAATCCCAATATACAGGAAATGTTTGTGAAAATTATGGCCGAAATACAATTACTGACGGCCAGAGATCACCGAAGTATTTCCCGGCTTGTGAATAAAAGTAGTTTCGTTCGGAGGAAAGAATTGCTACTAGATGTCAGTGCAAGTCCTTCGCAGCCTATTTTTTTTTTTAAGCAACACTTCACAGACAACATGAGATTTTCTCACAAAGTTGCTCGGTTTCAGTGGGCGGAGAGAAACAATTCGACTGGTCATGACGGTAAGAGATGTCATCTGGTCAGATGAATCTCGTTTATGCTTTATGGTGATAATTCCAGGCGTGCTCATTTATTAGCTTTCAGAAAGCCTTTAATGAGGACTACGTGCAAGGTGTAGTTCAAGCAAGACGTGGTTCTCTGTTGTTCTAGGGGTGTTTCAGTTATGTGGAGATGGCTCCTTCGGTTCAGGCGGTAAGAACTGTGAACAGCAGTGGCTACTTTAAGCTGCCTAACAACCAGACTTTGTCTTTTGCTCTTCATCTTATCGAGGAACACATCATTATTACTCTTGTATTCAAAAATACTTTTCTTGTATTCAGAAAGCTACAAATGTGACTGAACATGATGAACGTTCAGGATTATTGGCCTATCTAGAATGGCCCCCCAAATTCCTCAGATTTTATCATTAAGACAAATCTGTGGGAATACCTGGAAATAGCGAAACGCCATGTAATATATCTACCAAATCTGGTCGAACTGCCACTTCTATCAAGCCATTCTGACGCAGCCCTGTCATGGAAGAAGATGTGCAAAACCAGTGCGTCAATACACTCATCAAGGAGGGAAAATGTATCTTCATTTAGATTGAGAAAGGCCAACTTTTCCTTCCTTGAAGAGAATTTAACAAACGGAGACTCTGTTGTATTTCATTTTTCTCTTGACGTAACTTTCTTTTCATTTCAATTAAGCATGCAAAATGGTACAAGATGTCTATGCACAAGCGGATATTGCACTTAATCACCGCATATTAAAACATCTGAGCTCATGATTATACAACATTAAAAACAACAACCAAAAACAGTTCGGCTTTGGCGTATTACAAAAACATGCCTGGATTTTCCCCTTCAGGTAGGTCTACAAAAACCTTTACTCTAATTTTATTAGATTCAATATTTTACAATTGTTTTAATTTACTAAGCTTATCTTGACCGGACGTGATAGGACGTAGCACTAGTGATGCGGATATCGTGTCTGCCGCCTTCCTCTTACGTTCACAGCAACTGGGCGGAAGACTGGCGAATCAGGGATGTCAAGGTGGCATTTTCCAAAATATAGCAGTTGTCTTTTCTTCAAACATATATACCCTATATTTTTATTTTACAAAAGTTGCAAAAACATGGCGATGTCATTAATTTGTCCTTTTTCCCTTTTGTATTTATAAATCCATACATTTTTGAGTAATGATGGTTTTCCTTTTTTTATTTAGTCCGAGAAATCTTGTACAACATTTGCAGAAGTGGTGACGCCATAAATAAGCCAGTTGATAAAAAAAAACTAAAAGGCATTCCTTAGGGTGACACTGTGGGTGATAGTAAGACTTGTTTGAATCGGAGTGTTCACAAAAACGTTTTTTTTTTTTAATAAAGGGACAGAGCTTCTAGTTGTAAGACTGGGACGTAGATGTTGCCCATTACATATTACATGCAATCTGATACCAGAAAATATTTCGTTGTGTGCGAAATGAGTTTGCGCAGACAGTAATGTCCTTTAGCGTGTTCAGGGTTTCAAAAAACTTAGGGATTACAACACAATTTGGTTATTAGAGAGCCAAATCTACTTAACTGAACACAAGCGAAGAAAGTGTACATGGAAATGGAATGGAAGTCAGGACAAGAGAAACAGAGGAGTCTGTAAAGATATAGGGTTTCATCGCAATTCGATGCTTCACATTTAAATAAAATTGCAACCAATTAAAAATTTTTGAAGAAGAAAAACAAACTATCTGGTTGTTGATGGAAAATTGTTGCCCCTGCCGGGTTTTAGCACGTAGGAAACGCGCCGGACGATGTCGCTGGTCAGCGGGTTTCTCGGGGATCTCCCGTTTCCCCCGCCCTTGTATTCCAGCGCTGCTCCATTCTCAATTCGCTTCACGCTCATCGGCTTGTTAAAGCCGCCCAAATCTCTTCTTTCTCTACTCTGAGCTCCCTTCCTCATTCCGTAAATACTGCTTGATTATTTTCAGGGTCGCTCAGTTAATGGTATTTACTTTGCAAACAACAGGTATGTTAGATACTGTCATCGTAAATTATTTTTTTTTAAATAATTAGTTATTTGTTTATATACAAGTTGCTTTAACTTTGAACGAGTGATCTAATCTGGTTGCTGTTGGGTTAGTCGAATTACCAATGCCTGGCCAGGGCAGCGAACTTGAGGACCTTTAGGAAAGCGAGCCGCCACTCAGAGCGCTTAAGCCCTTTTTATTTATTCCACAGCCCACCTGCCTGTTCTTTTTTCCTTTGCAAATTGCTACTGAGTTCTGCCTACATAAACATCCTGTTACATTGAATTCAGTTTCATATATATTGCAGTCGGGATACCGTCGCATGGCAGCCAAAGAGAGGCGCATCATGGCTTTTTTTTTTTTTTTTTTTAACAAATATGTTAGTTTCAGAAATTATATTCGGGTTGTGAAGATGTTAGCAATGCTACGTACTTATAACGTATTTTCGTAGGGTTGACATCGTCATGAAAATAGACGTATCTGTACAACAGTGAATTCTGTCTCAAAATTTTCAGTGCCCAAACAGTTTTAAAACTAAATTACTTTATTTAGAATTTCACACATTTGAAGATATTACTTTAGATGTTGTACCATACAACAGGGTGCAGCTAAATTCTTCTTTTCTTTACTTTTGGTCAGTAGATAAAATTGGTATTTCTGTAGTTAAATGCATAATCTATGTACTCTCGTATATTATTCTCACGCGAATACCTTTTCAGAAGTGGTTTGTTTGTTGATGTGCATAACTATACACTTTCTTGTGTGCTTTGTATATTGCATTAAAACGTTAAAGCATCCATTAAGCTGTATAGATTTAGGATGTGCATTTTTACAATAAAACTGGACTTACAAGTGGAATCTGGAGTCAAACACTGCGTAACCTAGATATCTCTTACGCATTTCTTTAATATAATTTCTGTTGCTCAAATGTATTTATTAAAATCATTATAAATATTCAACCCATATTCGAGGGGTACTCGAACCACTGAGCTCGACTGATGTAGTCTGGTGTGCTAATTATCACGCCCAAGTTTGAATGACGTGACTTTCGTGTCGTATCAACGGTCAGTTTCTTTCAAATTATCTCTCGCCTTTTTTTCATTGCCTGCTGGTAAGTGCATACATCTCCATTATGCCCAGTATTTCGGCTTATGTGGACATAGCGCGTATAAATTACCAGGTCCGTGCAGCAGATAACGAGGAGCCCACTAAATCATCCCGTCTCGGCGCCCAGGCGATCGTGGCCCGGTAGCCGCAAGCTTTCACGGTATGTTACATTTTCAAGGCAGGCCGAGGCGTTTCTCCGCTTGCAAATTTATGGAGCCGGGAAAGGAAACCGGTCGACATTCATCAGGCGGGCCGCGAATAGCACGGTATCTGCTGGATAAGTTGCCCGCTTGGAGAGGGCGTCAGGGAAGAGGGGCGGGGGGATCCAGACGAAAAGAGAAGGACGGTTGAAGGATGCGGGAGGAGTTGGCATGCGCGAACCTGCGAAAATAGTGATGCAAGTCAAAGAGAGCGATGCGCACTGCTAGCGGTGCAAAAGCCACCGCATCCTCGGACTTAAATTGGAGGCCAGGTATATTTACACCTCGTCTTCCGCCAAGAGACTAGTTTTTAGCGTTTGCGTCCTACCTCGGATCTTCTGTTGACTCTTCGGTAGGAACACTAGTAGTTACACGCCGACAATGTAGTGTCCAGCCGGTAGGGAGGCGGCATCGCGGGCGATGTCTCGTCGTTTCTCACAGTTTACGCTGCCTGCTGTGAAGAGGACAGGCCACATGTCGATTTCGCACCTCCGCCAGACTAGTGTTGCAGCCCACATCTCTGGTCACAATAATAAATACAGTACGAGCTCCAACCAAACATATAGTGTATAATTGTTCAATGTCTTTCCACGTGGAAGGCTCTTTTAGGGATGGAAATATTAATTTAAAAAAAAGTGCTAATAATAGAAGTTATAAAATGACAGTTCTGCGTCAGGGAATGGGGACCGGGGACGAGAACGAGTCGACCGTAATCTTGGATGAGGTCACGCGGAAACCTCCTGCTCTGTCATTCTTCACCAGCTGCGGCAATTTTCCCTTTTTTCCCTAAAAAACGTTCAAAATTTCCCAAATTTCCCTCAACATTAGAAAACTTTCCTGCAAAATTGTTTTTACCAAAATTCATATACATAACTCAGTCCGAAAATAACATGACTCAACAATGTAGCCCGATGAATCCTTTTTGAAGATATGGGGTTGAGAGTTTTAGGGGTTACCCTAACATTCACGATCTACCATTCCATGCTAGCACTATCCATCTTGCCTGAAGAATGTTCGACTTCATTGCCCCATCATACAACTTCTCTCGCTCCTTCCAGTCTCTCTCACCCACGCCCGTTATATCTCCTGCTCTATTCCTTTAGGTTTTCTCATAATACTTCCGGTCTCCTTTATTTTCTCTATTGTCTTTTATTTCTCATGCTCGCTCATATCTTCTGTCTCTTTCTTGTCCGTTCTTTCTCTCGAGGGGTTTTCTCCCATTCCTTCCTGTCCCCTTTATTTGGTCTATTTTAATTTTATTTTATTTGCTCATGCTCCTTCATTCCTCGCACACGTCAAGTGCGCTCTAAGCCTACTTATATGCTTAGTTGCTGTAATTTCCGAACCGTTTAAGATAGTCACCAAATTCATAACATAGTTATCACCTCCCACAATGAACAGGGCCGCAGGGTCATGTGTGCCCTAAGCCCATCTATAAGCATAGTTGGATGTAAATTCCGAACCGTTTAAGATAGAGCAACCAAATTCATAACATAGGTTTCACCCCCCGACGACTAAAAGATCCGCAGTCAAGTATGTCCTAAGTCTACCTGTAAGCATAGTTGGCTGTAATTTCCGAACCGTTTAAGATACAGCCACTAAATTCATAGCATAGGTATCACCCCTGACAACGAAAAGGGCCGAAGGGTCAAGTATGCACTAAGCCTACCTATAAGCATAGTTGGATTTAGTTTCCGAACCTTTTAAGATACAGTCACCAAATTCATACCATAGGTATCACCCCCCGACAATGAAAAGGGCCGCAGGGTCATGTATGTCCTAAGCCCACCTATAAGCATAGTAGTATGTAATTTCCGAACTTTTTAAGATATAGTCACCAAATTCTTAACATAAGCATCAATCACTCCAGACTACGGAAATGACCGCAGGGTCAAGAACACCTTAGGCCATCGTGTAAGATTAGTCGGCTGCCATTTACCATCCACAGAAGCTATAATAACCAAATTCATATCATAGACATCACCTGCGATGGCAAACAGGGTGGTAGGGACAGGTACGCCTTAAGTCTTCTTATAAGCATAGTTACCCGACATATCCCGCCCACCGAAGCTACGACCACCAAATTCATATCACAGTCATCACTTCCACCTGCAGTCAAGAGGATACGGACAAGTAGGCCTTAAGCCCTGTTACAAGCATAGTTGGTCAGTATTTCCAAACATTTGAAGTTCGGGAACACGTAACAACCGTTCACGCATGAATGAGTGTAGTGGTCTTAAATAGCACACACACGCGCATCAGCCTGCACGCACTCGTCAATCACCCACTTCGTCCTTGTCGTCTGCTACCGCAGGTGTCTATCAACTCTGATCCCCCTCAGCGACAGCGAGCCTTCCTTCACACAACAACATACAGGCTGTATATATATATAAATGTGTATATATATATATGTACAAACATTATCATGGGTAACATAAAACAAACAACTATATGTGAAAAATTTTATAAATGCAAATGTTTTGTATGCATGATTTACATAACCGAGGGTAAATGTAAAATACGTGTATGGTAATATAAACGAACACCATCAGTCCAACACAAGGGCCTGCAGTCCAGGTCATCGTTAGCATGGGTAACCCTTCACAACCAGCCATATATTGATAAAATAAATGGGTATAAAATTGCACCGATAACAAGACATATGTCGTCGCAGGTTACATTAAAACACGCATGTGTTAATATAAATAAATACCGTAAGGCTAACGCGAGGGTCGGGGAAACAGAGTGTAAAATGTATGAAACCGCCCTGTACATTAAAATAAACCACGTAACAAACAATAAAGGACTGGCATATACTCAAGTACTTCACCAGCATGATGTCAAAACGAGTCACAATATATATAAATATCCCGATGGAGACACAGCCCATAATAGTGATGTCAGTGTTGCTATCATGCCAACATGAGAAAGAACGACTTATCACAAGGGCCAACCCCAAAAATGAGTACAATGCATTAAGCACTATACATATTACGCGACTTGTAAAGATTACGTTCCTTTGCTTGACACAAAACAACATACATTTAAACCATTAATCGCGCAAGAGAGACGTCACTGCTACGCGCCGATGCAAACAGATATTGAAATATTAATAAAAGCAAACAGTTGGAAGCAGTTAACAACCAATGTATATTGCGCGAGAATCAAGCGCTGTACATTATGTTAGGCGAAAAAATTACCATTGTGAAGTGCGGGAACGATAAGAGGACAACACTGCTACACGCTAATGCAACAGATATCAAAATAAAATGTAAAGGAAAACAGTTATAAGCACTTACCAACGTGCGCAATCATATATAACACAAGTTTCGTTTGCTATATGTTGTGTTATACGACGCTAGACAAGACCATGCCGCCCTGGTTAGTACAACAGAATAACAAATGTCTTCCTTACGAACCGATTGAAACGAAACCGTAAAATTTAGAGTTCAGCCAACTCTCACAACACCTAGCAGCAGAACACTTCCGACCCGACCGACGTTGTGCGATCAACTAACATCGTGGGAATCTGTAAGGTAGCCCAAATGGTCGGCCAGCGGCGCGAGAACCGTGCAGGTCTCGGCAAGTTGAAGGAATGGTACATAACACTAGCCGAGAGAGACCCATCAGGCTCCAGGGTGGCAGACCAGCCCAGTCACACATGCACTTACCTTTACGAGAGGAATTAAGTTATACAGTACAGAGTAACAATTTTCCCATTATACATACTGTATATGCACGTACTTATTTGAATAAATAACATTTATAGTGCTAGAACTGTAATCACATTATGAAACGAATTACCCATGAATCGCTCGCCACAAAGTTTTTATTAATATAGAAATATCATTAAATGTACGAACTTAGTAATGAAAAGTAAGAAGTTATACCAAAACACACACACATGCACATTTCAACAATTTATGAACTCTGCTTTTAGAAGATCCAAAACATTAAGAGAAGAGGGTTACCTTAACTGAAAAAAAACAACTGGTGTAGCTGTTTCATACACAGAAGACCTGGAGGCCGCAAGTGCATATCGTAGCTATCGATTTGAACTCAATGGAAGCACAGGCCATGAAAGCAATGTGGCACTTACAAATATTATAATTGCGCCATCCTTGACAAAACATACTTACTTTTTACATATAATGTTGCAATTTTTTATAAGAAATAACTGATGTACCCTGGCGGGGCTGGAGACAGTGCCTTATCGCGGGTTCAATCCTCATAGAGAGTCCAATCATTTCAAAGGTAAAAATACAACATGATATGCAATTATAAAAACTTATGTGTGTTATGTATCTACATATGTAAGTATCGAGCACATAATGCAAAAATAGCAATGAACTACATATATATTTCATTCACTTCTCTTTTTAAATATTTGTCTAATGTTTGTGACATTGTGATTTGTGAAGAAAAGTGTCATGGAGCTGCTCCAGCGTATGTAAAAGTTTGTTATTAAGATGTAGCTTATGTTTTTAAGTTTTCTATGATGATTATTTATTATTTTTGTATAACAGTAAACATTCAACAACATATGTGCGTACTGCGTGTTCGTTAGTGTTGAACTTTGTATTCAGAACTCTACAAAATGTAATATACTGAATAATGCTGTAGAATAATAGATTAATAATCTATTATTAATCGATTGATCGATTCAGGTAAATATGAAGAATCTATTAATCGATGGTACTAAATAATAGGTTTTCCCCATTACTAGTATCCACTGTTTCCAACAGAGTGTGCGGTAAAATTCAAACGCACTGACATGGCATAATGTGCATACCGACCCGTATTATCGGTATTTACTTCGTTTCGTGGATGTCGCATGATCACATAAATCCTGCAACACCTTTGACTTCAAATTTTAAAGATAATGTGGAACTTTATGTTTGTTCCCTTTATACTACCCTAATTAAATATTGTCGATGATGAAACAAATGCGTATGGTCTGCGATGATAACTTATTCCATTTTTAAAGAAATTTTGAAACTTACACAGAATTTTCAAAGTATGGGGTTCGAAACTTAAACACCATTACAGACAAACTGTACAGCCGTTATCACCGGACACTTTGGTATACGTGGGATGGTCGGTTTATGCCATACCACTTGTAAAACTATCTTTTCGGGTATTTCGCGCGTCACTGGGTGGTATAGTGGTGAGAGATTTATAATACACCATCCCAGAACAGCGACCCAGAACACTGACAGTTCGGGACCATCAAGGCTTAACATGTGCTTAAGTTCAAGCCGTGAGGCTTCGTCATAAACTGTAGCCAGAGAATTCTGTTCGTCTTCGAGAAGAGCTGTAACTGAGGATACCATCCTTCGAAAGGTGGTTGCGCGTTTATTCCATGGACAAGTGGCAGCCCATAATCCTAATATCACTGCATGGAATGCTGACCATAGCTTACAGTAGCGCAAAGACCGTCACCATTAGACTGTGGAATAACCGTTAGTCTCTGAAGCATAGGAGTAGTAAGCATCTTGTGGAGTGACGAATCGTAATGAGTGTCGTGGTAATGCGTCGGACTTGTGTGAGTGTGGTGAATTCTTGTCAAGCATTACTTGCAGGACTATACTTTCCCATTGCAAAGTTAAGAAAAAAATAGGATAATGGTATGTTCCTTATTTTCGTGATATAGTCTCGATACACTGGTTTTAGCGCCTGAATCCATGAATACCAAAGCCTTTGAAGTTGTTCTAGACAATTCAGTGCTTCCCTAATTGTGTCTACAATTCGGGATTGCCAGTTTTAATTCAAGTGCGTCGTCGTCCATCTATACAGCAAAGGTTTTAACCGGATGGTTGAGGATATGCGAGTAGTTGTGCTCAAATGGCCGGGCCAAAGTCTAGACTCTCCCTCACTGAACACATATACGATGAGTTGTAGCGATTGTCGAAACTGGACAGAACCGCCCACAAAACACCACAGAGGTCACCATCATGCCGATGGAGGATTGAATCCAAATTCCGGCCTATATCTACCACAAGTTGATACAAATATCTTCTGATATTGTAGCCTGGTGTATCAACGAAAGGCGAATCTACACCCCACTGCCACCACATCAAGTTCTGGTTAGTTCATCATTATGGGGTCCGGTGATATTAGCAACATAATGTTGTTTGACGAAAGCAAGCACTCCCAGTTTTCGAACCGTTGTGATATAATCTTACTACCAAAGCAGAATTGATCCACTAGTAGACAATATTTGCTCATCGCAGTTGATTTTATCTTTATAATCTACTTAGAGTATGTTCAAAAACTTAGCCGAGGAGGCGGTTATTTACTGTTTAGTTGAAGGACGCTTACCAACATCTCTGGAGAAGAAAGGAAAAGTAACTGAACATGCTATCACCAACGTTTAAACCTAATGAAAAAATCACAGAAATATTGAATACGTTGCGTTATAACGGTGAGAGTTTTCCATAATAGGAAATATTTTCTCAGGCTGATATGTGATAAAGAATTAATCTGTGTACACCGTCATGGGTTCTGTGCGTGTCAGAACACTATACAATTTTTGCGTAACGAAATCTTATTCATAACAACCCATACAANGGGTTCTGTGCGTGTCAGAACACTATACAATTTTTGCGTAACGAAATCTTATTCATAACAACCCATACAAATAATAATACAATTAAACCCAGGTGTAAGCGATATGATTACAAAATATGTCTGTAACCCGATAAACTACTTAGAAGGGAATTACGATCAGCTAAGATGCGAATCTCCAATACGAACGTGTGTTTACAAATAGAGTTTTCAACGTGGGAACCTTTCGAAAACCTGACCACCATAAATACGCATGCATACCCTACATCGCCAATACTACTTTATGTGTGTTGTTGGAAATAAAATGCAATCACTTCTGGCAGTCTTTACTACTCAATTGCTGATCCCCCATTGTTCATACAGTTTGACATACGTGTACTAAAAATCAACCATTAGCGGTGCCCACGTATCTCTAGTTTATGGTGTACTATGTGCATGCGCTCTCCGCATGGCGCGCCAGTTTCGGTCGTCTTCGTCGTACGCAGCTTGTTGTGCACGTAGGTACGTGCACAACTTGTTGTGCACGTAGGTACGTGAAGTTGCGGACTCCCGGCGCAGTTTTGCTAACTACAATTTCAATCAAAAACAACTAGACGAACAATTTGCTGATTTTATGTTCTTGTTTATGGATGCCGTGGTTTGAATTTCGACAAGTACTTTAAAAACACCTTGTATACACAGAGTTAAATACTTTCGGTCCGCTGTTAGCGATGTCATTGTTGCAGTGGAAAATGTCATGCCTTAAAGCATCGCACTGGTATGCCAAAGAAACTAACAGATTTGATATTCAAGGTATGGCAGCTAATCCTGGTAGCGGATTGTTGGAAATGTGCTTCTACCATCGTGCTCACTATAATCCTGGTGTTGCTGTGTCATATCTAAATTTACGAGGCATTATATGTTCGAAGACGTTTGCTCTCCATGGAAATGTATTGAATCAAAGTGCTCTTGTGTCAATTGCTCAAGCGCCTGTGCTGTTCTCACGTAGAAAGATGAAGATAGAATTGGGTGATGAAATTTGGTTGTTCAGAAAATTAGTTGGTAGTTGTGGAGATATAAGAGTTCTTGGTCATGTTAAATTTGTATACTGTACTTAAATATATGGTTATTAAGTATTACCCATTCTAAATTAATTTCTCCCAATACATTTCCCTTTAACACGTACGAAAACAGATTTGACCTTGAACGTAGTTACAAGAGCGGATGCGTTTATCAGTCCACACCGGATGTTCATCCGGTGTTAATTTAACATTGGGTATATGGAGCTACCGCTGCGACTGTGAAGCGAGTTGTGCCAACCAACCGTCAGACTCCACGTCAACGATTACACGCGACTTCCGTAGTAGCTCAGGTACGGGGTCCAGTGACAGGACTGTCCGCCGGGAGGTGATAATATGTGTATATGTGTGCATGTGTTTCAAATTAACCAATAAAATCTATTTATAGCCAGNGTCCGCCGGGAGGTGATAATATGTGTATATGTGTGCATGTGTTTCAAATTAACCAATAAAATCTATTTATAGCCACTACGCAATAGGTGAAGTTACATGCGTTTTTCTAAGTTACACAACAGGATGAACTCAATAAGCCTTTTATCTTTCTTTTAAGAAAGCTAGTTAAAAATTTTTAGTACTTTTTTTAAAGAACTTTAAATAGCAGAAGTACACGTAAACCTTACGTAAAAAACGGTTATGTTAATATCACTCCTTAAAGAAATTAAATCCTTAACCTAATCGAGTTTGATTTTTGAGGCAATCATTTCGTAAAACACGTTTAATAAATAAAATCATATAAGCCTGCGTTGTGAAGTAATTTTTGCTTTTGTAAAATAGCTACGTTGAAAAAAACAAGATTATTTAATGGCTAGAGTTCGGGACTAAACAAGTTCCGTGATTCTGGCGAGGAGCAAGTGGATGCCAAATTCCCTCGTGTCCAAGATAAGACTGTTAGACTGTTCATGGTTAACTGAGCAGTTTTGAAAGCCCTGCTTAGGATCTACATTTCCTCTAATGTTGTATTCTTCAGTCATGTATAGAATTAACGGTCCCGTGAACCGTCACACATTATTAATTCGCCATCCAAGGAAACTCGTGCAATATTCATGGAAAGTAAAAACGTTAATATTATGCAAATTCGTACTGTTATGTATAAAAGACAAGGGACCGTGAATTCAGTAGTCATTCATTTAAATACTGCACTCTCAATACAATGTCAAATCTTAGAAAAATTTCTAATAATTCGCTGCCAACTTATCTGGAAGCCTGCGTGCCAACGTGTACTGTTGCGCAAATGTAGTTAGGGGAAGTATTGTTCTCAAAGGTTGGTTTCAAAAGTGGCCATGCTATCGTTAACAGCCTTTAACTTGTTTTCAGTTTTTCTATTGCTTTTTGCAAACTCACACTCTGCTAGTTTCGAGACCTAATGAACATAAATTAAAACTATGTTTAATACGTCTTTGTCAGTCAACCGAGAGGTTAATAAGCCGTGGAAGTTGGGAAGATGCTAACTATAGACTCGCGACAGACAGCTCGTCAGGTCGACGGAGCGAGATGAACAGGCGGCGCGCTGGCAATAGGCACGCCCAGCTCGCGACCTTGGAGGGCAGTATGAAGAACGTCAGTTGGTGCGGGCTGTAAGTCAGGGGCTTCGTGACCTGCCTAGACAGTAAATCGAGCTCGAGTCCCGCTGGAGCTGCTTCCCCTCGACCCTCATTAACCATCCCAATCATTTTCACTTTTGTGCTCCGTACCTCCCGACACACAACCAACAGCTGCCGAGAGCTAAAATAAAAACATGTGCAAAAATTCCGCTTAAAGTTTCGTCTGGCTGTCAGTTCAGCTTATAGATTACACGAGAAACATTATTTTGATGCGAGTCATTTGCATTTACAACAAAGCCGCGCTGCCTAGGAGGAAAAGGTATAGGACAGGCAGTATGCTTGAAAATTCTGGTACGATGCTGTAGTCGGTTAACTCTTCCCCATACCACAACAACAACGAACTATGAAGTACAAGAAGAACATTTTTTTAATTCGTCCTTCAACTAATTACACCCAATTAAAACAAGTTTATTTGAATAAATAATGTGGGTTATAGTTTTCTTTTATGCATGGCGTGGTTCGTTTTAGTTATTAAATATTATATATCACGGGAAATAACTTCCAGTGGGAATTTTTGTAGGCATAAATAGCATGGCCAATAAAATTGCATTTAAATCAGCGTCCTTCCTCACAACTCTTGGAGGCTATTGAAGCAGCGACGTTGGCAAATACGTACAAGTAAACATAAGTCGTACGATCTCTTTAACGACCGTTACCAATGGTTTCTCGGTGAGCGTAATCGCTTCGTCGCCACACCCCTGTGACGAGGAAGTCGAACACGTGATGATGCGCAGAGCCGTCGTGGTGTAGCGGCTAGAGTGCTCGCGAACCGGGTTCAATTCGTGTCGGGGTCGCTCTAGGATTTTCGCACGTGGGAATCGTGCCGGACAATGTCGCTGGTAGGCGGGTTTTCTCGAGGATCTCCCGTTTCCCCCGCCTTTGCATTCCCGCGCTGCACCTTTTACACCTCGCTTCACCCTTATTGGCTTTCAAGACCTCGTTGTTAAGAGCCGCCAAAAACCTCTCCACTCGACTCCACTCCGTGATGATGCGAGAACCATAGTCGGAACGGTTCACCACCAAAGCTCCAGGTTACAAGCCACAGTGAGCTGTATGTAGCTTGCTATAATGAGGAGCTTCTGTCGCCGCTGTCTTTCCTGTGCCACGCCGTGCGAGGTAGATTCCCGACCATCCGATTATAAGTAATTCGAACTAAAGATATGTTGCCAGTTCCTAGGCCAGACCGGACAACCTCACCATAGTTAATAAACTTAAACCAAATTTATCAAATTTTAATCAACAAATACCGTTGCGGAAAAAAAAAATACAATACTGTATAATGTATACGATTTCATCTGTGTTTTATAACTTTCTGTAACTTCATTACTTGAACTAATGGGATAGTAACGCATTTATATGCTGCTAAGTTTACGCTACGTAAGACAGTTTAGGCAGAGTTACAATAATAATCTTATTTTGTCTTGAAAGTGTATGTGAATAAATATTTAACTATTAACGAATGGCTTATCAGATGTAGGCTAATGGGCAGTGATCTGAATACATTTATATACAGTAATCTCATATGGTGGTCTTTCAACGTGTGCACATCTTAGAATGTGTCATTTACAGGATCTGCCAGAGGATTCGGCAAGGTGGAAATGCCAGTCTGTTACTTNTGTGCACATCTTAGAATGTGTCATTTACAGGATCTGCCAGAGGATTCGGCAAGGTGGAAATGCCAGTCTGTTACTTTTAAACTGACGTCTAGGAATGCAAACGTTACGAAGAGATAGTTATTTATTTCTAACTGCCATATACGGTCTTAGAACAACGCACTACTTTACAAGGGAGCTGAAAACAGTCACTATGATGAGTATCTTGAAGTATGCGTATACCAACACTTGCGTCAAGTAGGACTGAATGCCCAAAAACATGCCAGATGGATTCCTTTGACTGCTGTCCTCAATCTGCCTGACCAGCATTATGCATTTAACATCGAGCTTGGACTAGGGAACAGTGGGGGTGTCTCCTGTTTATGAACGAATCCAGGTTCAGTCATCGCAGTGATTCCCGGCATGTTGACATATGACATTAACAGGGGAGTAGGCACAGTTCAGCTAGCATTATCTAAGAGAACTATTATGGAGGTGGCGGCATGTTCGTCTAGGTAGCAACATTTTAAGCTTGCGTACGCCCCTTCACGAGTTCGATCGTGTGTCGAACAGCACAGATGAGTGGAGATACGTCCTCAAAGAGTACATCAAGATTTTTAGGAGTGAAATGGGTGCACATTTTCTATTTATGGATGATAAAACCCATGTATTGGTGGGTGACTACCTGGAAACCTAGAACACTGCCAACTTCGATTGGCCAGCCACGTCAACTTATCTCTACCCAGACGAGCATACTTAGAACACACTCGGGTGTCCTATGGCGGAATGACCAGTGCCTCTAAAAACCATCTAGAATCTTAGAGTAGCTTTAGTTCAGAAACTGTTCTCAATATTATTTTACCCTAAGTTTTGTTACCCGAACTTCGTCACTCCTGTATAACTTCATGCCATTCATACGTCCCCTTTGCCAAACCCATTCAAATATTTTCTATTTCCCCCGATTATTGTCTCTTTCGTCTCCACAAACTTAACGTAATGGAAGTTTTCTTCAATTTCCTATATTCTTATATTTCAAGCACACATTTTCTCGCATTTCTTCGTTTTGTCTGTCACCAACCCTCAGAACTTTACTGCAAAATACTTTTCACCGATCAGTCAAGAGTATAGATTCTAAATACCTGTAAGTTTAAAAACATTTATTTGATACAATCGAGAATTGAACCCCCTGGTCCTATCATATTATTGACAATTTACTTACATGCACGTGCAAAATCAAACCAAATGAACATGTGAATACAATTATGTCTAAAGTATTGCGATTCCCGTTTTTAACGTAAATAAAATAGTATATTAATAAAACATTTTGTAATGCATTTCTTAAGTATAAGTGAAATCGCAAGTCAAAGAAAATTATTCTTAATAATAACATTTGGAAAAAAATCGGAAATATCAGGTTTTATATCAGTAATCAAGCTAACGTGGAAAGCATCACAATTGTCTCGTTAATGCGCAGAAGGCAAGAAACTGCCTACTGTTATTTATTTAAAGGTATTGTAAGATTTCATTATTTGAATTTTTTTTATTCCGGTAACTTTTCGTAACTTCCTTTATTTTTATCAACGACATATGTTAACATTTTAATTTTTTTTTTTTTGTGATTTTCAAGTTAAAAGATGTTTACTTAATTCTTTTATTAACGTCCTAATGTGATAGATGTTGTAAACTTTAAGTTCAGTTTAAAAAAAGTGCACCTAATAGCATCAAGATAGAAATATCAGTAAAATTTTAACACGCTTGCCTACGAGATCTGTGATTTCTTTGTGAACTGACACATACTGTACAGGAGATATTTCGAAAATATTGAAAGGTTCGTCGAGGACAATCTTAGTTGTGGTCTCGCGGCAGGTACGCGTCTATGATGTTGGAAAAATGGAGCAAAGTTGCCAGCACGTACGCAGGACATTACTTCATATTTTTATTCCGGTCTTGCACCCTTCACATAGTTACACGCACCTACTGAACATCATTAGAATTGAATACCTTCGCAAAGAAAACAGGCACACATATTTAATCTCGTAAGAAAATGTATTATCTTTCCTTTTTGGAAACACGAGCTTCTATTATTCCATGCAGTTTGAAACAGGCACCCTATTTTACAAAATTAACGTTTTTATAACTTATACTAAAGATGTATTAGTATTAAAGACATCAGCGCATGTCACACAGCGTGGTCGCATCGTACAAACCACGATGCAGCGAAGTTCAGTGAAGTGTTTCTAAAAAATGGTGGATGAGAATGAAATAAAACCATTATTGTGGACATAATTCATTGCAGAGATACATTATCGCAGAAAACCCAGAGTACAACGTTGTTAGTGTCTCGTCGGAGAAACGCTACCTTGTTGATTGTGTTACCTTCGCTGTGTGTTCCAGTTCCAGTTTATGGGGCATCCATAAATGTTCGTTTATGCTGTCTACTCTGTGTTTTCCTAAGTTAGTTTCATACATCTGTGCTTACTGTCCTCTTTTGTTTGTGTGTTTGATTAGTTCTGCTGTTTTTTCTGGTTTATGTTCTAGTTACTAATTTAATCATATCTGCGCAATTATCCACACATTATTTACTGGTATGTTGTCAGTAGCTATTCTTGGCTTATTTCCGATGTATTTTTTTTCATGTCATATTCTCATTTTTTGTAACAACATAACACTGCAGTTGCGTATAGCCTATCCAATAAAATCTTTTATTTAATTATTTACCCTCGTAACACGAATCATTTTAAAAGGGGGGATTGTAGACAAGAAGCATAAAAAAGCGACCGTTGAAAATCGATGTGAAGGTACGAAATACAGCCAGCAGAAATTGCCAGCAGGGGAGGCGGAAACAGTGACTAAATAAAAACTTATACGTGGAGGATGGAACGTCTGACGAGCAGCATAAGGACCAGAACGTCACGTGCCCAGAAGAAAGAAGACTGCATGTGCAACAGCTACCTATGCTTTCCATTTAATGAAGGCATTCAATATACACGTTTACTAAGGGGAATCCCTAGCAAACACTATTACACGCTTCAAGGTCACGTCCGGCTGTAAGAAACCATTGCGGCGGCAATGGAAAACAGCATAATTAACCTCCAGGAAACTTGGCTGGTTAGTTTCTTCCACTCGGGGGAAATAGAATAAGCAGAAAAAATAAGTTGTACTTGCTTGCCACATGCAGTCAAGTGTAACGTCAGCCAATAAATAAGACTTCTGCTCTGCACAAAAAAAATACTGGTGCACCACTCTGTCTCCATATCTGCAGACTATGCTAAAACCTCGCATTGTGAATTCCAAGAGCAAAACGGTTGACTTAAGGTATTAATTAAAATTTGTCTTCATGTTTGCATGTGAATGTGGGGTGAATTATGGGTAAATTGTTTGTGTAAACTGAAAATAAAATAAAAAATTAAAAACGGGTGAATTATGGACACAGATGACGATAATCAAAGCACACAGTTCACATTTCACAAAACTGCGTGCTCATGTTCATCCTCAGTCCTGCGTATATAACATAATTCAGTCTTTATTCTTGTACACTATAGTAGGATAGACCAACAATCTACCAATAATTCACCCTACATTCACAATGTTTCAGTAATCAAATTTATTAATTGGCGACAAGATATCGACTTTCATTTCTGTCCTGAAAAAAAATGATTTGCATTAAAATATTTAACAGGTTTTTTAAAATTAGAATAGACACTACTGTTTACAACGACACTTAAGAGTTAGTAGTTCGGACATATTTTCTGCACATTCGTTGTTTGCAAATAAATGTTCTGGGAATACGACTTTTTGCCATAAAAAACAATCATCTAGGCCCGTACGGTTTTGTTTTTATAATATTAAGTTTATTATAGGGAAACGGTCAAAAATCGCATTTTCAAATCTTGTATATGACAAAAATGTTAAATACAAAAAGTGTTTTGCATATATTAAATATTTTTTTTAAATAATGCATGAATTGTTTTTTGGTGATTACATATATGTCAAGCAGTAGCCTACGGCATTAGTTTATGTTAAAAATCTTTAATCTGTAAAAACCTAGTTAGTATTTGTTATTACGGCTGCAGCGAAACAGAAGAAGTTTGTATTTGACATCAAATTGTTCAAAAAATTAAAAGTGTAAAATGTTTTTATTCAAGGAAAATGCCATCACATATAATGCTTACAAGTTGAGCATATATGGAACAATGTATGTAGTTACAGAACAGTGATTTTTGTTTTCAAAGGTTTATGTCAAGAGTGCTGACTTTATTGTGAACCACCTATACGTAGCAGAAACTTGCTCACGTACGAGTTCGCAAATTGTGTTCCACTTGGGGCCGAGCTAGACACGCACCGTCCAACTTACGAGAGCGGTACCATCAGCCACACATGAATACTGGAGTTGTAACTGCCCCTCGTCAAGTTTTTGAAAACATGTCAGATTAGTCAACTTGTTATAAACTGTTCACGGTAAAGTGAGCACTTTGGAAAACTCTGCTTAAGATCTACTTGTATTCACGTTGTGTATTCTTCCGCCTTATGTAACATTAACACTGCCATAGGTCTCATTTCTTTATTAATGCGTCGGTCGAGCGAAACTGTAGAATTATGAGGAAAGTAAATATTTTACAAATCTGATAATCTTTACACGTACCCTCGATGCATTAAGAAAAAAAACAGAAAACGAAAGAAGTAATAAAAAGTTATCACAAATGGTTACCTAACACTTTTAATTCGACGTTAAGACATGGAACTACTTTCCCTCCATCGTTACCAACTTTACTGGGCACACCTCACTCAGTACATCCTTTAAATTTATGGAGGTATGATCAGTGATATTTCTCAGACTTTGATTTCAAAAGTGCTCACTTTATCATGAACAGCCTTCACCTGCGTGTTGTAGTCGATTCTAATGGAAGAGTAAGCTGTAACAGAGCTTCCTACGGAGTATAACGATTAATATGAATTGTAACCTATGACAGAATGAAAATGTTAAATGTTACTTGCTATGGTGTTCTTAAGTCGTCTTTTCTTCTAATAGCTTGACAAGATTTCTTCTGAGGAATTTTTTGTATCTTACTCACATATCTGTTGAAAACAGCCGAGATTCGGTGGTTTTTATTTATAATTTATTTTTCTGTCCTAATAATGTTATATTTTGGGGCTTCTCAGCGACTTAAAACAACAAGTTCTGCGGTAGCTTATGTCGAAACAATGGCTCAGCTTATCACTTTCCCCTACTGCAAAAATTATTAAAATATTGTGTGTATTGTGACGCTCATACTAATTGCATATGTTGGCTGTAAACAAGAAAAAAGTAGTTCCATGTCCAAACGTTTTATTAAAAGTGCGATCTTCAAATGTGTAGCCAAAGAAACTATTATTATATTTTTATAAGAAAACATAGTATCTATTGGCTACATAATAACATATGTATGTTTTTAACTATAGTCCATTCACGGTTTCTTAGGATGTTTTGAAACAAACCTTTGAAACAAACCTTTGAAAAATCACCACAGTAGTATCATGTCAACCTGTTTTTTAAATAATTTTTATTGAACACAAATGTATAAAACTGTGATTAACTTTAAAATTATTATATTTTTGAATAAATGAAACTTTAACTTACTATATTTTATAACTTTGTAATATTTATTTCGTATTCAATAAGAATTAACAACAGTGAGAGCAGCGATGTTTTGGCAACGGCTAGTAAGAAATAGTTCACAGTTCAAATATTGGTTTAACCAATTTTTTTGGTATGCTATTTGTAAATTAAACGTTGCCTACTGAAATATTTAAATTTTTAGGTAGCACTGTTGGAGACGTATTTCATTGTTAGAGTTAAAAATATCAGCGCAAATTACGGTGCGTATGCCTTAGTGACATGGTGTTTTTTTTTCCTTCCGAAGAAAAACTTGTCTTTCTCTCTCTCTTTATCTCCCTTTTGCTCTCTCTCTCTCTCTCTCTCTCTCTCTACTCGCTAATAGTAGCGGTAAAATAATACATGTTTTCAATTTTAGCATATTATATACTTATTAGAGCAAAAATAATGATTTATGAATTTATAATTTACAACTGAAACGAGATTTTAATGTTTGGATACTTATTACAATATTTATATGTGATGGCGAGACAGTTACAAATACGAAGTTGGCAGAAGTGCGGCAGTGCGGCGACATGACGATGACATGGCATGTTGCTCTTGGCTGAACGAAGTGTTAATTTTTCTTCCTGCGAAATATGCTTCAAATTACCACATCAAGTTTTCACACGTTATGTTTTTTAAACCTACCTAGGCAAGTTACGATGTTGTGATGAGTATGTTTTTCCACGGCAGGAATAAATATACTGTAACGAGTGTCGTGACCGCAGCGTGTGAAAAAGTGAATTTACTGTTTATTTCGTTGCGCCTTTGTTTTAATATTAATTCGAACTGAGGCCGTCCTTTTAACGAAATAACCCAAAATATAATTCAATAACAAGAGGTAAAATACTACATTTCTATCCCTCACAGTTGTAACAGGGTTAAACACAGTCGCGGAAAAATATTAACATGTATTTTGTGAAATGTGCTATAACGTGGATAAGACAAATATGTTAACTGTATGTCAAATAATTACCCTAAGAACTATCGTCAATACATGCTACATTGTTAAAAAAAAAAAAAGTCACAAAGTTGACCTAAACATTCGTACGTAATGGTTTTTGAAATATTACAGAATTCTTTGAAAAGTTGAAAACAGTAAACAAGGCATTTGACAGTTAAAACGTATGAGTCACACGGCAGTGTTCATTTTTACGTGTGGTGGAATGATACGTAATCGGTAACCAAAAGTTGAACTTTAGCAGGGCTTCAGAAAAGTGTGAAACCAACAAATACACTAAGGCTGGTTTGTGATAAAAATAAAGCACAATTGGCGAATAACCATTCAAACAAATGGGGGCATCTGTTGAAAAGTATCGGTGACGATTCCTCAACTATTTCTAAACAAACAAACATAATTTATGTTGCACAAACACCTTCTCACCAGGTACCCGATACATCGGGTATGACACGCACTATGCGTAATGGGTACCCGAGTACTGGCGGTTTCTGGTACCCGTACCTGACCTAACGGGTACCCGGGTATTTTCGCTACGGGTACCCACTGTAACGGGTACCCGGGTACTCAATTACCCAGGTTTCGTTATCAGCCCTAGTGCGTATACCAGCTGCGCAGTGTTTCAAAGTACAGGGCTCCTTTTTTTTTTTTTTTTTTTTTTTTTCAATTGCAGTTTCAAAACAAAGTAGACGGAATTTTAAGGTTATAACACAGTTAAATTTTAAATGTTAGTACTTTCCTGAATTGTTATGTATCTTTAACCTAATATGTACTAGTTAAGTGGAGTGGAGTGGAGCGGTTTGGGCGGCTTTTAATATTGAGGTCTTGAAAGCCGATGAGGCTGAAACGAAAAGAAATGAGTACGGAGCAACGCCGGAATTAAAAATAAAAGTTGGGGGGAGGGGGATTCCCGTGAAAATCCGCCGGCCAGCGGCATCGTCCGGCACGATTCCCACATGCGAGAATCCGGGAGCGACCCCGCCGGGAATCTAACCTGGTTTGCGTGTGTGGTTAGGAATTGACTTGATGAAAAAGTGGGGGAAAAAAAGTGGGTATTTGAAAGTAGAGTGAATCTGTTATTTTACTTTGGTATAAGTGAAAAAAGACATATTGTGGCGAAATTACAATTGCGATATCTGTGTTAATTTTCTTGTCACGGAGTAAAAATTCACAAAAGTAACGGTTTACTTTCTGCTACATAGTAACTGACACAAGTGTACAATTAGTAGTACAGTGTATACGTTACTTGACTAATTTTTACGACAAGTTAACTTTGACTAAGAGTGAAACAACATTTCCTTTTGTAAGTGTAAAAATTCACAAACGTCGGTGGAGATCCTGCTGCCACGTACATTTATGTTAAATTACACATTTTTTTTTACTGATTGGACTTGCCTAGAGCCATAAGGGGAACCTTCCTCTTCCATATTGGATTATTGATTTTTCTAGAATTTTTATGTTTTCTTCTTCTTTCATGGATTTGGCATCTTCAACCTGTTCCAGCATCCATTTTGCTCGGGGTCTTCCTGCATCTCGTTTTACTCTCAGTTGGTATCCCATTGCTACAGCTAGTAAGTAGTTTGCTTTCTGGCACTCTTCTTAGATGTTCACACCACTTCTTGTTGTTTTTCTTCAGTTTGTGAAGCAACGGTTCTAGTTCAAGTAGTGCCCAGGTGTTTATGTTTTCAAGAAAGAAAACTCCGAAAGTACCCCTATACCTAACTAGCTGTTGACCTTACACTGCAGTACAGACAAAGGAACTACGAACTCATAATTGCGTCACAATTTTAGTTCTAACCAAATTCGACATCAATATTGTGACGTAAATACGAATTTAATAGTTCAGTCGTTGTGTCTGTACAGTTGTGTGAGGTCAATTAGTTGGGAATTAGGGATACTTTTGGAATTTTCTTTTTTGAAAATGTAAATAAGGTAGAACAACCAAAAATTTAATATGGCGGGGAGAGTATGTCCTTAAGGTCCAGTTTCTCACCCTTTGCAGAAATTCTTCGTTTTCCCGTCATAATTTCGGATTCATAGTAATTACTGACAATGTACAATTATAGAAAATTTACATTTTACAAATTTATTAATTTTTTTTAGATGTAATTTAATTGTGTTTTATCTGCTAGTTGCAAAAAGTCGAAAACATAGTTATATTTTATTAAATAGGTTTTTGCAATTTTTTGCAAGCAGGAAATAACACACAATGCAAATCAGCTACAAAAGTATTAAACAACCAGTAAATTGTAAATTTTCTATATTTAAACATTTTCAATAATACCTCTGGAACTGAAATGACATGAAAAAGAAGAATTTGTGCATAATAGGCGAAGCCGAGCCTTAATGCGGCGCGCGAGAACGAAGCTTAATCCTATGTGTGGCTGGCGAGACGAGGTTGATATTAATAATGCTGAACTGTGACGACGCACTTATCTTCCAATCCGTCGAGCACACCCCACGCTCGGCGAACTAATCTCGACCAATAAATGAAACCATCAGGCGATCGCAGGCGACGTGACACCTCGCTGCACATCGCACCAAGTTCACATCAGGCTCAGCCGAGGAGAAATTGGCAGCTGAGAAAACGACCTGTTGGCAGGTGACACAGTGGCAGAGTATTGCAGCACGTTTTCTGCTCGTTATAAAAGTGTACTTGAGTGAATAAATTTGTTGCCACATGTTCACAATTCCGCACAAAGCGATGACATGCTAAACTTGAGGTTTTGTTGTCCCAAAATAAACGCCTGAATCCGGATGCTTTACAAAACGAATAATTATGAAATTATATCATCTTTGTATCTGGTGTGATAATACAAAGCATACTGTTAAAGATGTTTATTGATTTTATTTCCTTTAATAGACCACCAGTTAAGTATTACGACAGTTACGCAAATCAGGCAATGATTTTTTTTTTGCGTAAAATTGTTTATAATGTTTGAATATTCGCTGCCAGTTGTCTAAATAAAAATATTTTTTTGGACATTTACTACAGCTATGAAGTAACGTGTCTACACACACGCGCGTGCCCGCTCACACACACACACACACAATGTTAGTTGAATACGAGAACATTTTGTATTTCATTGCCACTCTGCGTTCTTTTTTCGTAGTATGTCTGAACAAATATCAAGCGAAACTTAATAGATATATTAACATATTATCCTCATGATTAGTACTTAGATAAAAGGACACGATGTTTACAGGAAAATATGCCAATACATCGCAATTGTAAAGTATGTAGGAATAATAAATTGTGAAGTTATTTAAGTACCTACAGTGGTCACATTTGGTTAAAAATATAATTATCCGCTTCAAAGGTATGTTATGCTAAACCATCACACATGAAGAAGATCAAAAAGACATTAAAAGCAGAGTTCGCCAGCTTAATACTCCGAAGACCATGCTTTTTCGTGGCTCAAGCAACAATAGTATGAATATTTTTCTGTTCCTGGGGATAAAACTAAAGAACGTAAATTTTCAATTTCGCTTGTTTTTAAACCTAACCTTACAAGAACATTCAAGCACATCAGCAATAACTTTCCTGACTTAAAAATTTAATTTTGCACAATTGTTTAAACGAAGGCGATAGGTTGTATAACCTCTTTAGGGACACGGTTATCTCGGCAGAGCAGTTTTTACGACTTTTCACATTCTCATTGACCGACGTTAAAAACTTAACTTAAGATACTCAGAGAGGACCATCTTAACGCCAAGCCAAGCAAATTACGCCAAGTAAGTTACGCCAACTGTAGGCTGTAGGCGTTGGCCACGAAAAAATGTGTAATATTACATTTGTACCACATACTTTTCAACTTGTAGAAATTATCTGTGACTAATTTTTCCTCAGATAAAATGTTTAGATGGTATGGTTTTTGCAAAATGACATGTCAAAATTGTATTGTTTATGTAATGTACAAATAAAGTGAGAGAAGAGGGCTGGGTGGCTCTTAACATCGAGGTCTTGAGAGCGGATGAGGGTGAAGCGATGTGAGTATGGAGCAGCACCTGAATGAAAGGGTGGAGGAAACGGGAGATCTCCGAGAAAATCCGCCGACCAGTGGCATCGTCCCAGTTCGCCTTGGTGGGAAGCCAGTAGTCTAAACCACTACACCACCGCGGCCCCAATATGCAAATAAAATAAGCCAAACGGTTTGCAGAAAATTTAACAAGGTTGACTGAAAGGTCATGTCTTATTACACCTTAAAGCATGCTTAGCACATGGTATTTTAGACAAATTCAGGGGCAGCCGCATATCAAAGCTATGCATGAATTTCCTTAGTTTCAGCAATTTTTTTAAATTGCACTAACATTTCTTTGTCCGATTTTATACACTTTGTAAAGTAACTGTTAGCATCTTCTTTCAGTGTGACTTGCCACATTTCTGTAAGTTCGTTTTCATTATATGTACATTTCTAAAGCAGAAACATTCTGATTTTGACACTAAGAGCTCAATTTTTTTTTGCGAGGAAGGGTAATTATTGATAATGCCTAAAAGTTGAACAGTGTGTAGTACAAATATAAAATAACACATTTTTTTAACACGCTTAAGGACGTTGCAATTTCAAATACAGGCTTTTACTTCTGTATGCTACGAATGTTCGTGCACCATTACGAATGTGTACGGAACGTAAACGCGTCCGGTGTGTGTGTGAACTAACAGTGGAGCGGTAGGTAGGAATGCTGACATCAACAGAAGTAGTGTTACTGTAGTAGTAGGCATAGACACTTCGCTTCCAGCTTGTACCGAGTGTCTGTAATTGTGTGTAGACCTCGAAGTACTACACAGTACAGAAAAGAAAAGGAACCAATTTTGGTAAATTGCCTCCACGTTACTGGGAGCGTGCTAGACATACCGAGCAGTTCGTCCGCAGATATATGTTAAGTCATTGGCTGAGAATTAACAATTAACGCCGAACAAGATAGAGCATTTCATCAAATGAAAAATGTAACTGATTATTTGCCACCACAGGAGCCCCGAGGAGAACGATGACGCGTTAAACTGCGAAGATGACGATTTGACGATCTACTGTCCTAATACGGCTGTCCATCGTCACACAAGCTGGTAAGCAATATGCGGCAATATGTCTTAGATGATTCCGAGAATAAATGAGGANCGGCTGTCCATCGTCACACAAGCTGGTAAGCAATATGCGGCAATATGTCTTAGATGATTCCGAGAATAAATGAGGAACTTTGGAACGGCGTTGTGAGCAGCATTACCATCAAGAAGTTAGGACAGTATCACGATGGCGCTCTGCTAATAATAGACAACTAATAAGTTACCGGCATCGCACTCTGCTTAATAATAATGCAAATTCTGGATACTAGCACTTCATTGGCTGTCCAGATGGTGCAGGATGTACCAGTGCCACCGGACTATCTGGTTAGTCTGTGTGGTAATATTTTATCGGTCATTAATTTACTATAGTCCATTCATAGTAACTTCCAAGTTTTCTCAAGCAATACTAAAGATCTACTTTCAGGTCTCGTACAAATAAAGTTTGTCTAAGTATACAAAATTACACCAAAGGGACAGCGCATCGTATTCATGTGCACTATTTCTTACNACAAATAAAGTTTGTCTAAGTATACAAAATTACACCAAAGGGACAGCGCATCGTATTCATGTGCACTATTTCTTATTAGGCGTTACCAACACTCATATTTTCTCTATGTTTTAATTCATATTAATTATAAATGAATTATAATAATTTATAGATAAATTATAAGTTAAGTTATATGTAACAAAAACTAGAGGATTTTATGTTGTCATAGGTATAAAATGCTCGNGTTAAGTATAGAATTCGTCGTCCAAAGAAGCCCCACTCAACCACGAATTCGCCCCGTGAATACGAGTAAACAAATCATGACAGTACCACACCTCTCAAGTTTTGATGTTGTGTATTTGTGAATATAGACACGAGACAATATATTCGTACTTCAAAATACAACAGTGATAGTCTACCTCATTATAATACCCGCAACCTCCAAGCACTNCACAGTGGCGGTACCTGAGTCGTCGTTAATAGTTATATTTTATTAATTCGGGTTTTACAATTTTTTGCAAGCAGGAAATAACACACAATGCAAATCAGATACAAAAGTATTAAACAACTGGTGAATTGTAAATTTTCTATAGTTAAACGTTTTCAATAATACCTCTGGAACTGAAATGACACGAAAACGAAGAACTTGTGCATAATAGGCGAAGCCGAGCCTTAATGCGGCGCGCGAGAACGAAGCTTAATCCTATGTGTGGCTGGCGAGACGAGGTTGATATAAATAATGCTGAACTGTGACGACGCACTTATCTTCCAATCCGTGGAGCACACCTCACGCCCGGCGAACTAATCTTGACCAATAAATGAAACCATCAGGCGATCGCAGGCGACGTGACACCTCGCTGCACATCGCACCAAGTTCACATCAGGCTCAGCCGAGAACAAATTGGCAGCTGACACAGTGGCAGAGTATTGCAGCACGTTTTCTGCTCGTTATAAAAGTGCACTTGAGTGAATAAATTGGTTGCCACATGTTCACAATTCCGCACAAAGCGATGACATGCTAAACTTGAGGTTTTGTTGTCCCAAAATAAACGCCTGAATCCGGATGCTTTACAAAACGAATAATTATGAAATTATATAATCTTTGTATCTGGTGTGATAATACAAAGCATACTGTTAAAGATGTTTATTGTTTTTATTTCCTTTAACAGACCACCAGCTAAGTATTACGACAGTTATGCAAATCAGGCAATAATTTTTTTTTTGCGTAAAATTGTTTATAATGTTTGAATATTCGCTGCCAGTAGTCTAAATAAAAATATTTTTTTGGACATTTATTACAGCTATGAAGTAACGTGTCTACACACACGCGCGTGCGCGCTCACACACACACACACACACAATGTTAGTTGAATATGAGAACATTTTGTATTTCATTGCCACTCTGCGTTCTTTTTTCGTAGTATGTCTGAGCAAATATCAAGCGAAACGTAATATATATATTAACATATTATCCTCATGATTAGTACTTAGATAAAAGGACACGATGTTTACAGGAAAATATGCCAATACATCGCAATTGTAAAGTATGTAGGAATAATAAATTGTGAAGTTATTTAAGTACTTACAGTGGTCACATTTGGTTTAAAATATAATTATCTGCTTCAAAGGTATGTTATGCTAAACCATCACACATGAAGAAGATCAAAAATACATTAAAAGCAGAGTTCGCCAGCTTAATACTCGGAAGACCATGCCTTTTCGTGGCTCAAGCAACAATAGTATGAATATTTTTCTGTTCCTGGGGATAAAACTAAAGAACGTAAATTTTCAATTTCGCTTGTTTTTAAACCTAACCTTACAAGAACATTCAAGCACATCAGCAATAACTTTCCTGACTTAAAATTTTAATTTTGCACAATTGTTTAAACGAAGGTGATAGGTTGTATAACCTCTTTAGGGACACGGTTATCTCAGCAGAGCAGTTTTTACGACTTTTCACATTCTCATTGACCGGCGTTAAAGACTTAACTTAAGATACTCAGAGAGGACTATTTTAACGCCAAGCCAAGCAAATTACGCCAAGTAAGTCACGCCAACTGTAAGCTGTAGGCGTTGGCCACGAAAACATGTGTAATATTACATTTGTACCACATACTGTTCAACTTGTAGAAATTGTCTGTGACTAATTTTTCCTCAGATAAATTTTTTAGATGGTATGGTTTTTGCAAAATGACATGTCAAAATTGTATTGTTTTTGTAATGCACAAATAAAGTGAGTGAAGAGGTTTGGGCGGCTCTTAATATCGAGGTCTTGAGAGCAGATGAGGGTGAAGCGATGTGAGTATGGATCAGCGCCGGAATGAAAGGGTGGAGGAAACGGGAGATCTCCGAGAAAATCCGCCGACCAGTGGCATCGTCCCAGTTCGCCTTGGTGGGAAGCCAGTAGTCTAAGCCACCACACCACCGCGGCCCCAATATGCAAATAAAATAAGCCAAACTGTTTGCAGAAAATTTTACAAGGTTGACTGAAAGGTCTTGTCTTATTACACCTTAAGGCATGCTTAGCAAATGGTATTTTAGACAAATTCAGGGGCAGCCGCATATCAAAGCTATGCATGAATTTCCTCAGTTTCAGCAATTTTTTGAAATTGCACTAACATTTCTTTATGCGATTTTATACACTTTGTAAAGTAACTGTTAGCATCTTCTTTCAGTGTGACTTGCCACATTTCTGTAAGTTCGTTTTCATTATCTGTACATTTCTAAAGCAGAAAAATTCTGATTTTGACACTAAGAGCTCAATTTTTTTTGCGAGGAAGGGTAATTATTGATAATGCCTAAAAGTTGAACAGTGTGTAGTACAAATATAAAATAACACATTTTTTTAACACGCTTAAGGATGTTGCAATTTCAAATACAGGCTTTTACTTCTGTATGCTACGAATGTTACGAGCACCATTACGAATGTGTACGGAACGTAAACGCGTCCGGTGTGTGTGAACTAACAGTAGAGCGGTAGGTAGGAATGCTGACATCAACAGATTTAGTGTTCCTGTAGTAGTAGACATAGACACTTCGCTTCCAGCTTGTACCGAGTGTCTGTAATTGTGTGTAGACCTCGAAGTACTACACAGTACAGAAAATAAAAGGAACCAATTTTGGTAAATTGCCTCCACGTTACTGGGAGCGTGCTAGACATACCGAGCAGTTCGTCCGCATATATATGTTAAGTCATTGGCTGAGAATTAACAATTAACGCCGAACAAGATAGAGCATTTCATCAAATGAAAAATGTAACTGATTATTTGCCGCCACAGGAGCCCCGAGGAGAACGAGGGCGCGTTAAACTGCGAAGATGGCGATTTGATGATCTACTGTCCTAATGCGGCTGTCCATCGTCACACAAGCTGGTAAGCAATATGCGGCAATATGTCTTAGATGATTCCGAGAATAAATGAGGAACTTTGGAACGGCGTTGTGAGCAGCATTACCATCAAGAAGTTAGGACAGTATCACGATGGCGCTCTGCTAATAATAGACAACTAATAAGTTACCGGCATCGCACTCTGCTTAATAATAATGCAAATTCTGGATACTAGCACTTCATTGGCTGTCCAGATGGTGCAGGATGTACCAGTGCCACCGGACTATCTGGTTAGTCTGTGTGGTAATATTTTATCGGTCATTAATTTACTATAGTCCATTCATAGTAACTTCCAAGTTTTCTCAAGCAATACTAAAGATCTACTTTCAGGTCTCGTACAAATAAAGTTTGTCTAAGTATACAAAATTACACCAAAGGGACAGCGCATCGTATTCATGTGCACTATTTCTTATTAGGCGTTACCAACACTCATATTTTCTCTATGTTTTAATTCATATTAATTATAAATGAATTATAATAATGTATAGATAAATTATAAGTTAAGTTATATGTAACAAAAACTAGAGGATTTTATGTTGTCATAGGTATAAAATGCTCGTGATAAGTGACATATTTAGAAAACAATTAAACACGTCATATAGGAGGTGGTTTTTCAAAGGTCAATTGATTAAAAAAGTGTCAATATACTGCGAATAGACTATTNGTGATAAGTGACATATTTAGAAAACAATCAAACACGTCATATAGGAGGTGGTTTTTCAAAGGTCAATTGATTAAAAAAGTGTCAATATACTGCGAATAGACTATTGGCGTGGTACCTCAATGCTCTTCTGTCACTGGATTACGTTTTTTTCTCACTCACTCATTATATGAGATACGTCTTGCTGTCAAATGGTTATGTATTTACGTGGCGTGTTCTGGGACGATAGCCCTATGAGGTTTTGATGCCAACTGTCCTGAATATAATTATGTTTAGTGTATATGTGAATTAGCTAGAGCATGGGAATGCTGCTGCGGGGGGACAGGCTTGTAGAAATACGTACGAGTCATTTTGAGTTGCATTGTTCCGACTAATGTAACGAGTTCTTGTCGCCGTCTACACGACCAGAGTAGATGGCGGGACTTCGACTATGCCCTGCAATAACGTACGCGACAGAGACTAAGTCTTGAATTTCAGATTGCCGTACGAAAGAAAAGCAGTGAGCCGGTTACNTGCAATAACGTACGCGACAGAGACTAAGTCTTGAATTTCAGATTGCCGTACGAAAGAAAAGCAGTGAGCCGGTTACTGTAATCTTGTTTGCCGGTAACTGATTTATTTATTTTTATTGCATTTATTAATAGTCCAGTTTCCGAGGTGCAACGTTAAGCGGAGGACTGCTCTCATACTACCATACTACACCAACCTAAGCCTACTTATAACAAAGAAGTCATACAGGTCTCTAGGTTACTCGGTATTCAAATCCTAGTAAGAAAGCCTTGGCGGCCTTTGGACACGGAGCTATTCCCATTCTGCAACCAATTATTCCGATTCTAACGATCATGCTTTGACCAAAATCAAACTTCATATCTAAATATATTTTTTTATTTTGTTTGACACAACATATGAAATTAAAATCTTTATATTTACATTAAGAGTGTTAAAATTTTATTTTGATGCTGTTTTGCCTTTTTTGTTTGATTACTTTGTTGAGATAATGCTACTTAAGCGTATCTTCAAAACAAAGAAAACTTTAGGATTTGAAAGAGGAGTCCAGAAAGAGGTTGCGATAAACAACGTGAACAAACATGTTTTTTTATGTCCACACAGGGTGTATTAGGACAATTTAGATTATGTTACATAAGATTACATTAGGCCATGTCAAGTTTACAATGAAGAAATGAAGAAGAATGAATAACAAGCGCACTACTGAATATCAAACGAGGAAAGGATTATTCAATAAAGAAGTCACGGTACCCTCGCGGCATTCACCTAATATAACTTGTAAAATAACGGAGAAAGGTTTCAAGTGTCTATAAAATACAGGAGTATTGAAACCGTGCACAACATAAAATTTTTTATTAGCAACACAACTGTTAATATCATTAGAAATGCAGCCATAATAATGGTTCTACACAGGCAGGTATTACGATCTGTGCGTGTATTTTTAATTAAATGTTAAAACCTAATAATTCTTATAAAGAATTTTCAGAGTAAGTTTGAGTGAAATTACAACATTGATTTAATTTACTTTCGTCAAACAACTAGTAAAACTTAAAGTATTAAAACGTAAAGGTTTAAATCAATAAGGAACCACCTTTTTATTTTGGATATATCTTACACATATATATTCACATCGACTTTTGTCCAGAGGATGAGTATGGAACATACACGGAGGGAAATAAAACGTTTCAAACAGGGTGGTCCCAATACCTCTAGTCCTTATTAATTTAGTTCGATCAGGAATTAAAAATTTAGTTTCTTATGCACAGATCCGATCAGCGCGAAAGCAGTCCTCGCACAAATATGTTTGTCTTTAGGGAGTGGCAAACAGGTTCTCCCAGCCATTACGTAATTTCCAGACGTGTTTAAATATGTACAGTAAATAAATCGTGCTTACATATCGTGGTGCTGTTTATTCTGCTGCTGCCAAAAAAAAAAAAAAAAAAAAAAAAAAAGCAGTTTAACGTCCGGGCTGAACAGGTGGAGAACGTTGGTTTATTTCTTCGTCGCCTTCAGACATGAGGTGAAAGAAGAGCTCATGATAGCATTTAAATTGACTACAAAGCGTTAAAAGAATTGATAATGTCTTACAGAATATGAATACAGATGCATATATGTGTAATGCTATTTTAATTTCAACACATACTTACCAACATGCCGTGTTAATGGGCATTTCTTGTACATTAACTACTCTTGATGAAAAATAAAATATATCTGAGTCCAGTGATTTATATGTACAGCAGGCCAACGTTAAGTTTTAAAAGAAAACGTAAGGTATTATCCTGACTTGGTGATAACTGTGCTTGACGTCCAGCCAGACAAAAAATGGTTTCATCTAACTGCCTGACAATGGTTCCNCCTGACTTGGTGATAACTGTGCTTGACGTCCAGCCAGACAAAAAATGGTTTCATCTAACTGCCTGACAATGGTTCATTTTTAAAAGAAACAAAACCACATTCATTGTATTTGTATTCGTGTGCCTAACTTTAGCGTCCCTCCTTTTTTTTCTCTAATTTCGTAAAAACGTTCGAACTTGTAACGTCATTTACCAAGCAACCGCCATTGCCAAGATATCTNCCTGACTTGGTGATAACTGTGCTTGACGTCCAGCCAGACAAAAAATGGTTTCATCTAACTGCCTGACAATGGTTCCTTTTTAAAAGAAACAAAACCACATTCATTGTATTTGTATTCGTGTGCCTAACTTTAGCGTCCCTCCTTTTTTTCTCTAATTTCGTAAAAACGTTCGAACTTGTAACGTCATTTACCAAGCAACCGCCATTGCCAAGATATCTNTTTTTTTCTCTAATTTCGTAAAAACGTTCGAACTTGTAACGTCATTTACCAAGCAACCGCCATTGCCAAGATATCTAAGTTGCCTTTAGACTACACAATTTTCTAATTCGGAAATCTGGTAAACCAGTAATTTGTGCCCTTTTTTACATGGAACTTTACATTAGTATATTATGAAAGGTCTCCTTAAATTGCCATTCCAATAATAATTAACGGCTGAGGTAATACGTTTGTAACATCTCACCTATACTGTATACATGAAGTGATAGAAACATGTAAAATAACGAAAAGAATGAGTCAGTGAGTGAAGAGATTTCAGCGGCTCTTAACATCGAGGTCTTGTGAGAGCCAATGCGGGTGAAGCGATGTGAGTAAGGAGCAGTCCCGGAATGAAGGGGTGGGGAAAATGAGAGATCGCGGCATGAAAAGAATAAGCCGCACCGTTTGATGACCTTACTACTACTACGTATACACAATTCGCTGACGATCAAATGTATATAGTTCAGGAGGAAGAAGACTTGGTTTACAATAAGACTAGGAAAGCTGAATAAAAATGCGAGAACTTAAGGGATAAAACTGCATTTAAATGAAAAGACGTATAGGGAATACTAATGACATATTGACTACGTAGACAGCAGAGGTAATACAGAAAACCACAAAAATTACATACTTCGGAGTGGTGGTAGAATACCAAGTGTTACATAGGACCGAAGTGAATGAATATGTAAAACAAGGATGGAGTCATATCGGCGCACTTAGCATAATCAAACGAGACAATAACTTCACCAGAAGTACATAAGGAATAGTTTATAAGACGAAAACACAAAGTATGGATTGATTTGGATCAGAAATTTGGCGACTGCCTGAAAATTAGAAAAACACCTTAAAAGTAACAGAAATAGTTCTTTTTCAAGAAAAACATACGTGAAAAAGAAAAAAAATGAAAAATTAGAGACTTGNTTAAAAGTAACAGAAATAGTTCTTTTTCAAGAAAAACATACGTGAAAAAGAAAAAAAATGAAAAATTAGAGACTTAGAGAAATTATGGGAGTACACCAAGACGTAATTAAATAAATAGAAAAATAATCGCTTTTCATCCGACAGACACTTGGTAATGTAAGAAGATAAACAAAAAATGCTGTGGAATGGCAACCACAAGAAAAAATAAAAGAAGAAGGAAACGGAATGAAATGATGGAATAAAAAAAAAAACAATAATTCTGAGGAAATTGCTTTTTGAAGATGGAAGGATAAATAATTGACGTGTGGCGTAATTAGNTAGGGACTTCGGACGAAACGTGTCACCCATTCATGCATACCGAGGTCAAGCCGAGATGATGTAGCGCATGCAGGCCATTACACGGGGTCGCTGCCGAGCAAGCCTCCTCCCACCCTCCTCCTACCCCCTAGCAAGCCATGTGAAATTTGTAAACATCGAGAAATGACGAGATATTCAGGCGTATTCCGCCCGAAGTTAAAAACATGCCAGAGAAAACAGCTGACAAGCTTGGGAAGTGGTGCCACGAGCACTACTTCCCCCCTTAGCTAACCATGGGGCAACGTGGACATGCATTGTGGAAGAATAAGCTGACAGCGTAAGTTTCAGGGTGCAGGCCACCACTTCCTCCCCCCCCCCCAACCTTCACGAACCATGGCACGTGTAAGAAGTGTTTGTTATACTGTGCCTTCCTCCCACCCCTCTTCACCAACAAAGGGTGACACGTGTAGGAACTTAGGGAGGGAGTCGAGAGAGGATATAAGCGAATTTACGAGAGAAGAGGAGCTTAGTTCATTATCACAGCACAGAGAGTTCATTCGGAAGCTGCGATCACTGCACTGAGAGAGTAAGTTAGTGCAACATGTACCAAGGCCGGGAACATCGGAACCCGGCCACGTCAGTCAGTTACTGCGTCAGTCAGTCACAGCATTAAGGGGTCAGCCAAATCGGGACGCGAGATGCGGGACGCGAAATGCAGAGCAGAGTCAGAGACAGTCACCAGAGTTACGCTGGACGAGTAGCTTCACCATGCTGGGATGAGAGTCAGTCAGTCAAGTCAGTCAGGCACCAGTCACCAGTCAGTCAACTACAATAATGCACCGAGAAGGCAGAGTCGAGTGGTGAACTTCGAGAAGTGCCATGTCGAACTAGTGGAATAGTCCAGTGCAACCCCACGCCGAAGGCTGGGGTGGGGACCCATCAAGAAGGGTCACCTAGCCAAGATGTGGTAAGTAGGGAAGTAAGCAGTCAGTTACTATCCTATGCCGAGAACGGGAGCGATTGGTGAGCTTTAATGAGAAGCGCCAGATAGAGAGGAAGCCAGCTGCATGCAACAAGCCAACCATCGAGGGCCTGTACCAGGGGCCATCCAGCTCACCAGACCTCAACTGCCAGAATGTATCTGTGTCATCCAACTCACGAGACCTCAACTGCCGGTACAACTACCATGCAACATGTGCAGATAAGTAACCACATTGTCACTCAGGGACCTGTCCTGTCACGTAATGCCCCCACATCGTCGGAAACATTAGCCAGAACAGTGTAACAAGCCCTTCAGGCCTTGAACTCGCAGGGTGGTAAAGTATATGTACTTCCTGCAACAGTTCCGGGATTGTGAGAATGAATTTCCGTTAAATAAACCTGTTCAAAACCAAGACGTAATGAAGTATTGTATTATGTACCCTCAACCTCCAAGGCACCTATAGCCTGTGCCACTGAACATTAACTGTAGATCCTAAGAGCCATTCTATACACCACAGGTGGGGAGAAGCGTCAAGTTCGTGGGGCGTAGATAAGTCTGTACATACCTAATCAAAAATCAGACTATACCAGAGAAAAGAGGTCACACCTGTACCAGATCACCGAACTTGTCAGGCTGAACCAAAGACTTCAGGGAGTCTTAAACCCCGTGGCATCCACTACAGCATTAAGTAGCTTGCCATGAGCCAAAATTCCGAGGCTGACACACTAAGAATTGACGAGGACGAGCATAGAAGCGAGTTCGAGAGAGCAAGGCGGGGGAACAAAGGGCGTTTAGCATGGAGTGGTTAGCGAATAAGTAGGCCACAACAGCCTAATGGACCATGGACTATAGTGAAAGTGGCAAGAATTGCTAAAGACGACGAGGGACGAGAGAGCGATTGCGAACGAAAGTAGCGAAGTGAGAACGAGAGAGCGAGGCAGACATTAGCGAGGAGATGTAGCGAGGAGTGGAAATGGGGGAAGCGAAAGCTGTCATTTCCACTAGACAGTGGGAAATGACGTGAGATAGAGTAAGTCAGGCAGACAGGGATGAAAAACCATGCCGGCCGATAAGAAAATTAGGTCAGAATGCCCTGAAGGAGGGCCACTGTCGATGACAAGAACAAGTCAGGCGGACAGGTAATAACCGTGCAGCCAGGCAGGATAAGCGGAGTGCCGGTGAGACGAAGCTTATTGGGCCACAAATTCTTACAAATGGGAAAAATGAGAGTGACCCGCAGTGGGTCACTAGGTCACCGGAGGGTGAACCATAAAGGGGAGCGATAGCCTGCAACAGCAATAAACGCTGCAAAGCAACACAGCCCTACGCATTATCTCCTTTAATACACTCGAGCGCTGCGCGCTATCGCATATAATACACCCAAGCCACTGCGCCAGCCGATAACAAAGTGTGGAGAACTGGGCGATGATACACCCGAGCCACAGCGTCGCCAGCCGATAAGAAACACCAGGCCGGAAAAGTATCTGCGCACGGGAAGATTAGTGGGAAAAAGAACGGGCGAGAAACGAGAAGTACGAGCGATGGAGGGCAGACAGGCTAGAGCAAAGACGGAAGTGAAAATAAGCGCATGCGAGAAGAAAGCAGACGAAGAACAGACAGCAGGCGAGAAGCGAAGCGATCAGTGGAGACAGCAGCCACAGTCGAGGACGAGCCTGCAATGCACCAGTCCAGAGATGTCAACACTACGAGGGGAAGGAAAGGCATCCTTCCCAACCTCACCACAGCTGTCTAGGCTCACCCAGGTTCCCAGTGCGAGGCGCAAGAAGAAACCACCTGCAGCCGAAAGAAACAGACTCTGTGGGTAAGTGTACCCATGTCACCTGCTGCGAAAACTAGGGCAGAATACCCGACTGGCCAACCTTAAGTGCACTGAAAACCTAGTGCGACAAACTGTTTAAAGTTTTACCTGTGAAGTCAGGCCTTCAGCCGAAAGACGTGTAGACGCCACACTTAAATGTAACTGAGTGTAATTTTATTTAATTTACAAAGTAGGAAGATAGGCCCTCAGCCGCAGATAGTGTGTTTGTTTGGCCAAATGCCGATATCTGTGTTTATCATGTTACGTTACCAATATAGACCATCAGCCGGGGTTAGAATGTGTTAAATGTTTGACCGAGGGTGTTGTGTGTTTGCTGTTGCCCGCTGTAAGACCGCTCGGAGGAGCGGCAGAATAGGCAGGAGATTAGTTTGAACGCAGGGTTTTCCAGAGGTAGTCAGATAAGAGTGTGTTTTCTTTCCATGGCCTGTGAAACAGGGTAACAGTAAAACAATACTGTGTCTAAGTTAGCGATATATTAAGTGTGTGTTGCTTCCACCAGACAGGAAAAACCTTTGCAAAAGCGGCAGGACTGCCAGAAATTAGTGCGAACTCAGGAACAGAGTTTACCAGCCTAGTAGATAAGAGCGATTTTTTATTTGTTCGGCTTACGGGCCAACGTAACCGTAAAAATTAATACCATGTCACCAAAAACATAAAGGCTGGCAGCCAGCTGAGCAAATATACCGGCCATACTCAAACTGATTTGTTTGCATATATCAAGAATGTCTCTGCCTTACCAGGAGACCGAAGCACAGAAGAGCAACTAAGTTAGAAGTGTAGTGATCAGGATAGATCACTGTAGGTCATGTTGTGTAACCCTGTAAATTGTAACCCTGTACAAAGGTGTGTAACACTGTAAAAATTATGTAAGGTAAGAATGTCCGAGAAGTGTATCGCCCTGTGTATTTTATTTTGGGGAGTTCAAATAGGTAGCGAGGAGTTAAAATTGTGCAGTAACATGCAGTTCATGGCAGAAATAGAAGTCAGAAAAGGTCCATCAGTTTTTTTGTGCCAAACCCTAACGCCGTAGACTAGTAGACTTGTAGAAGTGTTAAAAACGTCCCAAATAAACTTAGAAAGAAGTTAGCTTTTATTTCCAGTGTATGAAGCCTGCGAAGTGTTTGAAAATTAGCCAGATGTACCATGTGAATAGAAGCCTTGTTTTATAATCGCAGAAGCCAGAATGTTAGGGACTTTTTACACACAGGGGCACGCCGGTTAACCTTAGGGACGCGCGCCCTTGGGTGACGACAGCTGGGCGACCAGATAAGGAGACCGCAGGGTGGAAGGGACAGACAGTGGAGGGGGTGTCACAGCTGCCAACGGGCTGCGAGGCAGCCATGCAAAGACCCATGTTGCGAGAAATGTGCGGGAGGTGCGCATGACATAGACAGGCTAGCTCTACAGAGATGTAACCAAATATCGAAAACTGAGATTTTGGCAAGGAGAGTGTCAGCACCTAAAATACAAGGGGGAATTGACGTGTGGCATGATTAGGAAGCAGAGCAGCGCTGTCACTAACCCTCTCCCCCACCAGCTTAAACCAGTGTAGGGACTTTGGACGACATTTGTCGTCCATTCTGGCATACCAAGGTCAAGCTGAGATAATGTAGCGGGTGCAGGCCATTACATGGGGTCGCTGCAGTGCAGGCCTCCTCCCAACGTCCTCCTACCCCCTAGAAGGCCCCGTGAAATTTGTAAACGCCAAGAAATGACGAAATAGTCAGGCATATTCCGACCGAAGTTAAAAACATGCAAGAGAAAACAGCTGACAAGCTTGGAAAGTTGTGCCACGAGCACTCCTCCCCCCCTCCCCCCTGAGCAAACCATGGGGCAACATGGACACGCACCACAGAAGAATAAGCTGACAGGGTAAGTTTCAGGGTGCAGGCCACCACCTTCCCCCCAACCTTCATGAACCATGGTGCATGTAAGAAGTGTTTGTTATACTCCGCCTTCCTCCCATCCCCCTCCCCCAACAAAGGGAGACATGTGTAGGAACTTAGGGAGATAGTCGAAAGAAGATATAAGCGAATTTACGAGAGAAGAGGAGGTTAGTTCATTATCACAGCACAGAGAGTTCAGTCGGAAGCTGAGATCACCATGCCAAGAGAGTAAGTTAGTGCAACAGGTACCAAGGCCGGGAAGATCGGAACCCGGCCACGTCATTCAGTTACCGCATCAGTCAGTCACAGCATTAAGGGGTCAGCCAAATCGGGATGCGAGACATGAGATGCGAAACGCAGGGCAGAATCAGAGACAGTCACAAGAGTTACATCGGACCAGAAGTTTCACCATGCTGGGATGCGAGTCAGTAAGTCAAGTCAGTCAGTCACCAGTCACCAGTCAGTCAGCTACAATAACGCACCCAGAAGGCGGAGTCGAGTGGTGAACTTCGAGAAGTGCCATGTCGAGCTAGTGGGATAGTCCAGTGCAACCCCAAGCCAAGGGCCGGGTGGGGACCCATCAAGAAGAGTCACCCTGCCGGGATGTGGTAGGGAAGTAAGCAGTCAGTTACTACCCTACGCCAAGAATGGGAGCGAGTGGTGAGCTTCAACGAGAAGTGCCACATCGAGAGGAAGCCAGCTGCATGCAATAAGTCAACCACCAAGGGCCTGTAACAGGGGCCATCCAGCTCACCAATGGGGCGCCCAACCATTGGGTAGTCATTTTAACTTGATGCTTCTCCCCACCTGTGGTGTACAGAATGGTTCGTAGGGTCTACAGTTAATGTTCAGTGGCACAGACTATAGGAGCTTTGGAGGTAGAGGCTATATAAAACAATTCTTAATTACATCTTGGTTTTGAACATGTTTATTTAATGGGAATTCATTCACACATTCCCTTACACTGTTCTGGCTAACATTTCCGATGATGTGGGGGCATTAGGTGAAAGGACATTTACCTGAGTGACAACATGGTTACTTATCTGCACATGTAGCATGGTAGTTGTTCCTGCAGTTGAGGTCTCGTGAGTTGGATGGCCCGGATATGTTCCGACAGTTGAGGTCTGGTGAACTGGATGGCCCCTGTTACAGGCCCTTGGTGTTTGGCTTGTTGCACACAGCTGGCTTCCTCTCGATGTGGCACTTCTCGTTGAAGTTCACCACTCGACTCCGCCTTCTCGGTGCGTTATTGTAACTGACTGACTGGTGACTGGTGACTGACTGACTTGACTGACTCTCTCACATCCCAGCATGGAGAAACTACTCGTTCGACGTAACTCTGGTGACTGTCTCTGATTCTGCCCTGCATTTCGCATCCTGCATCTCGTATCCCGATTTGACTGACCCCTTAATGCTGTGACTGACTGATGCAGTAACTGACTGACGTGGCCGGGTTCCGATCTTCCTGGCCTTGGTACATGTTGCACTAACTTACTCTCTCGGCACGGTGATCGCAGCTTCCGACTGAACACTCTGTGCTGTGATAATGAACTAACCTCCTCTTCTGTCGTAAATTCGCTTATATCATCTCTCGACTACCTCCCTAAGCTTCTACACATTTCTCTCTTCGTTAGGGAAGAGGGGTGGGAGGAAGGCACAGTATAACGAGCACTTCTTACATGTGCCATGGTTCTTGAAGGTTGGGCAGGGGGGGTGGAAGGTGGTGGCCTGCACCATGAAACTTACCCTGTCAGCTTATGCGTGTCCATGTTGCCCCATGGTTAGCTACGGGGGTGGAAGGAGTTCTCGTGGAACCACTTTCCAAGCTTGTTAGCTGTTTTCTCTGGCACGTTTTTAACTTCGGTCGGAATACGCCTGACTATCTCGTCATTTCTCGGTGTTTACAAATTTCAAGGGGCTTGGTAGGGGATAGGAGGAGGGTGGGAGGAGGTCTACGCAGCAGCAATCCCGTGTAATGGCCTGTACGCGATACATCATCTCGGCTTGACCTCGGTATGCGAGAATGGGCGACACGTGTCGTCCGAAGTCCCTACACTGGTTTAAGCTGGTGGGGTGAGGGAGGGTTAGTGACAGCTCCGCTCTACTTCCTAATTATGCCACGCTTCATAATAATGGATAAAAATGCTGAAGATCGGAGTATGGATTAGAAATCTGAAATAATAACATTTATATATAATTAGTGTAGTAGTGTGTTGCAATCAGTCTCATGACATCGCAGCATAACTTAGCAGCAACGTCAAACAGTTCCCGATATTTAAATGCTGTCTCTCTAATTAACTATCTTGCAGGATCAGGTAATGAAATAACATATAAAATACTGTTTTACGGAAACGATCAAACATTTCGCATAGGTTATTCGCAGTTAACTGTAAACTTCTGAAATCAACGCTTGAAAAAAAATGCTGTGTCCATAACTACAGTACATTAATTTTAATGTAAGTACCAACTGAAATACTTGCGTTCGAGATAGCAGTAAATTAGGAAAGTAGTTTTATTCCACAACATTTCTTAAAAATAATAATGTCACAATTAATGACAACTAAATTTCCGTTTAATTTTTTACGCACGTAAGAGTAAAAATTCTGTCTTAGAGAAAGACATATTTATTTCTAACCACTTCACAATATCACTCGACCGATGCATCGTTAAATTTACCAGATCGACTGCCCCTATCCACCATTCCAGGCTAGTTATTTTAGTTTGTCTCCACACAAACGTGGATTTAATTCTTAATTTGAATCTTCTCAAATAAAACCTCTACTTACGTAACGAATAAAACATCATTGAGCCTATATCTGTTCTCACTGAGTTGTGGTGAAATTTTGTTATACTCCGACATAGTTTCTCGACCCGATAAGTCTAGAAAACCACGAAATATTCTCATTTGGCAAGTGTGTCCACATGCAAATGAAGTAAATTTTTTTTAAATTTAGAATTTAAAGGAACTTGGGGAAACTTTAGCGAGTTTATTGGAGTGTATTGTCGATATTGAATTGCATTTATATGAGTTTTCATACATGCATGTATTGTTTATTATTGTTTATGCGACTTTGTAAGTAGTTAGAAATCGCTGGTTTAAACGCAGTGTCGTGACAGGGACACTGGTACATATGTCGCAGAAACTTCCTGCTCTTGCATCTCGCCAGCGGCAGTCATTTTGGCATTCTGCGGTGGCCATATTTGCAGCCAGTGTCCAGAACATTCCATGACATTAATTATGTTTTCTATGGTGGCCTATTTGCCAGCCAGTAAAGTAATTAAAAAATTATTTTTAAAAATTTTAATTTAAAAAAATGTATTAAAATTGTTTCCAATGCCCGAAACATTCCATGATATTCATTTTGTTTTCCGTGGTGGCCATTTTGCCAGCTAGTAAATTAATTTAAAAAAATTTTTAATTCGGAACAGCCATATTGGATGGTGCCACCCCTGTCCCTTCGTCGTGACTCCCTTCGGCGACCATTCCACCAGGGAACCCCTCTCTGTAGAGTTGGGCTGCAGCCATGTTGGCACCACCATCAACTTCCCTCCTTAGAGGCTGCTAGAGACGTCACAATCATACCATTGGCCCTGCAGTAGCACAGAGGTTAAAACACTTGCATGATTTAGGCGAATGAATTAAACACAAGTATTTTTTCCACTAAGTATTTCAAAAAACTTGATTCTTAAATGTAATGGATATGTTGTGTAATATATATGCTGGTTGGCATACAACTTATAAGTTTTCATATAAAAGTGTTAGTTTCTCTCCCATCCGCCATAAGATCTATATTTTCTTAGGCGTTCAAGATGAATATTCCAAATTAAACACTTACGATTATCTCAGGCCAGGTATTCAATTGAACTCAACACACACACAGTAAATAATTATTTTGGAAAAAAAGGATTTTTTTAATACAAAGAAATAAAAACCATGACATAAGGCTATTTACGACTTTTATTAAACGCAATAAGCAGATACATTTTATTTCACAGAAACCAATCTGATTTAAATGCAGTTTTTTGGAACACATGATATACCTACATTTCACTAGAAATATATGGAACTCATACATTTTATGTCACTAGAAATTATGAATTATTAAACTCATACATTTTATGCTGATTTAATATCTGCCAAACATATGAAAGTGAATATTAAAAAAAAATTGATTGTTAATAAACTTGACACATAAATACTTGAAACGAACTTAGAATCACATTTCAGCAGTAAAAACTTGGCACAGAAAATTAATCATGTTGATTTAATATCTGCCATACATACATAAGTGAATATTTAAAAAAAATTGAATGTTAATAAACATGACACATAAATACTTGAAACGAAATTACAAGTACATTTCAGAAGTAAAAAACTTGACACATAATGAACACTATTTTCTTACGAACCTCGTCACGAGTCACATTGCATTAACTACAGCAGTAAAAAATTTGACACAGAATAAACACACGATTTTAAACCGAACCTCGTCACACATCACACCGGCCTTTCTCTTCAAATTCACCATTTCGACGACTTCGTGCAGGAGCCGGGCTAGGTGTATGTCGATCGCAGTCTTCGGGTGGTCCGTATTGACAAACACTTGCACGCCTTGTTGTTGGTGCTTCCAAATGTCCCTGCTGGGCGTTGAAAGAATCTTGGCAGTGGGAAACAATTTCAGTTGCAGCATAAACGGCTGAGTTTCGTCTGGTGGGTATGTACATTTGTATAGACGACCGCCGCTCCGTAAAAAAAATAAACGAAGCGTAATCTGTATTATTGCCGGACATGCTGCTTACTTCATTGAGTGAGTTTGGAAATGCCTGTTTGAAATCACATGTTCAGCAACTCACAAGATCGACAGCGGATGAGGACCCATTTGCTGTAGTGGAGTTCTTGGCATTGGCGCACAAGTCGTAGTATTGTAGCAACCTCTCTGTGGCTACGGTGTTGTCGATGACAGTAGTAGCTTCATCTAGGTGAACAGCTTTGACTGACACATTCGTCGAAGTAGCTGGCCAACCGCTCTTTAGTAGAATTAAGGGGTAATATTGCGAACGAATCTAGTACCTTCAAGGCCAATATCCAATTCCCCCACATCATATTGATTGATGATTACATAATAGACGAAGAAGAGAAATAATGCTTGCAATGCCCTCTCACGCGGCTATCGCTGTTGTGTGAACACATGCTGTCAGTAGGTCTAGGCACTCCCACAGACCAATACCCAGTACTGCACTTGTAGGCGAAATAATGCTGAAAAACTGCAAAAGAAAAGTGTTCTTAATTGCAACTTTCTTGGTAGCCTTTACAGGTGAAGGCGAACGCGCACGTTTAGTAGTCTGAGACGCCGGTGATATAGTATCAATGCTAGTAATAATCACCTCAACGTTAGATATATCATCGTCTGTAGACATAATGTACGAAATAGTCTCCAACAGTCACAGTTCGAATAGCTTCTTCCCGAAAACGCAAACTGAATACTAGCCAATGCTAGTAGCTTATATATATATGAGATGGCAGCATCCCCCTGGGAAACAAAATGTAACAAATTATAGGAAGCAATTTGAACACAATTATAGGGGGCAGTCATTAGGTACTTTCTCATGCTATGAAGGTGGTCAGACACTGTTAAAAACGAATTATGGCGGGCGAGTAATCGCTGCGCGATAGATTGATATAAATTGATGCCTCCGGCGTCCCTATATTTTATTCGTCAGAACACACGCTCTGGCGAAGCTCGCAGGTGGACAACGACAATAAAGATTAAGGGTGAGTAGACATGCCGGAAGAGTGACGCCAGGAGGGCGCGACCGCGCCTCGCAGCTGCAAAGGCGTGCTACCAAAGGTTTCTGCACATACAACTGTTCCTGCACATGCAGACAACATCCGGAGACAATGGAAGGCACCAGGGCGTGGACACAGCTGCATTTTGCAGCTGCCCAAGGGACACCAAGATCCCACCACCAGCTGCATCTGTCCCAGGCTTGTACCGCAATAAACCATGAGAGCTTTTAGCGGGCGTGCGGGAAGAAGAGCAGCCATATCCAGGGACAGCAGAAGGACCATGTGCGCACCCACGCCAGACCCACATGCGCCAGAGTACCACACACGTGTTTTATAACCCAAGGGGACGACAAGCACCCCGGGCCCCGTGCAGAGACGGGGCAAGTGGAATATGGCGATGGAGCCTACATAACTACGAGGAGGAGGACCAAGCGGGGTAGTTGGCCGATGGAAACCGAGGAGGACGGAGCGAATCTACAAGCAGACGACAACGGCAGCCGGCCGTCGTCAGACACAGAGTACTGCGTGGACCCGAGAAGGAGGAACTTCAAGGCCAGGCGCCGAGACGCCCACCAAGTGCGAGAGCAGTTCCAAGTCGCCAGCCGAGGGAAAACAGCGCCGCAGTGTCAGATAAGTAGTTCTACACCAAGCGTGAAGAATCTCCCCCCCCCCATCCCACGATGCAAAATCGCCACGCCAAGTATCACATAATCTACATACAGAAAAGGGAGGGCGTTGTCTCGTGAGTTCATGTACCAGTTAACCTGTTCAAGCAACAATAAAACTCGAGTATGTGAACTCACAACTAAAGTGTAATTTATTATTAAATTGGACCTAGAGACAATAGTGTCGATGTATTCCTCCACCCTATCACTGAGGGCTAGCATAAAGTGCTGGCACATAACGCCGAGGAACAGATTCAATACCTATTTCCAAACTTCAAAATTGGCAGGTATTAATTCTGGCACCCCGACGTAAGGGCAAGCTGAAGTCTGTATAGAAAGAGGCAAGGACAAGCTAAATTACCCGGGATAAAGGGGACCGTGCCCCGACCAAGCAGCTAGCACATTTACGACTTCGAGGGGGTCATAAAATAAAATAAAAATAAAAATACAATTATCCCTCGTGGCGCCCAGTTACCGACAGTATAACCGAGAAAGGGAGCGAGGTAAGAACCCAGGCGAAAATGGCAGGCCGCAGACGTGCCCGGAGTTAAGAAGAAAGGAGGAGTGCGCAGACCCAGGAAGAAGGGGACGAGATATGGACAAAGTCATTCCCAATTAACATACAAACGCATATCGAAAGCAGGGGGCAAACGAGGGAGCAGTGCAGAGCCCCGCGATGCCAAGACACGGGACTATACATAGTACAGTGCCGCAATTGCCCGCGGTGGCAATGCAATCAATGTATCGGCTGGCCGGATGTTTTCCGGCCGACACAAGGAACAGAGAACCAGTGCCTTGATTGTCAGTAGCCGCAGACACAGTGTGACCTCCTGAATTGCCCGGGACACAACACGCGCCTGACTCGGTGCGCTACCTGTACACAGGCATTCCACAACCTATGTATAGGGTGGCCCGAAGGAGCCGAGGGCACAAGAGGCTGGGTATACCAGTGCGGGGTGTGCCAGAAACTGACAAACAGGGAGCTCCCTTCAAACGCAGAAAAAACCCGGGACACCCGGGCAGAGGGAAGACAAGGATTAGTGGAGGAAATGGTCCTGCTGGAGTTCGCTGGAAGACCCCACGAAGATTCAGAACGATTCATACAGAATTGCGAACACGAGTTCCGGACAGGGGGTGTTCCCAGGAAGCGGTGGGTGCAGAAGGCACGCGAACAATTAAAACAAGCCGCTCTCAGCTGGTGGAACAGGTATGGGGAGTTTATAACGACATGGGAACAATTCGCTGCCCGACTGAGCAGAAAGTTCGCAGGAGAAGAGGTGATAACTGGGCTACGAACCGAGTTCTACGCCCAACAACAACAAAACGAGGAAGAGGTAGAAATCTTCATTAGGAGGAAGGCGCAAATATATGCACGCATCGCACCAGAAGGAACGGAATCGGAGGGAGTTTGCATAATTACGAGGCTATTAATACCGGCCCTAAAGAGCATCCTTCGCCCCCCATGGGCAATAAAGATGGAGGAACTCGTGGAGAGGGCGAGGGAGGCAGAGATCGATTACTGCGAAATGCGTGTGGTAAGGGTTGGGACCCACCTCCCCACGCCCCCCCTGCCATCCGCCCAGAGCGGACAATACAGAATAGCGCCGACAAAAGCGAAAATAGGGGCCCTCCACAGTGCTGGTACTGTCCCGAGAGGCATCTCCACCGNCCCAGAGCGGACAATACAGAATAGCGCCGACAAAAGCGAAAATAGGGGCCCTCCACAGTGCTGGTACTGTCCCGAGAGGCATCTCCACCGAGACTGTCCTACCATAAAAGCCCGGGTCGCTGTAGAAAGGGAAAGAGCCACCTGGAACGCCCCCCTTGGAACAGGGAAGGTGATGACCCAGGGGTGAGGGGCGGGAAACGGTGCTGCCGGGGCCCCGAGACACCCTGCATCCCCGGCATAAATAAAAGGGTGAGGCAGATATACATAGTGGGCGACCCGGGATCGGGCACGCAAGCCCCTCGGATAGGAGCCCGGATTAATGGACGCGCCGTCAATGCGATCTTAGACACCGCCGCAGCTGGCAACTTTATCAGAAACCAGCTGCTGACGCCAGAACAAAGAAAAGCGACGAAGAAGGATGCCCGACGTGTCCAGATGGCCCAGACAGAATCCCGCCTGACAATAGAGGGAAAAATCACCTTGCCAGTAGACACAGGGGTCGAGACAGTAGCCACGGAGTTCTTCTGTGCCCCGCAGTTAGCGGAAGAAGTGATCCTCGGGCAACCATGGCTGTCGAGCCAAGGCTGTATAATCGACTGCGGGCAAAGGCTATTATACCTGGGCAGGCAGGACAGAATGGCCATACACTGGGAGGCTACCGTGAACACGGAAGGACCAAGAGCCATATCCGACAAGGAGGTGAACCACCAGCTAAGACCCGACCAGCTGCGGGCGTTAGTACGAATAATGAACACCCATGTGGCGATATTCGGGAACAACGGCCGATTACAACAGACCACAGCCATCCAACACGAAATCTGGGTAACGGATGTGCGCCCCATATACTGCCGCCCAGGTAACCCGTCAGCCCACCGCCGACAGATCATCCTCGGCCAGGTGGCCGAAATGAAGGAACAGGGGATAGTGGAGCCGACTGACTCCCCATACAATGCCAGGGTAGTGCTCGTACACAAGAAAGGTGGGGAACTCCGATTCTGTGTGGACTACCAAGCCCTAAATGACATCACAAACCCAATGGCCCCACCCGCGATAAACATCGCAAATATGCTCCACGACCTAGGGGACGCACTTATATTCTCCACTCTGGACATGCGCAGCGGATACTGGCAATTCCCCGTGCACCCAGAGTCCCGTAAATATACTGTGTTTACCACCCCAGAGGGCGAAACACTGTAGTTCCGAGTAATGCCCTTCGGGTTAAAGAACGCACCGGCTACCTTCCAGCGGCTGATGTCGGCCGTGGTACTGACTGGCTACAGCGGACAATTCTGCCTGGCGTATCTGGATGACATCATCATGTATTCCCGCACATGGGAGGAGCACCAGGTACACCTGCGAAAGGTGCTGGAATGATTCGAGCTCCATGGGCTGACGTGCCGACTGGAGAAGTGCCATTTTGGCAAAACCCAGGTCGAATATCTAGGGCACATAATCACCTCTGAAGGGAATTACCCAAAAGCCAAAAGGTGCGGGAAATTGAAGACGCCAGAGCGCCGACAAACCGGAGACAATTGAGGCGGTTCCTGGGACTGTGTAATTGGCTCCGCGACTTCATCGAGGATGTTGCCCCTCTTATGGCTCCCCTCAACGATCTGCTACCCAAAACGGCTCGCTGGAGGTGGAACTACCAACATGAAAGGACCTTCCGAGAGATTAAGGCGCGGTATAGTGACATAAGCATGTTATATCGCCCTAAGCCTGGGTTACCACTAATCCTGCAGACGGACGCGAGCGGAACCGGAATGGGGGCGGTTCTGTATCAGGAGCAGCCACAGCACCCATGATGAATCATCGTATATGCCAGAGCTATGCTCAAGGAGGCCGAATGGCGGTACCACAGTAACGAGCAGGAGTGCTTGGCGGTGATCTGGGCGGTCCGCGAGTACCATTACTACTTAGAGGACAGGCCCTTCGTCCTCCGGACCGACAACAAAGCCCTCACTTGGCTAAGAACCAAGAGCAGCGAGAGGGCAAAATTGGGGCGGTGGGCATTGTTCCTAATGGAATTCTCTTTCACAATAGAGCATTGCCCAGGGTCTGCCAACGAGCTACCCGACGCCTTATCCCGACAACCACAAGGGTCAGACCAGAACAGAGGGGCGGACGACTGGGACCGTATGCTTCCCCCCTCCCCTCCGAAGTCTCCACAGCCCGGGCACATGGGGCTGCAACTAATTAAGTTCCGGGAGAACAAGGAACTGCTACAAGACCTACAGCAGGCCGATCCCGCACTACCGGGACTAATGGAGCGACACTCCGAGCAATATGAGATAAGAGATGGCGTAGTCTGGGCCAGGACCCACCCGCGTGCCGAGCAATGGAAGGTCTGGGTCCCCAAAGAGTTACGACCCAGCCTCTGCGAGCACCATCACGACCATCCCCATGTGGGACACCCTGGGTGCCAAGAAACATTAAGGGCCCTGACCACCCGATACACCTGGCATGGAGTGGCGCGGGAAGTCTGAGAGTATGTCGCCAGATGCCAAACGTGCCGTGCAAACAAGGACTACCCAGTGCCGAAGACGCGGTATACGCCCAGACGACCGAAGACTCCATGGACGCACATCGCCATGGACATTATGGANACCCAGTGCCGAAGACGCGGTATACGCCCAGACGACCGAAGACTCCATGGACGCACATCGCCATGGACATTATGGACCCCTATCCTAGGACACTCCGGGGAAAACGGTACCTGCTCGTCGTAACTGACCAGTTCTCCCGGTGGACGGAAGCCTTCCCTATACCTAATCATGAAGCAGGCACGATTATCCAACAAATGGAGCGGGAGGTTTTTCCCAGGTGGGGGTTCCCAAAGTGCGTCCTGACGGACAAAGGCTCCCAATTCACCGGCACAAAATGTGCGAAGGTGTGTGAAACATGGGGGGCGGAGAACTGGACGACGCCTGCATATCACCCCCAGGCCAACCCCACCGAATGCCGGAACCAGGAGCTGAAAAAGAACCTGCGCGTCCGGATGGGCGACAACCATGCACAATGAGACATGCACATCCCCAAGATACTATACACACTGCGGCACCGGCACAATGACGCCCTAGGCACTTTGCCCAGCCAACTTACCCTCGGGTACAATCTCCGCCGCCTGGGAGAATGGCAGTGGGAGACCGAGGCGACCGAGCTGCCCGGCCCCGAAGCCATAAGGAAAGCAGCAATCCGAAGAACGGGCACGGCGCGGAGAAACCAACAAAGGTACATCCGACGCAAGTACCCGGAACAAACCCGCGACGAACACCACCTACCCGAAGTCCAGCATGTATTTTTGCGCAAGCATCCTCTGAGCCAGGCCAGTAAAAAATACTGTGCAGGGTTCGCGCCAAAATAGGAAGGACCGTACATCATAGCGGGGCACCAAGGGAATGTCTACTGGGCGGAAGATGAAATGGGAAAAATGCGGAAGGTAGCGAGGGACCAGATACACCCTATACCCGAGCCCCGCACTCAGGACCCCAGGAAAGCCAAGAGGGACTGCCCAGAAGAAGTCAGCAATATTCCCTTTGCGCACGGGACGACCAGTAAGGACAGGGGCGAAGGGGCAATGAACGGGCAGCATACCGCGTGGCGGCGACGGCCAGGGGAGGTAACCCCATACCTGAGTGACGCCCAGGCCTCGGGCCACGGGATCGAGGAACCATTGACGGATGGCCGGGGGAGAAAGGGTGGCGCGCGGGAACGAAAGATGGCTGTGAGCGGACAGAAGGGGGTGGGGGGAGGTACTCCGCGGACAGAAGGAAAAGGAGGCCGGAACCAGTGAGGGAGAATGTGAAGAGGAGATACTGCGCTAGAATGAGGGGGAGCCGGAAGCGCACACACAGAGAGGGACGAACGGAGGAGAGAGGCTGGACGAAAGAAAAGATGGTGTCCAGAAGCGAACGAGCAGGGAGGAAGGAGAGAGAATTCAACCATGGCATAATTGCCGGGACGGAGAGACGCGAGCGAAGAAAATTCAAGACACCCCCTACAGGTGAACACCGAGGGAGAATCGAACCGGGGAGCAGTGGAGGTACCAGAGGGAGACGTGCCCACAGCCCCGACAGACGGCGCCCAGCTTCCTGCTGGCGAGGGACGCTCCCTTCCGCCACCGATGGCCGCGGAAGCAGCACCTGGGGCGGATGGGACAGACATCACGGCGCCTATAGGCCCCGTACCATCCAAGGGCCCAGCTGACGAGATCACGTCTGGGGCGGATGAATCACGGAGGGTCCAGCCATGGCGCAGCTGCCGAGAGAGGGAGAGGCCCCATCTCTACAGGGATCGCCGCACCTATAGGCCTCGAGCAGCCCAGGGGCCTAACTGAAGATCCTAGACACAGACTCTGTGCGACGCAAGTGCTAGTGTGCACCGTGTGTCGCCCGCTGAGAACCACCAGGCCGCGAAGCCCCCATCAGACACAGAAATAAGTGCAACAAATAATAATTTTTTTAAATAATTTTTTTTGTTTACCAAGAAAAAAAAGGGACCGATTAATTTCATTAATTTCAAAACCGCAAGTGCGAAGTGTGGAGAGGCCTTTAGCCAACTTATCAAGTCAATGTTGTAGTGTAATTACGTGTGCAATCACGCGCAGTGAAGCCACGACACTCCGAAGAAAAATGTGTAGAAAATGGGGGAATGTTAAAGTGATGTATACAAGAATGTTTAGAGAAAAAGTTACAGGTTTTTGTGTTGCAATAACATTAATAATTGTTAATTACCAAAGTGGGTTAAGTAGCTTTAAAGTTTGTTGGTTCGTGACACAAAGAAAATTCTGAGAATGAATATATAAAGAGTGTACTTCCTTTGGGATTGTAATTTTCATATACCTGTTACTGGAGATTTATAGTATGTAAAGTGTTCACTGAAAAAGGCTGTTTGCTAAATATAGGGTAGAGAACCATATTTGAGTTAGTTAATTTCTCAATTGTCATGGCTTATGACGTTGGCTGTAATTTTATAATACATTTTTGTTATACCATTGTGTGGATATTGCGTAACCGTTNGTCATGGCTTATGACGTTGGCTGTAATTTTATAATACATTTTTGTTATACCATTGTGTGGATATTGCGTAACCGTTGTTCACCACCAGGTTTGTTTGATAAGTGTTAGTGTGTAAAGGAAATTGTGAAGGATTTGTCTATGAATGTGGTAATGCTAAAGTTAAATACAAAAAAATTCTTTTTCGTGTGGCAATAACGTTAATAATTTTTTATTGCCAAAGTTTGGTTAAGTTGCTAAGTATTAATTTTCATATAGCTGTTGCTGGAGGTATATAGTATGTAAAGTGTTTACTGACAAAGGCTGTTTGCTAAGTATAGGGTAGAGAACCATATTTGAGTTAGTTAATTTCTCAATTGTCATGGCTTATGACGTTGACCGCATTTGATAATACGTTTGTGCTGTAGGAGTGGACCGCTTGTGACGAGTATACTGCGCGTAAAGAAAACATTGAGGGCGAAGATTAATGGTTCTAAGTCAGTCGATTTTATATTTGTTACGTATTACTACAGAAAAGGCAGTAGGTTAGTAAATATCGCTTGAAAAACGAGTAAGAATTAGTAATTTGAAACCACGAGGTTAGAAGACTGTGGGTGGCCTAGCCCCAGCCAATGACGGAGCTCCCGCCGCACGAAAGCTGGCCGCGCGGACATATGTGACGCGAGAGACGTGGGGATTACAGGCTGAGTGTCGGAAAAATTATATAATTTATTTCCATGATGCGAGAGGGGTATAACGGAAGGATATGTTGTTAAAAAGGTCTGGGATAATTTGAATTGTTTTTAAGCGACCGATTTATAGGTTAACCAATAATTTTAAAGTTCTGAAATAAAAATCTTTGAAAAAATTTCTACAAGTGGCTTAAATTTGTACGGTCTTTTTTAAATCTTTAGCCTAGAGTTTTAATAATAAATTCTTAAGGTATGCAGTGGTTTTATGCGGTAAAGTAGCAGTGCTGCAGTAATCCAAAGACGTTTACATTCGCATGATTTTAGCTAGTCAGAGATTGTGAATAAGTTGTGTGATAAGTGTTAGTGTGTAAGGACTTGTAAATAGTTATGGTGTAATGTTAGGGTGTAGGGAGATTGGGAATAATCTATGTGACCAGGGTTTATTTTGTTTGTACTTTTTGTCAATTTTCAAAGTGTGAAACAACTCCCCCCCCCCTCCAGTGCCTGAGAATTAGGGGCAGGTAGAAGCACGGACCCTAGGGTTTGTGGGCCTGCAATGTTCTAAAATTGTAAGAGGGTTTGCCCTTCACAAACTGGTCTGTGACGCAGAAGCCCTAACTTTCCTTCAGACACACTGCCAGTGCCACGCGACCGAGTACAGAGGGGGACCGCCCCTCTCCGCCCCTAACGAGGTCAGAAGCAGAAGACCGCCCCAGCTGTTTTCGCTGCCTCCCAGCGACGCAGGAGCAGCGCCGAGCGAGCGCACAGAACCGCGGTTAGCCCAGAGGACAACCAGAAGAGGAAGAAATGCAGGAGCGTGCACTGACGTAGAGAGCGGTGGGAAGTTGACGCCTCCGGCGCCCCTATATTTTATTCGTCAGAACACACGCTCTGGCGAAGCTCGCAGGCGGACAACGACAATAAAGATTAAGGATGAGCGGACATGCCGGAAGAGTGGTGCTAGGAGGGCGCGACCGCACCTCGCAGCTGCAAAGGCATGCTACCAAAGGTTTCTGCACATCCAACTGTTCCTGCATGTGCAGACGACATCCGGAGACAACGGAAGGCACCAGGGCGTGGACACAGCTGCATTTTGCAGCTGCCCAAGGGACACCGAGATCCCACCACCAGCTGCATCTGTCCCAGGCTTGTACCGCAATAAGCCATGAGAGCTTTTAGCGGGCGTGCGGGAAGAAGAGCGGCCATATTCGGGGACAGTGGAAGGACCATGTGTGCACCCACGCCAGACCCATGTGTGCCAGAGCACAACACATGTGTTTTATAACCCAGGGGGACTACAAGCACCCCGGGCCACGTGCAGAGACGGGGCAAGTGAAATATGGCGATGGAGCCTTCATAACCACGAGGAGGAGGACCAAGCGGGGCAGTTGGCCGACGGAAAGTGAGGAGGATGGAGCGAATCCGCTAGCAGACGACAACGGCAGCCGGCCGTCATCAGAAACAGAGTACTGCGAGGACCCGAGAAGGAGGAACTTCAAGGCCAGGCGCCGAGACGCCCACCAAGTGCGAGAGCAGTTCCAAGTCGCCAGCCGAGGGAAGACAGAGCCGCAGTGTCAGATAAGTAGTTCTACACCAAGTGTGAAGAAGCTTCCCCCCTCCACCCCACGATGCAAAATCGCCGCGCCAAGTATCATGTAATCTACATACAGAAAAGGGGAGGGCATTGTCTCGTGAGTTCATGTACCAGTTAACCTGTTCAAGCAACAATAAAACTCGAGTATGTGAACTCACAACTAAAGTGTAATTTATTATTAAATTGGACCTAGAGACAATAGTGTCGATGTATTCCTCCGCCCTATCACTGAGGGCTAGCATAAAGTGATGGCACATCACGCCGAGGAACAGATTCAATACCTATTTCCAAACTTCAGCATTGGCAGGTATCAAAATTACACCCATGTACTTTTGTCACCGCTTTCCCAATGGCACAGTCGTTGTGTGAGGGCCAGAGGCATTTAAGAACGCTGTTAAAAACGAATTATGCTGGCTGAGTCATCGCTGTGCGATAGATTAATATAAATGGGCCACCCATATCAATTCAACTTTCTCTCCACCCCACCACAAAGCCTGTAGCTGCTCCCAATGCCACAGTCTTTGTGTGTGCAGGCCAGAGGTATTTAATAACGCTGTTAAAAACGAATTATGCCGGCTGAGTCATCGCTGCGCGATAGATTAATGCAAATGGCACCCCCATCAATTCAACTTTCTCTCTCCAACCCGCAACAAAGCCTGTACTTTCCGCGCCAAATGGTATAGTCGTTGCATGTGGGGGCCAGAGTCATTTAAGAAAATCTACAAACCGGGTGCAGGCGCCTGTCGTGCGGGTTGGTGTCGTGCGACCCCTAAAAAAGCGTTAAAACGAATTAAGGCCAATCGCTGGGCTTTAGATTTATATAAATTACCCCATCATTTCTACTGGCAAAACCAATTAGAATGGTCGAGCAATTGTTGTATCTTCAAAAAAGTGGTACATTACATCGCAGCTCTATCGTACTTTCGCCAAAAAATTTTAACATATCAATAATGTAGATTGCCAGATTTGCGTAGCAGTATAATGGAAGTTGTCACACAGGAAACTAGGCTGCCAGTATGTATTAGTAACATTGACAAGGCAGTGGAAATGGGCACATTTAAATCGCAGCACGGGAAATTATTGTCAGGAACAGTTCGTGCAATAATATGTGGTCCTTCTAATTCTGGGAAGACATGGACCCTCGTGAGTCTTTTAGAGGAACAAAAAGTCTTATGTTCGAAAACAGGTACCTTTATTAAAAATCACTCCACCAGCCAAAGTATTTGCGCCTAGCAAAGATTATACAAGGCATTGCAGGACTGCGATATTTCCCCTTTAGCGAAAATGTATCAGTTTTACAGCCATACGAGGTATTGCCGAAGTCTGTGTTTATTTTTGATGATGTGGTGTGCAAAAAACAAACAAATGTCTAGCGATATTTCAGTATGGGATGGTATGTGACTGTAGATGTTATTTATCTTTCACAAACATGTTCGTGTATGCCAAAGCAGCTTTTATGTGACAATGCCAATTTCCTGGCCATATTTTGTATGGACGACATGAATTTACATCATGTTTACTTGGATCATGTAAATAGTGATATGGAATTTGACAGATTTAAAGAAATGTGTGCGCATTGCTGGAGCGACGTGTACAGTTTCCTAGTGATAGCAAAAGATTTTCCAATTGATAAAGGGCGGTACCATAAAGCATTTGATCAGTTTATTATTAGCCATCAGTGAAGTATGAGTTACTCCATATCCAAATTTGGGCATAGCAGCCTGAAATGTGCGCTGGACAGCTGCACAATTTCCACCAGCGATGGGAATTGCAGTTTCGAGGGGAAGCAGGCCAAGAACCTGGGCATTCCCGGGCATGATGCGGATGCTGTTAACGTATCCTTTGTTCGAAGTGTTAAATCAGATGCGCTGCTACAGTACTAACATTGCAAACAAATATTGAGATACATCTATGCACATTAGTGTCAGGTATGACTCGAATTAATGCTGTAGAGACAGCGCTAGGTGGTATGTCAGAGCAAATAGATATCACAGGTATGTCGCACGAATTAGGAACATTGTCCAGCGATGTTAGGAAATTACCTGTGTTGGGCGGGAAACTGACAACGGTGGAAAACAAACTTTACGATACTAATATATTGATCGCGAACATGGATGTCCATCTCAGATCATTAATTGAAAAGCTATCCCACCTCACGGACGTTACTAGAGGAGACGTACACGAAGCAGTGGAAGACAGGTTGTGTGGTAACACGAATGTACTGTCTACCAAAATGGAGGCCCATCTACACAAAATATACAAAGACCTGTTGAAACTAAGCACATTAGGAGGTAGGATATCTGCTGTGGAGACTAAAAATGCTAATATGGGAAAGCATATCGGTGCTAGAGTGCTAGCAAGCTTCACAGCTTTGTTGGACACTTACCTCAAGTCTGAGAGCAACCCAAAAATTGAATCGAATTTACTAGTCATGGAGGGCCATATGTTCGCCAACACAAATGCACTGTCTACCAAGCTGGTCGGTCAGCTTGGAAAACTAACTGATGTAGTGCAGAAAATCGACGCGATAGGCAGCATGGTGTCTGCCATGGAGAAAAAAATTACCGATGTAGGGGCTCAAGTGGACAGCCTCAGCGCTAAACTCGCCAGCCACATTAATGACAAGACTGCGCTGGACACATTAACCACTAAGTTAGAATCGAACCTCAGTGCAGTTAGTATATTGACCGTTACAGTGACAAAACATTTTCAGACTTTATAAAATAACATGCGAAGCATAGTGGCAAGTAAACTGCCTGCAGTGGAAGCACAACTTACGGACCTGGGCGACCGCGTCGATTACAGATCTCTTACAACTCTCGCGTCAACATTGAATGATAATTTACACATAGCGAACGAGAGTGCCGCCAAGCTGGCCGCTATGAATGCCAAGCTTACTTCAGTTCAAACAGCGTTCGAACAAACCGTGGGTAAGGGGTTTGAAAATATCTCAATGAAACCTGATGTACAATTAAATATGCTCGGCAAAAGTGTGGCTGTACTGCATACACAGCAGGAGAGCATAGCTGGCTTGGAGACCAAACTTAGAGCTATATTTGAGGTAATGACCAATAAACAATTTACAAGTATTCTTGAAGAACTGGACAGCCGTAACCATAGTTTGATTAGTGGCATGTCGGACATTGAGGAACTAATATGTCACAGAATTATCCGCCATTTAAATGATCTTCATACAGACGATGAGAAATGGCAGCATTGTGCGCACATATGTACTGCAATAATCAAACAACTCAATACTTTAGAAGATAAAATTGACAACGCAATTGCACACATAGCAATTATTTAATATAAAGTACACACACATTACACTAATAACGTCAGTATTATGTCTGCATCAGCCGAGGACTTGACTCGTGTAATCGCAAGAGTGCGAGGGAAGTATTTGCAGCCTAAGCAGCGCATATGGAATGGGATGCAGTATTGGAACATGCATTTCAGCCAATCACATCTCGACTGGTTACACTAAATAATAAACCAGATATTCTCCCTGACGTGAAGACTGAACCTGAATTAAAGCCAATTGCAGACGAAGTTTCGTTGGATGAATCAAAACCTAAAAAAAGGGCCAGTTATCGCTCGGCCACTGTTCGCAATTATCTAATATTGTATACAAGACATTTTAATCATAGTGGTTATGGCGTCTACACAAGGAATAAAAAATGGTTTCTGGGAAATAAACATATATTTTTCCTAACCAATGATTATGTACATATCGATAACGAACTTATTCACCCTTTTCTTGGCTTGTACTAACTATTATTTAAGCGCAGACCAGGCGAATTCTCATGTGAAGAGCTTAATCAATACAATAAATGCTGTATATTACTAGTGCGCGTTTAACCGATAACAATATAAATGCCAGCACATATAAAGACGAAACACACCTGAAATTCGACATTATATCAGAAATGTTTCCGGATGTCGGCTTAGCTAGGGCCTTGGGACTGAAACTTGATAAGAGATGTCAGGCCGAGTTTGTTTACTGGGATGATGTGAATGAATCAGTCGCGTGCCTACATCTACTCTTCGCATCCCAGCAGGCCGGAAATAATTCAGACACCAATGAGATCGTTAATATTGTTGAAGAATTACGGGAAGGGGGTTACATACACTGAAATAATAATATCTCGTGCAGCAATCGCCGCTGAAATACACAAACCATCACTGAAAAGTTTTAGTAGAAGGCAAGTACAGCTGTTTGGAATTCGTGACCTGTATCAGGCAGATTTGGTTGAAAGGTTACCTTATGCTTCTCTAAATAAAGGTTTCCGGTACATGTTAACAGTTATTGACTGTTACAGTAAATTCGCGTGGGCCGTTCCCGTCAGATGGAAGACGGGAAAAGATGTAGCCAAGGCTATGACTATAGTATTGGGCGATAAGGGCTCACAGAAAAATTTACAAACAGACTTAGGCAAGGAATTCCAAGCACTGATGCAATAGAAAAATATTTATCATTATAATACATTTAGTGATAAAAAGCTTCTATAGTTAAACAGTTTAACAGAATGCTCGAAATCCATATGTGGTGTGAATTTTCAGCACAAGGAAGTTATACCTGGCTGGATATTCTCCCCGATTAATTAATAATTACAATAATAGGAAACACAGAACAATTCGCATGCGTCCAGTGGATGTAAAAGACAATTCGCTGCTATCAACGCTGTTTAGGAATATAAAAGTTTTAGATTCACGTAAGCAGAAAGCAAAAGTAGGCGATTATGTGCGCATGTGATGTCTTAAAAATGTTTTCTCTAAAAGTTGCTATCCGNTTTTTAGGTTCACGTAAGCAGAAAGCAAAAGTAGGCGATTATGTGAGCATGTGATGTCTTAAAAATGTTTTCTCTAAAAGTTGCTATCCGAATTGGACTCTGGAAATATTCAGTGTTGCAAAGATCTGCCATTACAAGCCACAAACATATGTACTCGGAGACTTAAAGAGTGAGCAGAGAGAAGGTTTTTTTTACGAGCAGGAAATCATGCCTACTAAATATCCAGACACTTATTTGGTCGAGAAAGTGATTCACACTAAGAATAATATGTTTAGAAAATGGCAGGGGTTTGATCATCATTCCAACAGCTGGATACTCACAGAAGACCTCCAGTTAATTTTTTAGTCACCTCGCAAGCAGAGCCCTGCAGACAAGACCTAAATTTGGTTTGTGTTGATATTGTGCGTGTCGGGCAAAAGGGGTCATCTTGGGGATGCTAAGGGTTGGGTTTTCCGACTGGCACACGCAACCGCCCCTCCCCATGCAGGTCAGGCCAAAGGGGCGCACTCAGGGCTGTTAGTAGTGGTGGGAGGGCGCAAGCAAGTGTGATGGTTGCCACGGTTGCTAGGAAATGAAGTGGTCAGAGGAGAGAGGCCTCACTGGCCCACTCTCGCCACGGAGTGATCCCTTACAGCAGGCACACACAGGTCGTTCGAGGTCGTTCACAGGCCATTATAAAACTTTTACACTAAACAAAGTAACATTCAGTTTCACACTATGTGTCGTGGGAATAAGATCGCCAAGAAGGGAACAGGTCTTGTGAACAAAATTTTTAGTATGCTTCCTTTTGAGGCCCACATTCCAGGCTACAAGTTTTGCTGTCCTGGGACACATTTAGCCTGTAGACTTCAACGTGGGGACATGCCTATAAATACACTAGACACGACCTGTAAGTCTCACGATATTTCGTACACTGAGAGCGATAATTTGGCTGACAAATACACAACTGACACAATCCTTGCGAATAAGGCCAAGACAATAGTTAGGACTCCAAACACGAAATTCTGCGAGCTATTGGTGGCTCAGACAGTTGGTAAAATAATGAAGGCTAAGGTTATGCGAGGAATGGGTATGAGATTCAGACGAATGGTTAAGAAAAAACAGGTTTAGGAAACTTAAGCGCGGGGGTATACTTCTGTTTTTGCTGCCTGCAATAGGACTTTTGGGATCGCTAAAGGGAGGTGCCAGCAGAATAGCATGAGCTGTGAAAAGTGCTAAAGATGGAAATAAACAATTAGCAAAACAATTCCGACATAATAAGCAGATATAAATTCTAGCCAGCATAAAAAAAACAGGAAAAGGTCTATTCTTGCGCCCATATCGTGGTGGTGGTGTACGCGTACATCGACAGCAGAAGTTTTAAGGAGACTGATAGACTGGCTGCTGACAAACTTTTGATTTGCATGAATCTTCGCGAAAATTAAAAATACATACTTTTCTTGGGGTGTTTATGCGGGATATACTTCCACAGCGGCCGAAAAAATCAGAATGTGTTATAGTGAATTTAGATACGAGTTCTGGGTCTGGCACACACTGGACTGCATATAGAAAAGACAGGAACACAGTTGAATATTACGACAGCTTCGGCAACTTAAGGACCCCACCAGAACTGAAAAAATATTTTAAAGGCACTATAATTTATTATAACCATGAGAGAGAACAGCGACCGCGGGACTGGAATTGCGAGGATTTATGCCTATGTTTTTTAATGTCTACACAATACTACTAAGGCGTCAGTCATGTCTATCACCTTGATTGTGACAGGCAATTTGTCGGAATTACGGTCAGTGCTTTTTCCACGTCTAAGCCTGGCAGGCGAGTGGTCTATTGCTGTGATAGATTTTCATATATATTTTTCAGTGCCAAACATTAATGGTTATAATTGCATGTTTCGATATGTTAAGACAGACAGTAAAAGAGGTGAGGTGTGCATAACTACCAGCTGGTACGGGATTGAAGATATTGGCGATTATCTTAAACACGATCTGAAACCAGATGTTACTTTAGTACTGCGTGGTAATTCTAATACTCTGCACAGCGAGATGAAGTGTAGTGTCCAGGTAGACTTCGCGAAAAGTGATACTCTCGCTTCCATGCTGGGATTTGAAAACGCGAAATATGAAGTGAAAAAAAACCCACGTATCTACCTTGCCTGTAAACATTTTCCCCGGTAATGTTATCATATTAAACTGTAATTTATTTAGCGGCTCGTATCTCCACGGTAAACTGAGCCAGACATTGCATGAATTCTCTGCAAACGTGCTGCCGCGATTTAAACTCGTGAGTGTGCCAACGACGCCCATTTATGTCCCGGTCGCAACAGAGAATGTACAGGAAGTCATTGTTTCCGTAGTAGACCAAGAAAGTCGTTTGATTAATTTTCGAGGCGAGGAAATTACAGTGTGTTTACATTTGCGGAAAGATGGGGCTGAAAATTAAGCATATGGAAGTGAATAAAGGAGCGTATCGCGCCACACCTAAAGTCAGTACGAGGCAGGCATGCAGTCCGCTAACATCTGAAAACGTTCGTTCCCTTACACAATTAGGTTTAACGGTCAAGAGTAAGTATGGATGTGGAAATATTAAACATAAGCGAGCTGGTAGGATACGAAGATGCAATCACCAAGGTGGAAATCCACACATGTTCGCCCTACCTGCCAGGTCCGTACATGGCATCGTACAAGGTACGAATTCCTGTACAAAACCAAGATATTTGCACAGCACAATGTAATTCTTATTTGTGATTTAGAGGGACGCTTAGAAGGCAGGTAATGCGCTTCCAGCAACAACTAAAATCATTAGGAATGATATATTTCTCATGGTTAATATAATCTCCTATTAATTTAACGGGTGTGGAGTAGATGCTACTCGTGATGTAGGAATCACAGCAAAAATAAATAATTACCTTTCATTAACAAATAACCAACTGCCGGCCGCCACAATGGCTGGCTTGGGAATCGAGTAAGATTTATGGTTCCTGTCTATGCCAACGGGAAATTTGAAGTGTGCATTCCCCTCGCTATGATGTTAGGCTTCGCTGAAGACTATAGGCACATAATCATTAATTCAAAGCAGGAGATTGTTATGCAAATGTCCAACACTCAAACGAATGCACTACAGGACACTGGTGCAGAAGCATCTACACTTTCAATACTTTCTATTGACTGGTTACTGCCACATGTAGAAGTGAACATGTCGGAATGCGTAAAATGTTTGAAATATGCAGAAAAAGGCAAGAATGTGGATATGGCATTTCGTACTTGGAGTTTAGAAATTTATCCTAATGTACCGAGCTCTGTAAGCGTAAATTGAAATGTGAAAACTTGTTTTACAAGTGAGAAACCGAGGTATATAATTGTAACATTTCAGGTTGGTAAACAAGACATAATTAATAAGGACTGTTCGACATTCGACCATGTAAATATTAAAAACGTTAAGGGTTTCCTAAATTCCGAAGAGTATCAGTATGGCGATTTAAAAAAATGATTTCATTTACAGCATATATATGGTGCATACCAAATGTACGCAGATTTCTATCATTCATACTAGCAACACAAGCTCCCATTCTAGAACCGAACAAGTACATGCACACGGCCCCGCTCCTCGTCTTTGACGTTAGCAAGCAAGAGGACCGTTTAAAATCCGGCGTTGTAGATTGTAGAATTGAATTAACTGCCGTGGAAAATTTCCCCGCCTTCACCTAGGCCTCTGCCCTAATACTACACTATAGACTGGTCACATATAATGTGCGCGACAGAGTAGTTAGAATACTGACGTAGATTATAACTATAGTCATGTTCTACAGCGCAAACGTCATAATGTATGCAAACATTCAGGCATGCATCTCGCAGCAGGGTTTCATTATTAAACATATTTGTGTGGCATACGATGATGGCCGCATAGAGACGTATACATTCAGGCCGCCATGTCCATGGCATGAGTTGGACGTGAAAAGCAAAGTAACGAACATTTGGCTGGAAAAACGTTTCCACAGCATAAAATTGGGGCGAGAGCGATTTGAAATACGAAAAAGCGCACAATGTACTTGTCGCAGTGCTAAGTAACAATGGTACAGTCTTTGTGGCCAGGCCAGAGCAGAAACGTCATTTAAGCAATTATTTCCGCACCACTAAAATCTGCGATCTACAAACCGAGTGTGGATGCCAATCGTTTAGAAGGTTCAGATAGAAATATACGGGCCAACTAGAACATGTATGTAACACATGCAAGCATAATCTTGTATGCTCTTGTCTTAATGTGTTGTTGATTAAGTCATTGCATTTGTCGGACTATACCGAAAGTCAAAAAACACCACCGGCCATTATAAATAGCCCATCTATCGCAGTAAAGAACATTAGTACTGATCCTCAGCTAATCATGGAAGGTCTAATTGCCAAGCTGAATAGGTCCGTCCGATATATACCGCTGTCAGAGCTCGTCATCGGCAAGGTATACATTGCATCAGATTTTCACCGCAGAGAGTCAGCATACAGTAAATGTGTAACATGTAGTTAGACAATGAAATACGTGTCCGGCTGCCTACGTGCTATGCCCAATTCATATCAGATGACGACATGGTCAGGTTTAATGCTGCAACAGTACATTTCAGCTATGGTGGCATCAAGTCTAGTAACAATGGGAGTTCAATGCATGTTGTAGAATTTTCGTAAATGGCTAACATAGTGTGACATGTACTTCAACCCACTAGTCATGTATGAGGGCGTTGTTACTGTAGTATACAGGCATTTACATTTCAAACCGCCCGGCCAACTATCGCAGGTAGAATCATTTAATGGTCTTGAACACTGGGCATGCCATGTCAATGAGGTTAGTTTTCTCTCAGTACCATTTAATATAATTTCATGTGCCATATATCATGTAAGACCTGGAATGAAGTTGCCCTGTTCACTCAGTACTATGAAATCATGCGAACAGTACATACAACAAGCATGGTTTACTCGCGAAATTGCGTATGAACTTTGCAATGACAACACTGGCAGTGTAATTACCCGCTGGACTGAGTGCTGCACCAGCGACCATCATACAACCCACATGAAGAGAGGTACAATTATGTGGAATACAATATGTTCGCCGTCATCATCATGCGAGGTGTACGATGCTACAATATAAGAAGAGCGACATGCAGAGTTGCAGTAGTGTTTCGTTGAGAAGAGAACTAACATAATCATCATGTTTAACCTTTGTGAGTGTATGACATTTCTGCCGGAAGCCGTGAAAATGTACAATAACTACTTTACTGTACAGAAGAGTTGTGTTTAAACCATGAATTGATCACGAGCAAGTACAAATATGTGAATCTGAACATCATTTTTGAGGTTATCAGGACACTTGTGATAACTTTTATTATGAAATTCGACCCTGCTCTAAGTTCGACCAGTGCACCACCTACAATCTCCAGCCCCAGAGCGAGCTACCTGAAAATGGACGTATTCTCGCAGTACATACAGAATGTGAATACATTACAGAACTACACACAGAGAACAGGATGGTGAAATTTATTTTGCGAGAAGTTGATACTGGAACAACTTACCACTGGACCGAAGAATGTACAGGCCACATACATACGATCACGTTGGAAGAATGTGGTACCACATATGTTCTATCCTGCGCTGCTAAGGTATGTTGTGTTCTCAATTGAAACTATAAGTGAAGTTACAACAAGATCATGGGCGACGACGAAGCAGATATCGGCAGCAGCACGAAGGCAGAGAGAGAAATAATATGTCATAGCAAGTGTAAATGTTGTAAGATAATGTACGACATTTATGCCCGTATACGACTATTATTGTTCAAGAACCACTGATGTCATGTCGTCGTATGGCTGCTATATAAGCTGTGTCTACCCTGCCAGTCGACACCAGTGAGCTCAAGATGAACGTGCCATTTCGGCCAGAGACAGTCTACAGCAGTGTAACGCCTGACAACAACTGTATAACATATGTCTGTGATGGCGAGTCAAGAATATACAGCGAGCAGTGCGACTGTGTAGCACATTGGTTGCGTGTGCACAACCCAACGTCGACGTACAAGCAATGTCAGCGATCGTTCGAATGCAATATTCTGGTAAGATGTGTCGTTAACTATATACGAACAGCACTCCCCTGCCATGTGGCCCAGACGAAGTTATAACTCACTTTTTATTGCAAGATGCGATAAGAGTTTATCTTCCGCAAGAACCTTTGGCTGAAACTGCCAACTCTACAGCTGCTGTGATTGACAATACTAAGGAGGAAGTCCAGCTGCCTGCTGATGTCAAACGCAAGAGGTCTGCCGCTGTCAAACGCAAGAAAGCCCTGGGTCCAGATGAAGTTATAACTCACGATTTATTGCAAGATGCGATAAGAGTTTATCTTCCGCAAGAACCTTTGGCTGAAACTGCCAACTCTACAGCTGCTGTGATTGACAATACTAAGGAGGAAGTCCAGCTGCCTGCTGATGTCAAACGCAAGAGGTCTGCCGCTGTCAAACGCAAGAAAGCCCTGGGTCCAGATGAAGTTATAACTCACGATTTATTGCAAGATGCGATAAGAGTTTATCTTCCGCAAGAACCTTTGGCTGAAACTGCCAACTCTACAGCTGCTGTGATTGACAATACTAAGGAGGACGTCCAGCTGCCTGCCATCAAATGCAAGATGTCTGACGCTGTCAAACGCAAGAACGCCCTGGGTTCAGATGAAATTATAACTCACGATTTATTGCAAGATGTAATAAGAGTTTACTTCTGCAAGAACCTTTGGTGCTGGCTGCCAACTTTGCTGCTGCTGTTATTGACATTACTAAGGAGGACGCCCAGCTGCCTGCCGAAGTCAAACGCAAGAGGTCTACCGCCATCAAACGCAAGAACGCCCTGGGTCCAAACGAAGTTATACCTCGCGCTTAATTGCAAGATGCAATAAGAGTTTACCTTCCACGAGAACCTTTAGCTGATCCTGCCAACTCTGCTGCTGCTGTGATCGCAATTACTAAGGAGAACGTCCAGCCGCTGCCTGAGGACGACCAGCTTCCTGCTGTCAAACGCGAAGAAGTCTATCGCCGTCAGACGTGAGAAACCTGCCACCACCAAGTCCTCGACTTTGCGTCGCAGCGAACCGCCTCATCGCAGAACGCCTCGCAAGATGATGTTGCAGTTACAATATGTCTGAATTTGCGGAAATACATCGCTTCAGGACGTGAGCAAATTATCTGTTGCCGATAGAAAGACATTACTGCTGCATCTATACACTACTCTGCTTGCAAAGGTATAGTGTGTAAATGTTTTTTAATTGTCACCTTATTTTATACTACAACTACTGAGCTTGCAAAAGTGCAGTGAAAAAAATATGTTTTAATTGTATATATTTAATTGGTATAGTGTAAATATTAAAAAAAAAAACTTTTTAATTGTTTATAGGTAATTGGTATATTGAACAATGTTTTAACTGCTGTAACTACTCAGCTTGCAAAAAGTATAGTGAAAAAAAATGTTTTAATTGTATTTACTATCTTGATGTATGCTGTAACTACTCTGTTTGCCAAAAAATGTTTTAATTATATATATTTAATTGCTATCTTGATGTGTTGCTTATGTATACATTCCCTTGTGTAATGGTCATGATTGACGAGTGTACTCTATGTATTGACCATGATTGTCGAGTAAATGATTATCTTGATGTAAAAAATTCTATAATATATATGTATGTCATTAAATTCTCAGTGTTCTTATTTCTGTTGGATATCACACACAGCCGAAACTAAAACCTGCTAGTATATTAAAAGCACACAACAATAAACAGTACACTACTGCAATGATATATCTTTGTAAAGACATTACATGATTGAGTACATTACAAGTATGCTTTAGTCGATAGTGTTGGTAAAGACAGCCCTCTGCATGTGGAACTTCTCAGGGACTGGTCCTCCCACAGTTCTACTCCTCCCACAGTGAAACGAGGCTGTCGTATCGCACTGGAGGGGAGCGCCAGACCGACGCCGCAGCTGCCCTAAAACGCTTACCCTTGTTTGAGAAAGGGTATAAATACCCCCCTCCCAATGCCCTACACACTCAATCGTGCCTGGGCATATGTGCTATACGGGTCTCACTGCTCAACTATAGTCCACACAATTTCAACCGTAATCCCTCAGAGTACTGTGTATCGTTTGTATACCTGCAGGAGAGAGTATTGGGGCCAATACTCTACGGAACTTCTCGCCTCTTTAGAGGTAAGTGTGTGTGTTTCGGCTGCTGGTGAGTATTGACATATGTGAAGGCATCTCCCATGGCTAGTTCATTGTTTAATTTCACCTAGGGCTTTTCTAGGACTGCGGATATAACTTTATAGTACTTAATGCTGTGTGTCGACCTGCACTGTGTTTGATCTAGGGATTTTTCTAGGACTGCAGATATAAGTACTTAATTCGGTGTGTCAAACCAGCACTTGTTAATTGAGAGGCTTTTCTATACTTGTGTGCTGCATATATAACTTTGCATCGTTTTTAACGCATAGGTCACACACATTTAATATATCATGCAGTCTCTCTCGCCGTCCCTCGCAGCTCTGTTTGCATTCAGTTCGACCTTCGCTGAATGCTGTGTTAAAGTATAAGATATAACATTGTATATTACTATAATGGGATCAACACCTAATTTACCAGCATTACCTATTTCACCATCGTTGTTTCCATCCACTGCTGCGTTGCTTAACCCCCCTTCCGCTCCCATTATATGCAGATCAGCACTACAGTGTGGTTTTTGCGACCTGGTGTTTACGGACCGTCGGAATGGATTACGTCACGAGCGTAATTGCTCCATAAATCCATTCCGGCAGCCTGCCTCACATCTTTGCGATAGGTGCGGTCGTCCCTTCAGCCGACTAGACAAGCTTGCCGAACAGAGTGTAACATGTACAGGACTGATCAGACAGGCTGTTTTTCTCAACTGTAAGTTCTGTAATGAGGGCTTTACGCGATATTGTGATTCCCGGCATCATGAACGTACTTGTTGGGCGAACCCTGTTGTTCCTTCAATGGCATGTGGGACATGCGGCCGGCAGTTCACCAGGACTGATAGGCTTCCTGCACATGTCACAAAGTGTATTGGTGCTGCCACGTCAACCTCCCGGACGGGGAAGCGAGCACGAGTTACAAGCCCACAGCCGACCAATAACGTTCCTGCTCTTGCGAGCACAGGTAAATCTCGCCGAGGGCCCATTGTCACTGGGGCTGGCGAGAGCAACTTGTATGGCTTCGTGGAGGTTGAAAGCGCGTTTAGAGGTGTAATGAAAACATACATCTCTGAGAATACTTCGAGGGTAGCCATTGACGTTTGAGACTACCTCGAGGTAATGAAACCTAATATCGTGGCCAATTACAGCAGGAAATCGAGACACAGATGGTGGTCAAGTTTAATATATTTCTATAGTGTGTATATGGGAAACCAGAACCGCACGAGAACGAAGAGGATTGTCATGCATTTAAGACGAAAAACATGCTTCTCTTTAACATAGCCGACATATAGGCGGCTGTGTAGGCTGCCATTGCAAAGATCTGCATTGAGGAGACTGACTATATGGGGAAGGGNTAGCCGACATATAGGCGGCTGTGTAGGCTGCCATTGCAAAGATCTGCATTGAGGAGACTGACTATATGGGGAAGGGTAGCGGCTGGACTCTCACTGCTGTTAAACAAGTCCAGTTATGCGTAAACAAGCTCGACCCTCTTAGGGCCTCCTCATATATCCCATAGCAATTATCAACCTGCACAACATCGGCGACCAACAGTATTTTAAATGGGCTATACTGGCACATTTTGTAGAGGGGAGGGATCCACAATGTGTCAACAAACGATACACCAGGCTGGAGGCACGCTTTGATTTTTCAACTGTAGATTTTCCCACCCCTCTACGTCAAATACCGGCTTTTGAGAAAGCCAATCCTTGGGTCAGCATTAACATATACCCGCTCAATAATGACAATACGAAAATATTGCCAATATGGGTGACAGATGTAGAACTGACCCGACAATTTGATTTGCTGCTTCTCACCACAGCAGAGGACCAGAACTCGCATTATTGCTATGTCTCGAATTTCTTGCGACTGGTAAGCTCCCAGGTGACTGGTCAGAAACATGTTGTTGATATCTGTAAACGTTGTTTTAAAACATATGATAATCAACCATGGGTGAGAGGGCTGACGGGTGCCGAAACTCTGGCTGAGCACAGGAGGTATTGCAATAACCATAATGCTGTTCGTTGCGACATGCCACAGCCGGACAGGTGTGGCAGTCTGCCTGTGCTCAAATTTAAAAATTACCAGAATGGCAACAAGGTACCTATTGTAGTATATGCGGACTTCGAGGCCATGCTTGTGCTTGTACAAACATGTCAGCCATACCCGGACGCATCCTACACTTATAGGTACCAAAAATATGAGCCCTATTCATATGGCATATACATTAAGGTTGCTAATTCAATTATCCCCGTCTATAAGACAACGAGCCTACCCTGGGGTGTAACTGTTTACATGGGCAAAGTTGCATCGAAACACTTAATGGAAGAGGTGGTTAGGATAGGGAACCTGGTTAAAGATATATATATATATATATATATAGCCAGTCTGAACCTATGCGCCCACTAATGCATGGGGAACAGGCTGACTATGCTTTAGCCACTACCTGCTGCCACTGTTCTGGCATGTTCACCGACAACAACCGAAATGTGTGTGACCATGATAATTTTACCGGCAGTTTTATCGGGGTGTCATGTAATAACTGCAACAAGCTTCGTCGCCGACCCCAGAGACTGCTGATACTCTTCCATAACTTAATGTATGATGCCAATTTCATAATTAAGCAGCTAGAATATTATACCCAGGACATATTTATTATTCCGCATAGTGAGGAGAAACCCATCACCTTCAGTAAGAGTTTGGGCGACAAGTTCACTATACAGTTCATTGATATGTATAGGTTCATGTCTGCCAGCCTGGCAACACTCGCTAAAAATCTACCATCCGGTGAATTCCACACAACGTCTTGTTTCTTCACGGTGAGCACGAGCTAGAGCTGGTAACCTGGAAAGGCATCTTCCTCTACGATTATGTTTGTTCGTGGGAGAAGCTCACTGAACCTCAATTACCAGCTATAGAGCCATTCTACAATAGGCTTACTGGGGGGAATCTCAGTGCCGAGGACTACCAGCATGCACAAACTGTCTGGTCTGTGTTCGGCTGTCGTACCCTCCGAGACTATTCTGTGCTCTACTTGAAGACGGACATGCTGATTCTGTGCGACGTCTTCGACAATTTCCGGGGGCTTTGTCTAAGCAAATATAGTCTCGACTGTGTGCGCTATGTCAGCGCACCTGGGTTCTCGTTTGATGCAATGTCGCGTAAGACGCGGGTGGAATTAGATTTGCTCTGCGAATATGATATGCACCTGTTTATTGAGGTTGGCATCCGGGAAGGGGTGGCTCAATGTGTTAAGCGGCATGCAGTTGCCAATAATAGGCATATATCATAGATGTATGATGCCGACAAGCCATGTACCTACCTGCAGTATGTAGATGCCAATAACTTATATGGGTGGGCAATGTCTCTGCCGCTCCCATATGGTGGTTTCAAATGGGCCAGCACGAACATCGATGTGATGAGCGTGCTGGACGATGGATATGTCGGCTACATACTGGATATAGACGTAGAGTACCTTTGCGCTCTTCACGATGAGCATATGGATCTTCCATTCTTGCCAGTGAACGAGTGTCCCTCCGGGTCCAAGCAAATGAAACTCATGACGACACTGGAGATCAAGCTTCTTTATATCGTGCATTATGTTACTTTGAAGCAAGCATTGGGTCAAGGGCTACGGCTGACGGCTGTTCACCGAGTCCTTCAATTCCTGAAGAAGCCGTGGCTGAAACCTTATATAGATTTGAATACGGTGAAACGTCAGGCAGCTACGAATGCTGTCAAGAAGGACTTTTAAAAATTAATGAATAACGCAACGTACCGCAAACTTATGGAAAATAAGCGCAAACGACAGCGTATGGAACTCGTGTGTAGAGAAGTTCGGGGGAAGAAGCTCATCGCTAAGCCTGCATTTAAATGCAGGACTATTTCCGATGAGTTATTGTCCTTAGTCAAATTATGTCAAGAGAGCATTGTGTTTGACAAGCCCATATATGCTGGGTTGGCCGTACTCGACCTGTCAAAAACACTCATGTACAAATTTTACTACGATGTAATGCAAGCGCGGTATGGGTGCAGAGTAAACCTCCTTTACATGGATACTGATAGCATTGTAATGGAGATTGCCAGCCCTGACTTCTACAGCGATTTCTCCATTAACCCGACGCTCATGTCAGAGTTCGACACCAACGCCTACCCGACCACTCATCTTTGTTACTATCAAGGATGAATGTGCGGGTTTAACGAAATGGTTGAGTTTGTCGGGGTGAGGGCAAACCTGTATGCGTACCACTGCCTGAATACGGAAGGGAAACGCGCGAAGCGGATACAAGGGTGTGTAGTTGAAAAGACGATAACGCTCGACGATTATTGGCGCATCTCTTCGGCCCAGCGCAGCATGAGAGTACAGGTCGCAGGTATTAGGTCGTACCATCACAGAGTTTACACAGAGCAATAAACCAAACTGGCTCTTTCGTGGATGGACGATAAGCAGTACATACCGTCCCCTATGGCTATCAGGCCTAATAAGAAAAACAGCTCTGTGTTGCCAGAGAGGCTGTTTTTTCTCCCGGCATGTACTGTAGCATGTACAGACGTCTTCGTATTCCGCCTGTCAGGTGCATGGCCGAGGGTTTTGGTAGTCATATTTCTCGATAAGCATGCTGTAGCGCATGCAAGTGTGTGGCAGGCTTGTCATGTATGCTGGCTGATAGTCTACTGTAGCTCGTTCAAGAGGCAAGTTCCTTACATTGTCAGGTAGATAATCGGTTTTTATTCCTGCAGTATACCGGAACACATGCAAGCCTTTAGGGCTTGTCAGGTATACAAATATTGGTCCGCGCAGTCTGATTCAGTGTACTATAGCTCATGCAAGCGTTGCAATCTTCGACTTGCCAGGTATACTGGGTGGTGGTGGTAGCATGCAAGTAGTCTTGCCAGGCATGTTACAGCACGTCCTGTACATGCTTTTTTTTACTGAGATATACTGGAACTCACGCAAGCAGTAGTCTTGCCAGGTATTCATGCGTTCCCTTTTTTTTCCACACATCCTAATAACTGTACGTTTTCAGTGCATATTGCGTATCTTTCTTTTGTATGTTTCAATTACCCCCTGTATTTATATGTAGAGTCACCGTCGGCAAGCGCTTGTCAAGCATATTTGCTCAATTATAGTATTCTACTTCGTCATGTGTATGGTTTCCACCCCTACTACTACTACTGTAATAGTCATATTAGTGTTCATTTGACTGTTCTCCGCACCCCTCCATCGCACTGTGTGTGTTGGCATCACACCTGTGTCGCCGGTATCATACTGTAGTGTCCCGTCTGTATTTTTTCTGTTTTCCCATTGCTGAAGCATTTGCTTCATTGTTTTCCCCCTTGCTGCTCCGCAACCTACCTGTTAGCTATATCAATGACGTTGCCAATATTTATATATATATGTATTGATAGTGTTGTAGGAATAGCGTACTACCGGTTCCAAGTTCGGGGTCCGTCTGCATGGTTATGCCATGCAGATGGTAAAAGGGAGGACGAGGCAGCAACTTACACGTAATGTAACTTGTGATACTTAGAAAATTAATCTAAGTATAATATATTTTTGTTTGTACACCATTATGGAGACATTAGCAAGATAAAAAAACAGATTGTAGTGGAATATATGAATACTTACAAGTTGGCACCAACCTACCCATGAATACTTACAAGTTATACACTGGCACCAACCAACCAACCCATGAATATTTACAAGTTATATATATATATATATATGCATACTTACAAGTTGGCACCAACCCATGCATACTTACAAGTTATATATATATAAATACTTACAAGTTGGCACCAATCTACCCATGAATACTTACAAGTTATACACATATTATTTCGGAGGTATTGATAATTTCAATTCATTTTGCATATGAATAATTATGCTGCTCCTAATCAAGTACTTTTTTAAAAAACTTCAATGTGTGCAGCCTCGGGCGATTTAATGGCTAGAAGGAAGGAGCGATGGAGGGAGGGGTCGTAGTGTGGCATGGCTGCAGCCCAACTATACGGAAGGGGGTTCCCTGATGGAGCGTTCGCCGAAGGGAGTCACGACGAAGGGGCAGGGGTGGCACCATCCAATATGGCTGCAAAGAATTTAAAAAAAAAATTAATAATTTTTTTAAAATAAATTTTTTAATATTTTTTTTATTAATTCGCTAGCTAGCAAAATGGCCACCATGGAAAACAAAATGAATGTTATAGAATGTTCTGGACACTATAAAAAATTTAAATACATTTTTTTAAAATAAAATTGTTTTAAATAAATTTTTTAAATTACTTTACTGGCAGGAAAAATGGCCGTTATGGAAAACAAAATGAATGTAATGAAATGTCCTGGACGCTAGCTGCAAATATGGCCGCTGCTGAATGCCAAAATGGCTGCCGTGGTGGAATGCAAGAGCAGGAGGTTTCTGCGGCATGTGTCCCTGTGTCCCTGTCACGACGCTGCGTTTAAACTGGCTATTTCTAACTATTTATGCAGTCACTGGTCACCTAAAATTAATACTTTTGTAATTACTCAATATATTTTGAAAACGTAAGGCCACGATTATGCGTGATACTTCACGTGGAGCATTTGCGGAGTATAATAAACATTTCAACACATTTCAAAGATGGTCTGTTGAGCCGTTTAATTTATACGAGCCAACATTGGCAATCATTTCACCTGAAAATCGTTAATATAAATCATTTAAGGGATAAATTAGTTGTGGATTAAATGGGAGAATCCATTTTCATGAAAGACATTCAAATCGGATGGGTATTGTATTGTGAGTGCTCTGGTAAAATTATGCGCATGTCGCTGCATGTAGGTACTTGTGCTTACTCATATTTTATAAGCGAAAAGCGATTTTCTCGTAACAGAAATTGTAGACCAAGATTCTGTGGTGTTGGTAGACACTGTAAAAACTATATTATTGAGTGGATTTTCACAAAATTTGCAGCGGGTAATTAACGATACTTTGGAAGTATGCAGTAAAAGGAAGGAGCAAATATGCGGAGTAACTGTTGCAGTTTATGATGCAGTGTCAGCCATTGTTCGTTTGGACGGTACGTGGTATATGTAGTGTAGTACTAATTTATCAGGAATTTGTACATTGAAGCATACGTTATTTAAGCGGGCATTTTGATACGTGTGAAAATATAGCTACGATCGTAATGAATGCAGTGGGCAAATGGGGTGATGTTATATTCTACCGGAATAAAATAAGAATGCGTGTCACTTGAAATAGCTTAAACGCATTAAACTTTTTTCTTCATATTAGTCATAAATGTAATTAAAACGAAGTTTTGCGCAATTATATGATAGGTTAAAACATGTGGGTTTGCCGTACTAAGAGCTAAATATATCATGTCATATACTGTACTAGCGCGTGGTACTTGTGATAGATGCCTACGTCTGGTGAAAATTCCACTATTGCTAAGTAAATTTCTAAAGGATATGTATGGCATCTATGACGGGATGAAATGAGAACCAAGCTTGACCCTTCTGTGGCTGTATCAATTGGTTGCACAAACACAGTAAACTGCGACGTTGGAAGGGTACAGCATCGAGTACCGGTATTAATCTATATATGTAGAAAATCATAAACTCAACCAGTGTTCACAGATCGATATAAGTATTCAATATAATTAAAGTGTACGTATCTATGTCGTTTCTCGCGACAGTTATTTCTTTATATATATATATATATATATATATATATATACACGAGAATTATACACAGTGAACAGTGAAATTCTGAGCAGTTGATGTAAATATTAAGTAGAAGCAAAAAAATTCACATGCGATATTATATGGAGCGAGGTGGCGCAGTGATGAACTCGGGACGACCCGGGTTCGATTCCCATTACGGTCATCCTGATTTATGTTTTCCAGACGAATACTGGGGTAGTTTATTACTATAGGCTGTTCACCGTTATTTAAATGCTTTTTTAATCAACCTTTGAAAAATTATTACTGCCCCTAACTGCACATACGCCGACTGGCAAGCGCCAAGCATAGTTATTAACGACGGAGGGAAAGTAGTTCCACGTGTTAACGTTAAATTAAAAGCGTTAACATATTTGTAAATTCTGAAATTGCTTTCTTTTTGTTACGTTTTTTAAAAGCATATTATATGTAAGAATTAGCAAATTTGTAAAATATCTACTTTTCAAATAATTTCACAGCTTCACTCGACAGACGCACGAATAAAGTGATTTTACATATGGCTGAAGAATACACAATATGCATACAAGTAGATCTTAAGCAGGACTTTCGGTAGTGCTTGGTATACCGTGAGCGGTTTATACAGGCCCGAGTCCTTCCCAGTTCCTGTTTTTCTGAGCAACTTGCGCCACTTGTCTAAAGACATCGCTGTCGACGAGACGTTAAGCCCCTACTCACCATGCCATATTTATTTTTACACGTAGCAGGAGAGTAAGGAATGGGCTAAAGTAGAAAATACGCACCTTATATTAATACATTTTTCAATCCCGAAATTTTACCCGCAAAACAAATTCCTGATTCGATGAGTCTTCAAATTATCTTGTACCATGTGATAAAAAAAAAGGTTAATTTTAAATTGTAAATAATTTGTGTTTTCCGATCCCCGTAGACTGTCGAAATTTATTTCCGCCGAAATCAGTCAGGTATTTTTCATTTCAGGTTGGGTTTGTGTAAATTGTAGTAGGTTGCTGGGGAGTTTGTATAGTAGTATGTATTATAAGTGCGAGTTATCGACCGACACCCGATCTTTTATCAGTTCTTCTTCCGTCCGCTTTGTGCGGCTGTCCGGCCGGAAGTTTCTAAGTTACGCGCATGGCGTTGTCGGATGTTGCCTACGTGCTTGCCACCGCACGAAATTCTCTTGGCAAGTTGCATAGACTGCTGTTACCTGGAGTGCAGACTCAGTAGTATTCCTTTACAGTACGCAGGAATGGCAAGTATTATAAAATCACGCTACCGAATAAGAATATATTGGATAAGGAATATATTCCAAAATGTCACATGCGTATCACGTCATATGGACAATAAACACACCATTTTGTAAGATGATAAGTGGTGCTCAAGAAAATTATGTATTTGTAAGTAGTATTTTTTCGTTTTGGTTTGCAAGGATTTACGACTAAATCTGGCAGTGGTATAATTAGAATGCGTTTTTCCTCTTCAATGTGCTAATTATTTGCTGGAACCTAAGTTATTCCTTCGTGCATTCAATAAAATAAAATGAAGAGTTTCTTTCCTTGCAGGAAAGGTATGGATGAAACTGGGTGGTTGGGTATACAACGAGACGACGTTTTCCCCATAGTACTTGTTATAATGTGTGTGTATGTGCATGGACACCAAGTGTTTTTACATGAAATGCTGGTAGACAGAAGCATCAGGTGATGCTTCTGTCTGCGGTTTTGCATACCTGGTAAGCTGTTCTGTCCACCTGTCTACTTCAGCCACTTGCTTTATATTGTATTTTTGTATTTTCAAATTATTACTTAGCTTTGACAATGGAAAATGACGAGATACAGAAAATAGTGAAAGGAAATATAATGTTGAGCTAGATGAATATTTATCGTGTTGCATAGTCAAAGTGTTGTAAGTCCAAAAGAAAAGAGATTTTTATGTTGGAAGAAAAAAATGTATTATTCTTGCGGTCACGCGTAAACAACTTGCTGGAAACTCAGGATCATCAGCAGATCGTCTGAATTCGATGAGATCTGTATAAACACTCACCAACTGAATAACACTAAACGATCACGTTGGAGAGATTTGATTATTGTTTGGTTGTTATGAAATATAAAATAAAAGTGACTTGATTTGTTGCGGGCAGCGGTGGTATAGTAAGGCGAACCGGATTAGATTCCTGGTGAGATCACACGAATTTTCGCATTGTGAAACGTGGCAGACGTTGCCGTAGTTAGGCACTTTTCTCGAGACACTCCCGTTTATTCCTGCCTTTGCATTCCGCCACTGCCCCATCGTCACCTCATTTCACCTTCACCGGCACACAAGACATCCCAGTTAAACGCCTGCCAAACGGGCCTGTCATTTCGCCGTATTGTGCACCATAGCGGTAGTGCGGATATTACCATAGCACGCTATTGGTGCCAGTAAATAGAGAAAGGCGCACACATGACACGTAGGTTTTGGGGAACCACCATGAACCACATCGAGAGAGAACCGACGGAGTGTTTGACATCCGCGGATTCCCCCCAACCACCACATTCGCGAGCATTCAGTGAGCAGTGATACCCGCTCTGCAGCATCTTGCGAGCGCCAGTATAGCGGTGGGTCTTCAGGGATGAGACCCGCTTTTGTCTTGGTGGCAACAACCAGCGCATCTGTGTGTGGAGGCAACCTGGGCAGCACCAAGAGGAATGGTTTGTCGTCACACGTCACACATCCAGAAGGCCTTGCGTCGTGGTGTTGGGTGCGAGCTCGCACGATGCCTGATCACCGTTGGTCTTCACCACGAGCATTTTGATGGCCCAGTGGTACGTTCATGATGTCCCGTAACCAGTGGCCATGCCATTTGTGAACGCCCAACCAAGAGCTCTATTTCAATAGGACAACGTTCGTCCTCATACCGCTCTATTGCGACTCCACAACAACCACAAAATCTGCTGTAACTGCTAGCGAATACCCAAACTGCAAGGGATGGATTATCGCAGGGCACCATAAGAGTCCTCTACAACTCCATACCCTGACATCTGGCAGAATGTGTTTACAAACATTATGGATCGGCGTCATACTGCCGATATTTGTAGTGCAATAAATATTGATCATACCAATCTCAATTTGTAATCATTTCCTGTTCTTGGTGACTTTTGCCTTCCTACTGAATTGCACTGCAGTCCGGCACTTTATGTGGGTTCAACTAATTTTTGACGATTGGTGTATTTCGTCCATCATTTGTACTTAGAACTTGTCACCCCATCCCCTAATTACGAGTTTGTACACTGTCTTTGCTGTCCGAAAATCGCTGCCCTGAAAACTATACTATCACATTATTAACATAATTTTATTTTCTTGAATAACGAGGGTGGATCAACAAGAAAGGTTCCTGTGATAACAGTTCTTTGCTTGGTAAGGGAATTAACGTTTGTTGCGTATTTTCACCCTTTTCATGATTGTGCTCATTCCGACGGAGCGTGTTAATGGCGACACAACTTTTAATTAGATCCCGCGTAGAAATTGAATCTGTGATTCGGATTTTATGCACTAAACACATGCCTGCGATTGAAATACACTGAAGAGTGGTAGAGGTTTATGGTGAGTGAGCAATAACTGTGCAACACGTTAGCTGGAGTAACAACGGACCGTAGCATTGATCATCGAAGCTGCAGGCCGGCCACTGAAACGACTGCCATCAATACAGCCAGCTTTGAGGAACTGATTCAGGAAAATTGACAGACATTGCTAGCAATATAGGTCTTTCACACGGCATTACCCACCATATAATTTATGACGAACCCCACGATCGCTAAGTGTGCGCATGCTACATATCATGAATATATTTGTTTACCCTTTTCGTAGACACATCTGCAGCACTTCAATGAAGAAGAAAACGTCCACCTGGAAACCGTCGTAAGTGGTGATGAAACATGGGCGCACCACTACACGCCTCAAACCAAAAGTCCCATGGAATAGGAAACATGAGATTTCACCATCGAAGCAGAAGGTCAGAGCAGCGCCTGGTCATAGTCACTGGTTTCATAGTCACAAAGGTCGGTTTCATTATGAGTTCCCGCAGCATTGAGGAACAATCACATTCACCGATGCTGTGCAACATTACGGAGGGTGGAAATTCCCCGTAAGAAGCCAGATAATCCACGGTAGGTGTTATATTATGCTTCATTGCGATAATACCAGACCTGATACTGCAATGAAAAATACAGGACCTTTGGAAGTAATTACACAAGGAAAATTGGTGTATAAATTGTCTAAAGGAGTATGTAGAAAAGTAGAGTTATGAGTGCCATGCAATATTGTAAATTTAATTTTGTGCATAAAGTACACTTTCAACCCGTAGCACAGCATGAAGCCTTACTGACTGATCCACCCTTGTAGCAGAAGCACTTGTTGCAAAGTTACTATTGACTGTTCGCGGTAAAGTGAGAACTTTTGAGGCCCTAGTTCCTTTTTTCCTATAAGCCATTTTTTATCCCTCGGCCTCTTTTTAAAATAAATGTTGCTATGTAAGTAATAAATACAGTGTATATATTTCACCGGACTCGAAAGTTAACGTCTAAGGCTACAATAAAATGTATTTATTGCCTATTATTCCAAATGAGAGGGTTTCAAAAAGTGCTCACTTTACCGTGAATAGCCTATAGTTATTTGTTGAATTGCTACTGCACACTTAAGCATATACTACACTCTGAAAGACTCAACAACTGAAAGTAACATTTTGTAGTTCGTAGAAACTATTCTGGTATGTTATACTCCAAGAAATGTGTTGAAGTGATAAACTTATATCACAGTTTCTGCAAAAATAATTTTAAGGTATTGTTTTATATTCACCCTTCCAGTTTTGAAGTTTTTAAATTGCTACAAAACAATTTGTTACTCACAACAAAATAAAATACCAACATTTATTTTATTTTAACAAAACATTTTCAGGCACCAAAATGGTTTTTTTTTGCACGTAATTATATGATGCCTTTCTACATCTTAGCAACTATAGTGTTATAACAGAATTTGACACTATTTGTTGTTAGTTTTGTAACAGATAAACTCGAAAAAAATAACTACAAGCTCTCGCTAACGTTTGAACGGAATTATATTATTTTAACACGTTAATAATTTAAATGTTGCATTATGATAACTGCCTTTACAAAGAATTACTTATGCGATTTTTAAATAAAATCTACCACAAATAAAGGAAAACTTCTGAATGAGACACGTACAAATGACTTTTATATATCTATTATAACTTGTATTCATTAAGGAACATTCAAGAGAAAGTGCGTGTTGTTTTGTATACACGTTTCATAGTTCTGAAAAATGAAGTGTGTTGCATTAATTCTGTCAAATTACATTAAATGTCTCGGAAATTGCTGCAAGCTGCAAACATATTTACCTGCAGAGTATAATTACAATTGCATCACAACTCCGACAAAATATATTTTCATTTGATAACAACAAATTCTTATATTATATAAAATTGTAATAGTTATAGTGACGTGATTGTAATGTTGAGAGGTGCTTGTTTTCCATACGAAGGTTGAAACTGTGCCAAAACTACAAGGTACGTAGTGATGCTCCCAACCATCTGTAACATAGAAACAAAAAAGAAATTACATTAAGAATTTGTTGGTTCCTATTTTGTTACTCCTATTTTGTTACTTTGTAATTCAACTTCATAAAAATGTCGATGCCCGCAAAAAAACAATTAACAAATTACGTCCGCACGTAAAAAAATTGTAACGAGTCATACGTGAATTTTCAAGAAATATTTACTCTATTAAATGTTGAACAATGTCGTTTACAGAATGCTACAGTTAACTGCGTAAAAAGACCCCATTTTGTGGTATTATCGATTCATTACAATAATAATCAATTTTTCGCGTCTGATTATTGTAATGTGTTTTTTAATAAATGCGAGTAACTTAAAAAAAAAACTTACACAGTTAATGCACATGCGCGATCATAATTAAAACTTGGCTGTTATATCACCAACCACCTTACACGCCATGATAATCGGCAGCATGCAAACAAACGTAAAATATAAATTTAACTAATTTGATATAGTTAAGTATCATATTACTGTAAACTTCAGTGAAACATTTCATTCCGCTGGGTGACCGCCGTTCAGACCTAAGGTTGACTCGGGCATGCGTAGAACTCGAAATTTGTTTTTAAAATAACATTCAAAATACGTTTCCTATGATTTTAAACAACTGTTGTTGGGCAACATATTTTTCTGTTACTCTATTGGTTGAAGTAAGTGCATAAAAATGAACAATAACATTTTTATCAACGAAACGCGTGCGCACACACATACACACACATATATGTGTGTATCTTATAAATTATATATTTTTCCATATTTTACTTACAGAGCAGATGATAGAGAAGTCGAGTGGAAAAAATCCGCAGGCGCTGAACGTAATTTTGTTGTGCAGTAACTGCATCGAAAATTCTTCCAGCTATAAACAAGGGAATAAAACTTCCAATAAACATATCTTACGTAGCATTTTGTAATTCTTATTAAGTGCGTATAAGGTATTCATATTTAATAGAATAATTAATATAAATATGAGCTGCGTAAACTCGCACAGCTGTCCCATTATTCAGTTTACAACAACTCTTTCTTATGAATGCCACTTGCGTTAATGCATTTTGGCTGAAGGGTGTCAGTGCCATAAAAATTAACTCATCATCATAACTTATTACTGGAAACAACACATATGTTCATGAATTTCAGGGACTTGAGCTCAGAATAGTTTGAACCATAATTCGACACGTAAATAAGTACGCCAGCGAGTAGGTTACCCTTCAAGCACAGTGCCCGAAGAGTTAATTTTAGGAATGGTTTGTCTAAACAGCATGAAACGTTGAACATATTTCGCCTTATCACTGAAAATGACTCGTTCTTGGATGTATAATATTACAGATGGACAGACCATAAGTTAAGTATTGGCCATGAAGCTGTAGTTGCCCTGCCACTAAGAATCTCAGTGGACCACGAGTGAGGCCAGTCATAACTCACACATTCTGTACGTGCTTAAAACAATTAACGTTAGAATGATTATTGAGTAAGTAAAGAAAGGCACTATGAACGAAAGGTTTTTAAGATAATACGCTATCGCGGTGCCTCCCTCTACTGGATCTGTAACAGCCCCGTACATGTTTTTGTAGTTTGTTTTAATTATTCTGTAACAAAATTCAGTTACAAGTGAACCGCTATGAGGAAGGTAAATAGTTTAAAAATACTTTATGCCGGTATACTGCACATAAATGCTTTACGTATAGGGTTCCACCTGTATTTTTCTCGGAACGTAAGAAGTAAAATTTTTATTCTTTCTCTACTAAACACCATACTTTGTACGCAATGTATGCTAAAGAGTGTTAGTACATAATTTAAAGAATATAGTGAACCTTTTCTTCCTTTTTGTACCATCCTTCATTTTTACCTTCAAAAATTATTTAACGGCTATAGCCCTTACATCGTTAAACAGAGTCGTGGGTTCCTTCCTACAAGTTGTCCACTTGTTTCGCTGTTTTTATCACTAAAATCAGAACTCAACAGGAAATTCAGATGTATGTTACCCAGCGACTGGCGAACGAGAACACTGCACTTACAGTCGTGGCTTACAAACAAGTAAATTAGTAACTTAATGTTAACTGTACATGAATACGTTGCCAACAGAGTCGTCATTGCTAATTACATTCTCACCTTTCTCTTTTCTTCTTTCTTGTAGGTAATATTTATTAGTTTGTGGAGTAAAGAAGCCGTTCGGACATCCTGCAAACCCAAAAAGTTGAAAACAATTGTGTGCATCTGTAACTGCAAATAAACAAATAATTATGCAAACGTAAGTCACTTACCTCTTGAACGGCGCGTTCACAAACGAAGATAACTAGCCAAAGAAAAATCACGTCGAAAACAAGAAAAAAGAATCGATGTACCAGATTGTTGTAACATGTTTGTGCAGTGGCGTAATTTGAATCGTCTTGATATCCAAGTAATAAGAACAATATCTTGTGCAGGGAGAAAATTGCGTAAATGAACAGCCTAGCGTATTGCGAGAGAACTGGAATTGAGAACGCAGAATTAATATCTGAGACTAAATCACAAAGTGAACTATGAGCTCGTGCGGCGTCACGTATCTTCCTTGTATCAGCAGCTCCAATACGTGTTAAAACTGGAGTCACTCGTTCCAAATTGAAAAGAGAACCGTAGGACGTGCACGGTGCACCTTCGCAGAGCTCCTGTCGAGCTAAGCCTAGGAGCACATCATTCATGACGTTAGCTTGAGTTTTCACCAAGTAAACCAACACATTAAATATCATTGTGATTATATTCACGGAAATCAACGTCCAAAAATAAAACAATATATTAGCAACGCCTATGACTGACAAATGCTTGGGAAAGTTCATGCACAAAGAAAGAGTCACGAATGCGAGCAGTGCTGTCAACTGTGCGGTGGCAAATATCCACACGGATGTAATACTCTGAGCCGAGTAGCGGAATGTTAACAACTGGAAGATTATATTTGTAAGGGACTTACTTTTAACGACAACCCAAGAAACAGTTGCAATGTAAGCTGACATGTCTAGAACATAGAGAGCCATGCCTTTTTCAACAAAGAATGAATCCACTTCCGTAGACAGGTAATTATTACGTAAACACAGGATGTTCCAGCAGATCAGAAATAAGGACACTGTTATGGTGTATAGAGGTGAAAACTTACATAGAAGCGACTGCGCACGGGATTTCCTATAGCACTTCAATGGAATGACGCCGGTAATTTGAGAAACAAATGCAAGGGGTTTAATAGCCCCATGGCAGTCGAGAGGCGCAAAGAGCTCTCTTAGCTTGTGCAAGGAAACAAACTGCGATATTTTCATGAACCTAGAGAGTTTTTACTGCCTTTAAGAAACTTAACAAAACTACTTTAATAATTGTTTAATCTTACTAAGAAAATACTCTTATAACATGAACACCTGGTCTACTCTCCGCGGATAAATGTTCCAGACAGTTCTGAAGCAAGTTTTGCTGCGATAATTATTTGTTCCATTTTATTTATTTAATATTGCGAGCAGAGAGAAGAATTTCCGTAGAAAAATATACAAGTCGGTTTTTGTGCTAGCAAAATATAAAAACTTTTTTTTTTTTTTTTAGATTTGTTGTGAATAGTTGAAAATTGAAAAGCATGAACGATTGTAGAATGCACACGTCACTCCTAATTGGTCATCAGTCAGTGAATAGAGCTACGCCCGAATGTACTGCATCAGTAATTTGATTTTAGCCTTTCTCGAAAAAATCCTGTCTGATTTCCTATCGTAATATCGATCGTGTACTTTATCGATGTTCATTTTGAGTTGCTCAGAACCTCATTAGTTACTCTATCTGCTTTGTAATCGGACTTCTAGCGCTTTGCCAATTTGCTGGCAAATAACGAATAACAAGCTTTGAACTCTTGACAGTTATGCCCCAATAATGCTCTAAACCACAAGTTCTTATTTAGACTATTTGCTTAAATTTTAATAACATTCTACGGATAATGTAAACTCTTTACGACGCAGGCAACATTTCATATTTACTACAGACCTCTATTCTTCTTGTACTCTAAGGACGTCATTGTCAAAACAAACGCAATCCGAGAAAATGACTGAAACCACTGTATTAGTCGTGTAATTTGTCGTAACGTAGTTATCAAAATAACTTTATAAGTCTATGCTCTAATACATCAATTCAACAGTTTTTACTCCTTGACTCACTAACTTTGGTCCTATTCCGATTATATTGACCACATTGCTGGTGGTTCGTTACACTAGCACTGACGAGACAGTATCGTAAACCAGCGAATACTTAACATTTGTCAGAGTATTGACGGTTTTAGATGTTTACGAAAAAAGAGATAGCAAAAAATACGTAATTTTATCATTTAAATATTTGTTTATAAATGCTGAATACTCTCTTGAAGGTGCACGAATGCGGTTTTATTATTGTTATTATTATTTTATTTTCATGGTATGTTTAACGAAGGTAATAAATATTTATTTTAACTTATACACTATACAATTTAGCAAATCAGTGTTGTAAGTCTTTTTTACACACAGTGCTTGTAAATGTTTTTTATTCGTTCAACTGAGGGCTTTAGATTAATAAATGTACATTCGCATGTGTATATGGCACTCACTCATCAATTTTGGTGTCAATTAAAAATATTTTGGTCACTTATTGAAAATCCCCTCCACTTTGTGAACAGCGATAAATGAGCATTTTGAAAATATAAGTGTTTTTGTGTAGTTCTTATAACAACATACATAACTACAATGCTAAATATGGCACACAGTATCTTTGCGGTTAGCTATTTTAACTTTTGAATTTTTCAAAAGCAACAGTAAAATTTTGCGTCTCTTCCAAACTTTGAATTAACGCCTTTGAGAAGGTAAACAACAAATACCTGGTATTTTGAAACAGCTGAATGTATTCAACTGACTGTGGTTGAGTGAAACCGAATATAGGTTATTCACGGTAAAGTGAGCACTTGTTACAGGCATTAACCACTAATAAATATATTTTATTGCAGCCTCAGGCGTTAACTTTTGGGAATAGCGAAATTTATACACTGTGTTTGTTAGTCACATGGCAATGTTTATATAAAAAGTGGCGGGAAGATAGACATTGGGCGTAAGGAAAAATTTTGCAGGGCTTTCAAAAGTGCTCAGTTTACCATAAATAGCCTATAAATAGCAGTCCTTCAAGGGAGAGGTTATCTTGTACCTGTAGTGTTTGCGGTGAGGTGCGAAGGCAGTGACGCAGTATATGGACAGTCGGATGTAAGAGCGGTAGTACGGCATTAAGGTAGGGTGGTTTGGTAGTAACAGACGAGTGTATGCATTATGGCAGAAGCCAATCAGAATCGAGTGTAGAAATAGCTAACGGTAGGTAGGTAGTTGGGCTTAACGTCTCGTCGACAGCGAGGTCATTGGAGACGGTGCAAGTTGCACAGGGAAGAGGATCTGGGGAAGGAATCGGCCATGGCCTTTGTTAGGGACCAATCCCAGCATTCGTCTGCAGTTATTTTGGAAAACCATGGAAAACTGTAATCAGGATGGCCGGACCGGGAATCAAATCCGGGTCCTCCCGAATGCGAGTCCAGTGAGTTGCCACTGCGCCACCTCGCTCGGAAATAGCCAACGGGTTCGACTTATGTCTACAGTACGTAACAGCACGTTACGAAAAAAAGTCCATTATGCATAAAATAAAACATTGATTAAGTTGCATGAGGAGAGGAGAGATGTGCAATTGGCCTCTGGACAACACTTATGTAATACATTCTCATAATTTGTAATGATTCCCCAAGCTGATGTAGGTAAATGAGTATGATTTACTGACTTATTTAAAAGTTTATTAAAATTGTTATCTTGTTATACGTTCGGACGAGGAGGAATCGACAAAGCGATGAAGGAGCGATGAGCAAGAGTAGATCATGTATAGTTGCGATCTAATAAAATACATTTTTAAAAAGTTTTCTTTCTCTGATTACTATGTGAATAAGAAAGGGAAAAAGGACCTAGAAGAAGGGGAGAATGTGGATAGGGGTATGAGTGGACGGGGCTGAAGGAGAGACGAGAGGAGAAGGAAAAATTAAAAATGGTGGCCGCCCAAGTGTAATAAGGAAGTAAGAATCCCATAACTCGTGTGTTCCTACAACTGGAGTATACATGTTACAATTTCACAACAGGTTTCTGCGTTTCCGTCAAGATCTTATTTACATATCAGGTATGGAAATCTTGCCTGTTCTTGCAGCATTAGAAGTTGTTCAGAGGATAATTTATCTTGGCTCATACGTTCGAACACTCCGGGTGCCTTCTACAAGTACGAGAAAGTAGTAAAAATGTATTGTACTGAGACAATGCAGAACAAAAAGGCACCTTCACGTTTGCATAAAATATGCGTGACTTCCTTCGCACGCTAGGTTAGGGTAATGTTTATTTGTGTAGATTTTTTTGAAAGTCTGACTTACATAAAACTATTGTTTGTATAATTTATTACAGAGAAAACTTATCCAAGTACTGCTTTCGAAAACATGTATTCTTGTACAGAATTGTTCAGGGCTTTTTTTTTGCCACAAGGCATTCTTGATTTTACGATTTGGAAAAGTTGAAATGTAAAGACAAAGTCAAGCAGCCATTTTTCCGAGAATCTAACAGAGTTATGTGGAATGAGTAGGGTGGTTTTATTGTAGGGTGGTTTTCATCTCGGTATGTTAAACTAAGCTCTTCTAAATTAAATAAATGACAAACGAATTTAATGTGAAGAGGTAATATATGAATTGATTAATTTGAATAAATTAAACAAGTAAGTTTTTTAAATAAAATTTTAATATAAATTTTAAGTCTATTTTTTAAAAAGGTACGTAAAATGAATTCCTGGATTATATGATAATGATTTACATAACAAGATACACAATTTTACAAAGCTTGCAGAACAGTTTTTTAATTATCTGAACTTTGACTTTACAATAATTATATTGTGCATTTGTGGTTTCGTCAAACGAAAGGAAATGTAAAGTCAAATGCTTAAGTTTTCTCTTTGTAAGGGCCTTAAGCCTTCTTCTAACAATAATGTTCTTGGGTCGAATCCTGGGTAAGTCATAGATGTGTGTATTATGTCAATATAAGCTAAGTTATTTTAGTGTTCAAGCCATTTCCGGCTAAGCTTCCAGCATAGGAGTGTTGTTCTAAAACGTTTGAGGACTAGAAACGCTGCGCCTTTTCTATGAAAGTAATTCTGTGACTCGCCGATGAAGATAGCCTGTGCGTTTTTTTTTAACATGAGTAAGTTGTCGTTTTTTTGCTCGCTATAAAGATTGAACTCCAGTTTGTATTGCTATGGCTTATGAAAAGGATATACCGTCAATAGTCAGAATCTTATAATGCTTATGTATTTGCAAGTTCATTTAAGTAACTACTTCACTTCAAACATGTTGAGCATCGTACGAGGTTACACTGGCTTAAAACTTGTTACGATCGCAGTCACTTCTTGTTCACAGTAAACGGGTTGTGGAAGTACATCAGAACGACTTCTCTTCTGTCTTGCGCTCTCATTAGCTACTGTGAAGTAGTATACAGTATAATTAAAACGGCTGCAATTGGCCGGAATTTCTGCATTAGTTGAAATAAATAATACGTCATGTCAAAAAAACAGTGTTCGCTGTAGTGTTACAATAAAAATAAGTTACGTTGTGTTAAAATTAATAAAATACTCAAACTCAAAGAGTTGTAGAAGCGATTATAAATAAATATGTGAGCGTGTTTTCGAGGTTAGGATTTCCTATTGTTTGCATTCAGTTAATTGAGGTGCCACCACTGAAAGAAGTTCCGTTTGGAAGCATGTTCAAATATGGCTGCCGGACGAATTTATAATAAACATGTTTAGACAACTCGTGTAACCACGGCCTCAAGCAATTAAAAAAAAAGATACCAGAACTGCTTTATGAAGAATGGCATATTCTTCAGTAGAACGCTATGTGGCACGGTAGGATATGGAAGCTTTGGAGAAACATAATGGGAAGTGTCTAGACCATCCTCCATACAGCCCAGACCTCGTTTCCAGCGATTTTTGGGCTATTAAAACACTAAAAAATAAGTTAAGAGGGAAGAATTTGATCAAGGACGAGGAAGTGAATGTTACCATATCCGTTATTTTACACTGATTTTCAGAGAATGGATCTGCAACATGTGTTAGAGAAGCTAGTGTATCACTGAAAACTGTGTGCAATGTGAAGGCATTGCTATTTCGGAAAGGAAACCCATATCAAAGTTCTTACTGACTCATACTCCGAACAGTGATCTGAATGCACGAACATTCGGAACAGCCCTTGTAAAAACGAGGGGCAATATAAGTAGAGTTACCAAAATTTTCAGATTTACCGTAAGGGACATTTACCACAACTCGACATACGACAACTGACATCAATAAAATGACCAAAGAAAATTGCTATAAAAAAATAATTTTCAATAGGCTACTGTGCAAAAATTATATCAGACATGTTCTCTGAACATATACAACAACAAAATATTAATTGTATCTATAGTCATAAACTAGTGTGATTCGAATTTCCGATTTAATCGGCTTTAAAACAAACGACACCAACATACACTGGAAGTAAAGATAGTGTACACATCTCGGCAAGCGCTGCTTCTACGAACGCACTTGTCGACGAATGCCATCTGTAGGCGTCAGTTGTAAACATATGAACATTGAGTTAGAGAATCAGAGTAAACGTACCTGTAATCGCGAAAGTGGTATTTATTAACACACAGTTCATTTTCGAAGAACTCTTGGCGTGCGACGTCCCGTGTTATATCCACAGGGGATAATTATTTCAGCCTCAGAGCAGTAATACGGGGAATTCCCTTCGAAACGGGACAGATGGCAATTAACTATAGGCGGTACATGGAAAAACTGAGAACTTTTGTAACCCCTGCTTGAGTTCTACTTGTGTGAACATTGTGTATTCTTTCACCAAATGTTAAATTAACATTGCAATGGGCCTGATCACCTTAGCCATGCGTCGGTTAAGTAAAACTGTGAAATTATTAGAAAATTAAATATTTTATAAATATACTGAGCCTTGCAATTATGCGCATTAAAAAAACATAAATCAAAAAATAATATATCAGTATTCACATAAATTATGTTTACCTGGCACTTAATTCATCGTTAAGACACGTGGCACTACTCTTCCTCTGTCGTTTCCAACTTTACTGGGCGCATGCCAATCACTTTTCCCGTTAAAATATATCCAGGTAGGGACGATGACAATTTTCGAAGGTTGATTTTAAAAGTGCTCAATTAATCGTGAACAACCATTATGAGCTCGAGAAAAGCAATGAGCTCGAGAAAAGCAAGAAACATGATCGTAATAAAAATGCACTTCATTGTTTGGGTGTCGTTTATTGTATGCCAAGGTCTAGTGAGCGTACAAAAGAGATTTTCGAAACACGCGTAGCCAGCAGCTGGAGCGTGTAGGATCCGCCGATCTGCATTGCTGGCGAGTTCGAGGCGAGGTGACGTTCTCGGGGACGGAGGCCGCAGAAGGAGGCATGGCGGGAGTGGCTCAGTCGACGGTCTGCGATATCCAGGACAGGAAGTAGGTGACCTCGGAGTAGACCCCAGGTTGCTCCGGCCTCGCGCAGCCGTCTCCGGCGGACACGATCCCGCACAGCACGGTCCTCTGGTCGCACACGAGCGGTCCACCAGAGTCACCCTGCAAGCACCAGTCAACACATACTTGTTGTTCACGGACCCAGGGGGTTCACACTCTTTAGTTAGGGCCATGTATTTTTAGCGTAAAAATTTATGCTCATGCTGTACTTCAGTATCCTACGTCCACAACCACAAATTCCTTTGGTTATTGGCCGCACGTCAACGTGAGAAAACATGTTCTAATTTCACTGGGACAATCAGAATAAAGTACTACGATACTGAACGTCCATGATTCGCGGACAGACACTTGAAGCACAGGACATTCAAAATCATCCAACTACGAAAGTACATATGAACTTAAGTGTTTTGCAGTACAGCGGGTCTTGAAATATTTCGCGAAAAACACGCGCCCCTACCTATAGTCCATTAATGGTTACTTCCAACTTTTCTGAAGCCCTGATAATNATATTTCGCGAAAAACACGCGCCCCTACCTATAGTCCATTAATGGTTACTTCCAACTTTTCTGAAGCCCTGATAATGTTCTACTTTCAGGATAATTCGCTGCCTCGTGCAAACTAAGACGCACCGCATTCGTGCGCACTCAGTTTAATAATATTTTGCATAAGAACCATTTATTACTAGGCATTACCAACGCACCTATTTTTATCACTGTTTTTATTCATATTAAGTATAAATTTAATATTATAATTTATAGATAAAATATAAATAAAAATTCAATTTAACTAAATATAATGTAATTTTATGTCAGCATACGTATAAAACAGTTGTGATACATGACATGTTTAGGAAAGATCAAAATACGTCATGCATGGGTAATTTTTTTCAAAGGTTTGATTCAAAGAGTGCGAAGAAGCTGCGGATAGAATATACAAAAAAATGCATTATTTTATGTTTGCACAAACACCGTTCAACTTGCAGACATTAATTGCCCTGATTTACTATTTTCTCGCAGAAAAATATACGTCTTTTTTGTTACATAATGCTATGTCTAAATCACAATTTCAGTGTTTCTGGAACGTACAAATAATACAAACAAAATTACTCACCAAAATGAGATAATTCACAGTGAAATAAGATATCATGAGTTACTTCAAGAAATATTTAAAAATCACGCTATGAAACGTTTTCATCATTTTTCAAAATTGCACAAAACAGGAAAATTTTTTCCATATTTCTGACTCATAGCAATCTACGATTTTTGTTAAATGAGGTTTGCAAAGCATGCCTTAAAATCAATTAAAATATGGCCTTACAGTCATCCTTAAAAAATTTTCTGTAAATATTTTAGTTTATTTTATTTGTACGTCCCAAGATCACTAACATTGTGATTTTGACATCTCATGATGGCAAAAATATGTAATCTAAATTTCTTTTATGCGAAGAAAGAGTAATTATCAGTAATGTCTCACAATTTAAACAGTATTTCGTATAGCGTAAGGACGCTTGCTGTCTACCAACCATGCAGCCACGGAGTTCAAATGAGGAATCAATGTAAAATAAATTCATTCTCATTGCATCAATTTTAAAGATATCTCTTCAAAATAAACACAATATTCATCACTGTTTTCTGAAGAAAAAAAAACTACCACATTAAAAATTTTAAAAATACACATTTTTTGTAAAATGCAAAATTTAACATTACATTTTAGAAAAAATGTATTAAACCTAAAAGTCAGCAATATTTCTTAATGTGTCAGTATTACTAAATAAATGTCTGGTAGGATACTTTATAGTCTGAAACAGTTATTTTTCAAATTGATGCAATGATAAGGAATTTCTTGAACATTGACTCCCTATTTAAACTCCATGGCTGCAGTCTTGGGTTACAGAGTCCTTAGGGCAGCACCGGCGGAGTGAGAAAGATTTGATTTTACTTGTTAAATTATTTTAGGTGTATTCTTCCACGATATCGCTTTCAGATTATACAAAAAATTTTCCATATTTGCCCGGGCCACATTTCTACAAAAGGTTTTTGCAAAAATTTTAATATCCTGAAAATTGCAGGTAAATAAAAATTTATTGGCTCAACAAAAACGCAAAAACAAATTAATTTCCTCCTACTTCATTTCTTGTTGCATAGTTCTTCTCTTCAAAGGGCACGGCGTATTTTTGGTTTGAAAGCGATATTCTGAAATATATCTGAGATAAGTCTAAAATCATTTAACATGTAACACCCTATCAGTAGTACAATGAAGTTCCTTTTAGGGCAGGCATCAGGCGTCAGAGTTCGGAGTTGTCCGCCATCTTTCTAGGCGCAGCCGGCGGCCATGTTTCAGAAGCTTATTATCGAAGTTCGTGCGCGAATTTCTGACTGATAACATACGCCCGATATATATGTTTAAGCAATATCCATCGTTTAGGCATGTCGTAGGCCTCCAGTTCGAGACCTGAAACCATAAAAATATTAATTTTCTATCAGACTTTTAAAAAAATTTGCTATTTTGCCCAGTTAAAGGATAAATATATAATAAGGGCAAAGTGAGAGTTTTAGGATAATAATTCAGGGGTCGGAATGAAATAAGATAAGGGGTTTGCAATTTTTTAATGACGTGAGTTTCGAATCAATTTTAACAAACTTTGTATGTGATTTTCTGACTAATTATGTTATTATACGCACCTAATGAATACATCTAAGCAATATCCGTCGTTTAGACGTGGCGTAGGCCCTCCAGTTCGAAACCCAAAACTATCAAAAAATAGTTTTCCTATCGGACTTAGAATAAATTTGGTAATTTTGCTCAGTGTTTCGGAGATTGCTTTAGTTATTAATAATAAATGGGTCATGCAAGTTTTAGGCATCGGATATTGGAATCAGCGTAAGATAAGAAGTTCGCAATGCGATAAGTGACCCGAGTTTTGGAAACACTTTTAGCGTTGCTATTCCATTTATTTTTCACGGTTTAGTATTCATCCATAATTTACAAAGAGTTTTAAGCAATCTCTAAAGGCGATGTATGGTGTAGGGACCTGAGTTCAAGACCTGAAACTATTATAAAATCATTTTCTTTCGGACTTAGAAAAAATTTTGTATTTTTGCCCAGTGATGGAAGGAATATATAATTCTGGAGTTTGGATTAATTACGAGGTTTGACATTTTGTTAATATCACAAGTTTTCTGAGCTTATTAGCACTGTTCGTGCACTGTTTAGAATTCATGCGCAACTCGTACAAATGTTTAAGAAATCTATAACTGTCAGGTATGGCGTAGGGATGCGAGTTCGTAGCCCGAAACTATAAAAAAATATTAATATTCCCTCAGTCTTCGAAAACATCGGTCAGCATTTTCCGAATGAAGGGAGAACATATATAAAGAGCAATGATGCATGCTAATACTTTAGTTGTTGTTCAGACATTTAGAAGTTAACTCCAATTTGGAAGAATTCTCTCGTAATACAATGAAGATGAATTGTGAATACGAAGGCCTGCCTTTAACCTCAACGAACATGGAGCCATGACCTGCTTCAACGACACTTGATTGTACAACACAACCTACGGCAGTGCTCTGCGAGCCGAAGCCTAATGTTAATGGTTTTATCATGAAGCGATCTGCATTCAGGGGTCTTCTTAAATAATATGTTTAATCGAATATGTCAATTACATGAAATATGTTTGCTAGTTGCTGTGAAGAATGAAACTTATTATGATAAACCAACTTATCGATGAGGTGGAAAAATACGGTGGTGTAAAATTTAACATGTGGCTGGACTGTAGCAATACGAAAACAGAGCCCCACGACGACGAATATTCTATTAGATCCTTCAATACCTCGAATATAGCCGTGTGTATAATGTAGATGCAATAAAAACCACTGTTGACGACATTATATACAAGTAATTCCAAGAGGAAGAATAAATGAATTCCAAGGGTTCGGGTTGGACCCTGGCATCAGTAAATCAACTAGAGCTGAGAACAAGTGGGCTCAATCCACTTGCCAAATAGGCACTTACTGATTTCCTTTCTACCTGACCACAGAGAATTACAACACAAAAAATCAGTGAAACCTGGACTGCGTGAGGGGTCAGTTGCAAAGCATGATTGGTCAGTTTCATAGCACGAGGGGTCAGTTGTGGAGCAGGAGGGGTCATTTGTGGTGCAGAGGGGGTCAGTTGTGGAGCAGAGGGGGTCATTTGTGGCGCAGAGGGGATCATTTGTGGTGCAGAGGGGATGATTTGAGGAGCAGGAGGGGTCATTAAGAGTCATTTTCAGAGCAGGAGAGGTCATTTGCAGAGCAATTGGAGCAGTTTTGGAGCATGTGGCGTAGTTTGAGCAGTTGTGGAGCATATGGAGCGATTGCGGAGCATGTAGAGCTGACTGCGGTACATGCGGTCCTAACTGTGGTACTGATTGTGGAGAGTAGGAGGAGGAGATGGAGGAGGAGGAGGATCGGGGAGGAGAAGGATTGCTTGTGATTGGTGAGGATTGAGGAGGCGGATGAGGATTGCTTTGACTTGGTCATAGACAACTATGCCTATAAAGTGTTGGTAGATGCTGATCAATACCATGATTATATCATACTTGTGCAGAGAGTCGTTACTCATATGATGGAGCTTGGTTTAGTCACATTAACATACATTTAAAAAAGCTGAGTAGCAAATATTTAAGCATCCCAGTAATATTATGGTAGTGATCTGGGCTGTGCTTAACAGCGAGTGTGAGACGAGGTGTGGATGAAGCCGTATCGAAATGACATGTTGTAAGAAAATTAATTAACACACTGAAATCTGGTGGCCAATGTATAGGTGCACAATTTTTTCTCACATATGGGAAAATCGAATGTGGCTTAACAGGGGAATCTAACTCGGTTTTTCATGATAGGAGACGAGTGGTCTAACCACTGCACCAACGAAGATTCAATAATTGTGGTGCTGTATGGGATTGTAGATGATGACTGCCATACCAATACATCGAGTAAAAATACAAATTTATGTATTCTTAATTATTTTATGTTTCATCTGTTTTGACAGTTGTGGGCTCGCAGAATGTAAACAAGATTTTTTGGTCTAGTGCCCAAAACACTAAGTTACATAGCATATTTTCTGTAACAGGTGAAGGGCATGGTATACAATTAATAAAAAAACAACAGTATGTAACCAAAATAAATAATTTATTTTTTACATATTCCGTACATCAGAAATTTGCAAATGCTTCCTGCCTGTAGCGGTTATATCGTATTCAGTACACATCGTAGTTGACGGAGGTATCGATGCTAACTAATGGTGTTTACAAGTAGGAGAAAGAACATTGCCTTTTGCAGAAATTGACATGATTTATTTTTTATTAATTCTCGCCGCAGGAATGCTGTAAAGAAATGTTACCGCAGCAAACATTTTATGTGGACGATACTTCAAATTCTCACTTTCTCATGTCGATTAGTAGTGCAGTCGAAGTTTTGCCACAGTATCTTGACGATCTCGTGAAGAAGGTGTAGGCCTTCGGCACATATTCGTTGAAGTCAGTCATAAACCTTCATATACACTTTACACATTTAAAAAAACTTGGAGAGAAAGCACACTTCCCAAACGATGTTTTAAAACGATGTTTTACATTTAAATGATTAAAGGATAAATACGCCACTGGTGTGTATCGCATTTCTATATACGTGATTCAGTCTAGAGTCTCATATTTACAACATACAAACCTACTCTATAAAGCCATATGGAAAAGTATGTATACCATCTTCGCATACGATTCGCTTGTCAACGGCACAACACAGGCAATTTACTTACTCTCTCGGTAAAAAAAAAATAGAATGTTGGTGCACTCATATGGTGTTCATTTTAACATGCACTGTTTTTGGTTTTAGTTCCTCCAATGCAGCTATGTAATAGGAAAATTCGATTTTGTCTTGTATCACACACTTCTGAATTCCCATAGCAGTTTTCGTTTCCTTTCCATTGTAATTGGAGGAGTATAGTTTGGCATGTAGGCCTACGATATCCATCAAGATCTTTCCATTACACTCATCATTTAATATTCCAAACACTTTCTTGTTTGCCGACGAAATGCACTTATGAAGAATGGGGTAGCTGCTGGTGTCAAATTCTGCGAAGAACCTTGCATCTGCGACCATGTGGTTGTAGATGTCGATGTCATCTTCGTACCGAGCCCTCGTCACATCATAATGGAATCTGTACATGAGAGCTATTGACAAGTCGAGCACCGCTAACCCTGCATACATTGGTTTGTCGAAAAGTATGGATTCGTAGTAGTAGTTATAAATAGTATGTTTAAACACAGGTTCGTGGCAGGGAGCCGGGGAACCACCACCGATGACGTCATACTCTTGCATTCCGCCAGCGGTGGCCATTTTGGAATTCAGCGGCGGCCATGTTGGCGGTCATGTTGGCAGCCAGTACAGAAACCGACTGTCATTTCATAGCGTCCATTTTGTTTAAAAAAAAAAAACATATTTTAAAACATTTGTTTAAATTCTTGGTTGGCAGCCATGTTGGCAGACATTACAGAAACAACCTGTCATTATATAGCGTCGATTATTTTTTCAAAAAAAATTATATAAAATTATTTAAAAAAAAATTTTATAAGCATAGTTGGCCGTAATTTCCGAACCGTTTAAGATGTAGTCGTCAAATTCATATCATAGGCATCGACGGAGACAAGGAAAATTAAAAAATAGCCATTTAAGCCGTATGCGAACTTATAAGCATAGTTGGTCGTAATTACCGAATCGCTTAAGACGTAGTCGTCAAATTCCTAACATAGGCATCGACGCAGGCAAGGAAAATTAACAAATGGTCATTTAAGCCCTATGCGAACTTATAAGCATAGTTGGCCGTAATTCCCTAACCATTTAAGATGTACTCATCAAATTCATATCATAGGCATCGATACAGACAAGAAAAATTAACAAATAGTTCATATAAGCCATATTCGAAATTATAAGCATAGTTGGCCGTAATTACCGAACATTTAAGANGATGTACTCATCAAATTCATATCATAGGCATCGATACAGACAAGAAAAATTAACAAATAGTTCATATAAGCCATATGCGAAATTATAAGCATAGTTGGCCGTAATTACCGAACATTTAAGATGTACCAGAATCTTCCCAAATTCGATTAACATTTAAGTCCTTCCTACGAGATGATATACTTCACGCTCTTGCATGCCAAGCCGGGAGGGTTATCTCAGAGTCTTCCCGAAATCAGATTGAAATTTAAGTCCTTCCTACCAGATGATATACTTCACGCTCTTGCATTCCAAACTGGGAGGGTTATCCAAGAGTCTTCCCAAATTCGATTAACATTTAAGTCCTTCCTACGAGATGATATACTTCACGCTCTTGCATGCCAAGCCGGGAGGGTTATCTCAGAGTCTTCCCGAAATCAGATTGAAATTTAAGTCCTTCCTACCAGATGATATACTTCACGCTCTTGCATTCCAAACTGGGAGGGTTATCCAAGAGTCTTCCCAAATTCGATTAACATTTAAGTCCTTCCTATGATATGATATACTTCACGCTCTTGCATGCCAAGCCGGGAGGGTTGTGTCAGAGTCTTCCCAAAAACAAATTGAAATTTAAGTCCTTCCTACGAGATGATATACTTCACGCTTTTGCATGCCAAGCTGAGAGGGTTATCTCAGAGTCTTCCCAAAATCAAATTGACATTTACATCTATCCTATGAGATGATATACTTCACACTCTTGTATGCCAAACTGGGAGGGTTAGCTCAGAATCTTCCCAAATTCGATTAACATTTAAGTCTTTTCTATGAGATGATATACTTCACGCTCTTGCATGGCAAGCCAGGAGGTTTACCTCAGAGTTTTCCCAAAATCAGTTAAAATTTAAGGCCTGCCTACGATATGGTGTACTTCATGCTCTTGCATGCCAAGCTACGATGGTTATCATAGTCTTCCCAACATATGCGCTAGGTTTATCTCAGAGTCTTCCCAACATATGTGCGAGGGTTATCTCAGAGTCTTCCCAACCATACACAATGATAAATGAGCCTTACATGTTACGCGAGGCTCTCATCATCGCTGGCCTATCATAAAGGGCATCCTACGAGATGTACTTCATGTTCTTGCATGTCAAGCCAGGAGGGTTATCTCAGAGTATTCCAAAATTCGATTATCATTAAAGTCCTTCCTATGAGATGATATACATCATGCTCTTGTATGCTAAGCTGGGAGGGTTATTTCAGAATCTTCCCAAAATTCGATTAACATTTAAGTCCTTCGTATGAGACGATATAATTCATGCTCTTGCATTCCGAGACAGTAGAGTTATCTCAGAATCTTCTCAAAATCAATTAACATTTCAATCCTCTTACAAAGATGATATTCTTCATGCTCTTGCTTGCCAGCCGGAGAGTTTTCTCAGAGTATTCCAACATATGCACAAGGGTTATTTCAGAGTCTTTCCAACCATATACAATGATAAATGAGCCTAACACATTACGCGAAGCTCTCGTCATCGATGCCCTATCATAAAGGACGATGTGGCACACAACGATAAAGAAGCCTAACATGTTATGCGAGTCTNTCTTGCTTGCCAGCCGGAGAGTTTTCTCAGAGTATTCCAACATATGCACAAGGGTTATTTCAGAGTCTTTCCAACCGTATACAATGATAAATGAGCCTAACACATTACGCGAAGCTCTCGTCATCGATGCCCTATCATAAAGGACGATGTGGCACACAACGATAAAGAAGCCTAACATGTTATGCGAGTTTCTCGAAAGCGTCTCTATACTAACAAAGCTGACAGCCTAACATAAAGACCACCGCAGCGCATAATGATAAAGAGGTNTCTCGAAAGCGTCTCTATACTAACAAAGCTGACAGCCTAACATAAAGACCACCGCAGCGCATAATGATAAAGAGGTTCTAACATGTTATGCAAGGCTCTCGAAAGTGTCTCATAACTGGCACACTAGAGTAGCCTATCATAAATGACGTTACCATACACAAGGATGAAGGAACCTAACAAGTTATGCGAGGCTCTCGAAAATGTTTCATCATCGACGACTTAACATAAAGGACAATACCATACACAACTATAAAGGAGCCTAACATGTTATGCGAGGCTTTGAAAGTGCTCGAAACTAGTGAAGCTGGTAGCCTATCATATACCACCAGTCGTTCACTGAGGAAAGCCGAGACAAGCAATACAAATTGACATGACATGAGGACAGTATAAAAGCGAGCGCCACATAAAATTAACATCATTCTTTTGTCAAGCGCTGTGAGTGATGGTGGAAAGCAGTATTTTATGACAATATGAAGATTGAATCAACGTATAAAGACTCACCTTCTACAACATTTTCGTCAATATCAACCGCAAGGTATACTGAAGAGCTACTAGAGGCATTACGATTTCATCGTAACTACTACAATCGTGTACCCTGCTGCAATATGAAGACAGAACCAATAGCTGAAGATTTACCGACTACAACGTGGTCAACAGCAAGGGTTCCTGAAGAGTCTATACAAGCGATATGACATCAATGTAACTACTGTGGAAATACTTTTAACACAAGTTATAGTTCATGCTGGCATGAAAGTTGCCATTGCATGTTCAGCCCAGTATACAAAACGTTCCACTTTGATACCTGTGATGTCACGTTTACCGGAAGTGATAGTGTGTATAGACATAACAGTACATGCAAAGTCCATGTTTGTCATTCATCAGGAAACGAGTGCAAGTATTGCGGCAAGACATTCAGGAAGCGCAGCTGGACCAAACAACATGAAGATAGCAACTGCAAATTTGCTACTGCCTACAAGACCTACCCATGTGATAACTGCCGTGCAGTATATTCGAATAAGGGCGGTTTGAGTGCTCACAGAAGATATTGTTCTTTTTCCAAAAAACAGTCAGCATGAAGGATTCGCTCGAATGAACACTATGTCGAGCATGTATCAAATATGATTATGTATGTGTATTATGTCAAGTCTGTAAGTAAAGGTAAAAGTATGTAAATGATTTCGGTGTTATTCATTTATCTTAACCCTTGTCAATATTAAGTTCACCTCCACCACTGAGAAAAAAAAAACCAGATTTTGTCAATGTTGGAAAGATAAGTAATAGTTTATTTATATAGTAGCAAGAACTCTGTTCCATATCGATGAGTTGCTTGAGCAATACATACAGAAGCTCTCACCATCGACAACAAAAATTACTACATGCGCATATATATGTTCTAAGCACAGTTAGCTATAATTACCGAACCAAGTAAATAAGAAACATTTATGTAAATAAAATTCAGGAAGAAAAACTTACAACAAACTGATATATGCAAAAAGCAAGATATATACTAATGTAATACATTCGTTTAGCACATAGTCATGGTAACTGTTAAAAAAATATTGAGATATTAATATAAACGATCACTATCAGTCATACACAAGGTCGACAGCTTGAGTCGTCGCTAACATGGCTAGATCTTAACAACCAGACATATAATGAAAAAAATGAACGATGCTATACAATACAAGACTGTTCTGGGCAGTACAACAGACTAGCAAATAACGTCCTTACAAACCAACTGAAACAGTCCAATATATTCAGTGTACAACACTAGCAGCAGAAAGTGACTGTTGTCATATGCTGGGGAATATGCGAGAGAGCTCAGATGGTTGGGTGACGATGCAAGCACCGTGCAGGTCTTGGCAAGTTTAACGAATAACACTAGCCGAGTGAGTGCTATGTAAGGTTCCAAGGTCCCACAGTACCTGCTAGGGTCACGATAACCTTCAGACCATATGACTGAATTCCTACATGCAGAATACTCACGTATTAGTATAGTATAATCATACAGAAACAAAACAGATATGAAAATAAATTTTAAGTAACAAGTTATAAACACTCACCAACCAGCACATTTTACACTAGTGTCGGGTGTTGTAGGTTGCTTTAGATGATATTGCTAGACAAGGCCAGACTGCCCCGATCAGTACAACATGCATTCCACGCCCAGTTTTATCAAACTCCTTCTGAGCATCTTTCACCTAACGTCCTGACGGGACGAGTCTTATGCTCTACCATTCCACCTTGATTTTCCCATATTCCTTCCCGGACTCCTTTCACCTAGCGCTCTGACGGGGACGTTGCATGCACGATCATTCCACCTTTGTTGTCTCATATTTCTTCCGTACACCTTTCGTATATATTAACACATACATGTTTTAAACATAACCCTTGGCTATTAGATATGTAGGGAGAGACATAGTTTGAATTGTAGCAATTACTATGTACTCTGGTGACTGCAGTCGTCGTACATGTAGGGTGAGAGACGAATCATAAACAAGGTGCAAGTACCATGTACACTGAAGGTCACAGCTGCTGGACGAGTAATACACAAACTTCATCATGCCTCGCTAGCATGTAAGGCGAAAAAAAAAGAAGTTGCTACAACTATCCAGGACATCGAGAACGCAACTATGACATTCACGTCTGCTGATGACGATGTAAAATATGAATATGCTACTGATTAAGTGTCTCCGTCTGCAAGTCCATAAACCAGTTGCTGAAGATAAGAGCTATTTTAAGTTGGGAAAGAAGAAACGTAGATTCGAACATAGTACCCTGACTCAGAGGTATCTAACAACCTACTAATCATAGAAGAACATACATGTAGACATGTATCGTAAACCTTCCGTTAAGAGTGACGGGAAAGTCTAGCTGCTTATTTTATGAAGAATTTAATGACTTGGTTGAAATGCTAATATAACATGTTGTACCATTACACTTCGGCTTTCTCATACACCATCCAGCATCCTTTCACCTAACATCCTAGCGATGACAAGTCCCATGCTTGACAACCATGGCAGCTTTGAGAAAAAAAAAGGTTGTCTGACAGTACCAAAACAAATTACTTTCCCGATTATTTTCATCGACGAAGATGAAGAGCCATTCACCTTAGACAATGTTCACTCTTCGTAGTATGAATAGCAACTGAGTCGGAATGATAGCAATCACTATATACTCTAGAGACTAGTCAACGTATATGTGNTTCGTAGTATGAATAGCAACTGAGTCGGAATGATAGCAATCACTATATACTCTAGAGACTAGTCAACGTATATGTGGAGTGAGAGACGAACCATAAACAAGATGCAAGTACCATGTACGCTGAAGGTCACAGCCGCTAGGCAAGTCATACACACAAACTACAAGTAGTATGTACACACCCACGCACACAAACCCTACTATATATATTGATGATTAGATATTTTTTAAAAATGTAAAAGTAAATAGTTATAAACTCCCACCGACCGATGCATATTGCACATGTAACTAACACTATATATTATGCTAGACAGAAAAAAATACACTCTCGAAACGCTGATACTAGCAGACATAAAAAAATAAAAGAAAAGTAGTTATTATCACCTACCAACATGAATTGTACAAGTGACGAGCACTGTACAGCACACGATGCTAGACAACACTATCTGTCTGAAAAAAGCTATCGTTGTAGCCTTGGATAGTACAGCAAAATAAATAGTAAAACGATCGTTTTCACGCGCATCCTACGTCCGATATTGGAGAACGATAAGGTGAACACTGCCACATACCATCGCAAACAGATATTAAAAAATCTAAAGCAAACAAGTTATAAGTGCTTACCAACCAACCAGCACATATTGCACAAGTGTCAGATACTCTACGTGACTTTAGATAGTACGAGGCAATACCAGACCATCCTGGTCAGTACAACAGTCATTCTACCTAGGTTTTCTCGTATTCCTTAAGAAAAAATTAACTTAATCAGTTAAAGTACGAAACGTGTTAGCATCATTTATTATTGTATATGGTTGGAAAGACTCTGAAATAACCATTGCGCATATGTTGGGTAGATTCTGAGGTAACCCTCCCAGCTTGGCATGCAAGAGCATGGAGTATATCATATCGTAAGACGGCCTTAAATAGTAATTAATTTTGGGAAGNCTCCCAGCTTGGCATGCAAGAGCATGGAGTATATCATATCGTAAGACGGCCTTAAATAGTAATTAATTTTGGGAAGACTCTGAGATAAATCTTCTGGCTTGCCATGTAAGAGCGTGAAGTATATCATCTCATAGGAAGAACTGAAATGTTGAACGAATTTTGGAAGATTCTGAGATAACCCTCCCAGTTCGGCATGCAAGAGCATGAAGTTTATCATCTTTTAGGATACTCTTAAATGTCAATTAGGTTTTGGGAAAAATTTGAGATAACCCTCTCCGCTTGGCATGCAAAAGCATGAAGTATATCATCTCGTAGGAAGAACTTAAATATCAATTTGATTTTGGGAAGACTCTGAGGNTTCGTAGTATGAATAGCAACTGAGTCGGAATGATAGCAATCACTATATACTCTAGAGACTAGTCAACGTATATGTAGAGTGAGAGACGAACCATAAACAAGATGCAAGTACCATATACGCTTAAGGTCACAGCCGCTAGGCAAGTCATACACACAAACTACAGGTAGTATGTACACACCCACGCACACAAACCCTACTATATATATTGATGATTAGATATTTTAAAAAAATGTAAAAGTAAATAGTTATAAACTCCCACCGACCGATGCATATTGCACATGTAACTAACACTATATATTATGCTAGACAGAAAAAAATACACTCTCGAAACGCTGATACTAGCAGACATAAAAAAATAAAAGAAAAGTAGTTATTATCACCTACCAACATGAATTGTACAAGTGACGAGCACTGTACAGCACACGATGCTACACAACACTATCTGTCTGAAAAAAGCTATCGTTGTAGCCTTGGATAGTACAGCAAAATAAATAGTAAAACGATCGTTTTCACGCGCATCCTACGTCCGATATTGGAGAACGATAAGGTGAACACTGCCACATACCATCGCAAACAGATATTAAAAAATCTAAAGCAAACAAGTTATAAGTGCTTACCAACCAACCAGCACATATTGCACAAGTGTCAGATACTCTACGTGACTTTAGATAGTACGAGGCAATACCAGACCATCCTGGTCAGTACAACAGTCATTCTACCTAGGTTTTCTCGTATTCCTTAAGAAAAAATTAACTTAATCAGTTAAAGTACGAAACGTGTTAGCATAATTTATTATTGTATATGGTTGGAAAGACTCTGAAATAACCATTGCGCACATGTTGGGTAGATTCTGAGGTAACACTCCCAGCTTGGCATGCAAGAGCATGGAGTATATCATATCGTAAGACGGCCTTAAATAGTAATTAATTTTGGGAAGACTCTGAGATAAATCTTCTGGCTTGCCATGTAAGAGCGTGAAGTATATCATCTCATAGGAAGAACTGAAATGTTGAACGAATTTTGGAAGATTCTGAGATAACCCTCCCAGTTCGGCATGCAAGAGCATGAAGTTTATCATCTTTTAGGATACTCTTAAATGTCAATTAGGTTTTGGGAAAAATTTGAGATAACCCTCTCCGCTTGGCATGCAAAAGCATGAAGTATATCATCTCGTAGGAAGAACTTAAATATCAATTTGATTTTGGGAAGACTCTGAGGTAACCCTCCCCAGCATGGCATGCGAGAGCATGATGTATATCATCTCGTAGGAAGGACTTAAATTTCAATTTGATTTTGGGAAGACTCTGAGATAACACTCTCGGCTTGGCATGCAAGAGTGTGAAGTATATCATCTCGTAGGAAGGATTTAAATGTTAATCGAATTTGGGATGATTCTAGTAAATCTTAAACGGCTCGGGAACTACGGCCAACTATGATTATTAGTTCGCATAGGGCTTAAATGACTATTTGTTAATTTTCCTTGTCTGTATCGATGCCTATGATATGCATTTGACGACTACATCTTAAACGGTTCGGGAATTACAGCCAACTATGCTTATAAAAAAAATTGTAATAATTTTTTTTGAAAATGAAGTTGACGCTATGGAATGACAGGTGGTTTCTGTACTGGCTGACAACATGACCGCCAACGTGACAGCTTCTGAATACCAAAATGGCTGCCGCTGGTGGAATGCAAGAGCATGACATCATCGGTGGTGGCTCCCCGGCTCGCTGTCACGAACCTGTGTTTAAACATACTATTTATAACTACTCGTACTGCAGTCGAATCAGGGAAAGTGATTCATCGTAAATCGATCGGTTCTCGAATGTAGACCTAGTTATCAGTTTTTTAAAGTGTTTTTGCGCTGCATACCATCTCCATTTTTTTGTCGTTTTCTTTTGTTTTGCATTCATTTTCCGAATGTTGCATTATTACCTCATTTAAATAATTTCTTCTCGAAGTCGTTGGTGACCGCCTGTCGCTTCGCAGTGTTGAGCTCGATGTTAGGCTTCAGCCATGCTTCTTACTCGAATTCTAGAACAAAATGAATTTTTACGAGTTTCAATCCATGACATAACACCTGTTTCAGGTTATGGTAGTGGATTATATAGCTTTTTTTTTGTCTTCGAGTGAAGTCATCAGTTTTGGATGCTTAAATTTTGAAGGCGGCGGGTTCTTGGTCAAGATGCTAGACTGCGGGAAGGAACCTGAATGTATCGACAAACTGCACAGGAAATCGGTCTTTCAGCTCCTTCGAAAATATCATCATTTTTTTGCACGTGTGCGGAATAGTGAAGATGTCTTCCATATCGTATCCCAGCTGCCTGATGATGAAATTCTTGTCATAGCTCAGGTTATAGAAGAAAACTACGAGTTTCTTCGGTCTTCGGTGCAGCAGATTGCAGCTGGTTCATGCAGGCCTGATGTACCATCCTGTGAATTGGTTACACACTTTATAATTTTCTACAGTGAACGACGATTAGCAGTNCATGCAGGCCTGATGTACCATCCTGTGAATTGGTTACACACTTTATAATTTTCTACAGTGAACGACGATTAGCAGTAGCAGCATTTCGTCGCCCGTGAGTAGCTTGCATTTTTAGTTGGTGTGATCTGCAGCATTTGCTTTGAAGTGGTGTTAATATCTTTGACCGCATTGCTAATATCCACAATTGCTTCCATCAAGTACTTCTCCTCATCCAGCCCCCTATATAGTACTGTTTTTTTTAAACAGTGACGAGGTGAGCGATTCAGGAATTACATTATTATCGACTTGCACATGTATACAATAACTGAACACCTCGTGCTTCTGATAGGCGCACAGGTATGAGTGGTTGGGTTCCTGTTCACAGGTGTGGATCAGTTTCAGAATGGCCTCTCGAAATCTGCATAGATGACGATCGGTAATTTATTCATATGATTGAAGTTCTTGAATTTCATTGCTGGAGGTTTTCCATCTTTCCCAGGCTGTGGCATCTCGATTCTCACTGGAGCATCGGAGCTATGTTTCCTGTGTTCTTCTCAACACTGCTGCCTGGTCAGCCGATAATTTCATGGCAGGTCGTGGTTAAATGCAAAGCATCGCTTACATATATGTATTTTCTACTTGCGAGCTTATACCTGGGGACACACAAAGTGCGAAAATTTCTTAATGTAGGTATAATGCAAATTCCCATCTTCGGCCGTTATCAGTAATAGGTCAAAGTGTTCAGACATTTCTACTTCTGTCAGTTTAGGGACACGATGTTTTCTGTGTCGGTGAGTAAGTACACATAGATTGATACTGTAGGGTTATTCTTCTCGAAGACTTTAATTTGGTGCAGTGGAGTGGGGAACTCGAAGCCTGTAAATTGAAATTTGGTTTCCAGGGCTTCGTAGCGGCGGTCGACTCGCTGCGGGTTCTCGCCTTCAATGTACCGTGCCAAAATTGACCACTTGAACCACATATGGTCGCTGGTGTTTTGTGGGTTAGTCACAGTCTTACTGTTTTTGATCGCTGCAGGCAATTCGATATAAGATGAGACATGTAGAGGTTGATTCGGAGCTGTAGGTGGTTAACTTTTGATAACACCCACCCCAATCCACGCTCTTGGTGCGTTTCTTCCTATGCTCATATTTTCTCTTTACGTGATTTTATGACCTTTATTTCACCAGTTTTGTATACAGGTACATGCACAGTCTTGAATGCTCTTTTGTCCTTACCTACGTTTGAAATGTTTGGTTTCGCATGACCGCACTCAAGCCACACATTAAATTTATTTGGGCTCTGCTCTGGTACTTCCTTGGTGAGTTGTCTGACAATATTTTTCTTTATGCGAGCCAAAATTGTACAAATATATTTTGACTAACGTATTTTGTTAGGTACGACATACGTCTTTAATTGTGCCAGAAAGCGGTTTCGGCTCCCACGAAACCATTAGCATTAGCCTTCCCAGACCCTGCCATGATTCTTGGATGTGGCTGACACTCAGATGATGATGGAGTATCTTTTCGAGTTATTGGTTTAAATGGCGATGGAGACTGTACACAGGTTTTCATGTGCCTCTGCATGTTATCGCTCCTATCATATGCCATGTCGCAATTTCCACACTTATATGCCATTCGATCTGCATTCCTCGCACAGCCATATTTCTCGTGCCTTTGATCATCGTGGTTGAAAACGAAGATTTTATTGCAGAAACGACATGGGTTTCGATGTATCGCATTTGCAGATCCAGTCGATGGTAGATCGAATGGCATCGCCGACGACGTAGGCAGTTCAGCTGGAGCCAGTGATCGTACAGCCGAAGACGAAGTCGGAATGCTGGTCTTAGGCACACCATTTAATGTACACTTCATATTGATCTCAGAGAGGCAAATAAAAAAACGAAATTAATATGTAAAATATTTTGGGAGCTAAACAATTAGTTAACTTCACACACATGGCATATGAAGCTAAAAGAATGGTCCAGTATATAAAAAAAATAATAAGTTGCAGTGAGTTTTATGTAAAGCTACGAACTCACCATGTCATATATCGCAGAACATATGCTGTAATGGTTCGCTGGATCGGGCAGGTATATTAAATTGGGCATATCATTAATTTGGTGCGAAAATATGTACGTGTAATTACGAGCACGACCAATTATAACATGCATACTGTGATGAATAAGCCAAATGCAATATAACTTACAAAATGGTAGCTAAGAAGGTAAGGAGAGAGACGACGATCTGTCACATGTCGAATCAGACGAAGGACTTAAACAATACACGAATATGCCGCCTTATATACCTGCTCAACCCGATTGTCACAAGACCAACAGCCAATCGCAAGCGAGTATTGTGGCGTAAAATAACTTACCGAATTGATAGCTAAGAAGGCCAGGAGAGAGAAACTCTCTTGCATCAGACGAATAACTGTGATGTCTGGCGACTCTAGACATCTTACGTATATACCTACAGAGCCTAGGATGAAACGAGCATGCAATATGACATCATAATTTTTTTCCCCATCGGCGCACTCAAGCTAGAAATGATGTAAACTGCAGCAGTTGGGCAAGTATTATAAATGAAAGGGAAGATTGAGCATGTATGCATGTTCGCATAGTGTTATACTGGACATACGTTACATAACCGATGAGCTGGTCCTCGATGCCTTGCTGAATGCCTGTTCCCCACTGCAGCTTGTGCCCAGAGAGAGAGAGAGAGAGAGAGAGAAACTCACAGTTGAATATATTAATTACTGGAAAAGACATCAGTTACAACACCTTTTTACACTTGGTTATTCTGTAGTATCCTTAAAAAAAATTATATATTTCTTTACTTCTTAAAACACTGCAAACTCTGAAATATATGTGTATATGAGAAAAATATGCTTGTTCCTAAACAAACACATGGAAAGCTAGCATGGAAGTAGGGGGAATGAGAAATAAACTTTTAACATTCGTGCACTACATCAGTGTGCATTTACACAGAAGTGCCAACCCCAAAGTCTTTGCATATGACTCTTTATTTCCCTTCTGGATAAAAAAAAATAGACGGTATTATTTTTACAGGAAATGGTTGCTATTGCATTTCGCTGCCTATGGTGTAAATGCATGGAAATTATTTTTGAAGTGCTAATAAGTACGAATTTGAAACCTGAAATTTTTTTTTATCGATTGAGACTATATCATTGTTTTTTTTTTTTTTTACTTGTGCTGTCCTTTCAAGTTTTTAATTTTGAACATCTAGATCTTGACAGGCGGGGGACATCGGGAACTATACTATGCTTACAGCGCACTCGAGGCAGGGAGGTGGTCGGCTTTAAGTTATGCAGACATTCATTACTTATAAAAAACTGCATGAATTATAGTCATGAATTAAAAAAGGCAACTCGATGAATAAAAATTTTTAAAAGTAAAGTATGTAGATTTGATGGAAAACTGGTGTGAATGAAGACGCTGAAAGAAAGACAGAAGGAAAGACAGAGAGAGAGAGAGAGAGAGAGAGAGAGACACATGGTTCTGCATGGTTTCACAAAAGTCGATGCACATACGAATTTTAAAAATCTCTTAATTTTAATTTGTTAAAAAAATTTGCCTGTCAATTACATTAAGTTTTTAAATAGAAAAATGTACTTAATACATTCGATAGTTATATTTACCAAAAAATTTACACAGTGTGTATTTCATGCGTATGTGTTCTGTCAAACAAAAAAATAATTTTTAAAATAGAATAATAAATACAGATATTCGATTTGACATACCCTATGTCTATAAAAGTAGTATGGCTACTATAAACATACATATGTGCTTCAATGGTTGTTGGGCGTAACCGCTGAGCTCCTTCGGGGTAGGCCAGCAATCCCGAGTCGAACCGAAGATTACCGACCTCGTCCTAATCGATTCTCAGTAGGGAGCTCTCAGCCGCAGCCGCAGTCGCACACTCCCATTAAAAATACATTGTGCCAGTATCCCCATATATACACTACTTTAAAGTTATGCTGAATAAATATCCATAAAAGCATGTCTCTGTCTGAAAACAAAATGTAAAAAAACATCCACGCTTCTGTTTGAACAAGTTTTACTGTTCTGTTATCAGGTCGGAGGCCAGTGTTAGTGGAGTAGAGAGGCTTGGGTGGCACTTAGCAATGTAATCTTGAGAGTCGATGAAGGCAAAGTGTGATCAGTATGCAGCAGCGCCGGAATTCAAGGTCAAGAAAACGGGAGATCCCGAGAAAACCTGCCTATCAGTGGTATCTTACGGCACGATTACCAGGTGCGAAAGCCGGGAATGACCCCGCCGGGACTAGAATCCGTTTCGCCTGGAAAGAGCTCTATCCGCTACGCCACTGCGGCCCCGCCAACGTTTGTGGCATGCACAGAAGCTTAATTCAGTGTGCCCTAATTTAAGTAGATGATTTATATCAATTTAGTCATATGTGTAGTCATTTTACAGGGTAAAATTTCCCGCGTTCACTGTAAAATTCTTGTGACGAAATAAAGCATGTTTCCATAACTACGTTAAGACGTCTGAGAAGTAATTTATTATAAAAAATAAAGAAGAAAATATGTGTACGAATTTTCACATAAAGTGGTTATATTCAGGAAGTTATGCACCTCCGAAAATGGGGAAATAAAAAAAAAAATTTGAATTTTTAGAAACTACTAGAAATGCAAGAAAACAAATGTAGACAGTGTATCACGGAAATAAGATAAGCAACCTATTGAACTGTATGTGCAAATAACTTCCCCCCTCACAAACAAAATACGTAGACTTCACAATTATCACATCGCATTCATTGTCGTACCCCCGAGCATTCGGCGAATATTCAAGACAGACTATTAATCACCACGACCAAATGTACAAAAAAAGGGCGCTTGTTATAATACTACAATGTAGGAGCAGTTTTCTTGGAAACTGAGAGGGTTTAAGTATTAACACTATAGGACTTAAATTATGTTTGGAAAAATGTTTCAATATTAAAATATCAACTAAGTGTCCGTAATTTTACAAAGATTTGCGAACAATTTTTTTTTCAGTACTTTTCTGTAATTTTGCGGGGTTTTTTTTTCTAACAATGTAGCATGATGCCTGAACCATTAACTAAAAATAGTAAGTAGAAGGACATAAGTGTTTCTGGACCACCCCATGACACGCACCTGGCACGAGTCCTTGCCACCGCTGTCGTAGCCGGCGCACATCATGCCGTCCTGCACCTCGTCGCCATAGTAGTCGACGCAGGCGGCCCGCGACATGATGGGCACTTCCACCCAGTACAGCACCGCGGACAGGTTGCCGGCCTCCGTGGTGGCGCCCCAGCCGCTCACCACGCCGTTACCTGCAATTCCGCCCGAGTCACATTCTCCCTTCCTGCTGAGCAAACTTCTGTACAACTAGCGGGCGTCTTCGGAGGGCAAAGCCACGGTGTACTTAAGGAGGTATGGCATATACATTAACGCTACAGAAGTTAATTACATGTTGCAATTTTATGGAAGCCGATAGAGAAAAACGAAGAAAAAGAAATCCTATAGGACTGATTTAGCAGCTAAGAAAGCAAATATTTTACTCGCAAATATATTACAGTGACGAATTTCTGCTGAACTATTCCTAAGGAACCAAACGTTAATATTTTATCGCAGCGCAAGGTATGCGAAATAAATGCAAAATTAACCCAAAGTAATTTGCTCACAAATTTGGAAAGAATAATTATCTAGGATTTACTTTTTTTTCTACCTTGACTTCCAAAAACCAGTAGATGAATTTTGACGTATTTGAAGTTGACGTTCTTGGTTGTTTCCCAAATTTGTCATGTATCACAATCGTTGTATACTTTTGTTAACATAAATGTATCTAATTTTTCTTTATTTATTTTATTCATAGTTTAAGATGTTTAATTTATAATTGTGTATATATANTATATAGTAATATACATCAATTGCGAGGATTCAAATTCATATATATATTTTCTGAAATGAAGTGATTCTAATACTTAAAAAATATATATACATAGATTCTACGCGTTACACTAGATCTAAACAAACGCGGTAAATGAAGTTCTCATTATATAGCAGGATGAGAACAAAAAAGAAAAAACATCACCTCTAACGTTATTAATGCAACTGTTACACTATTCACAACTGCAGTTTCAAGCTCTGTGAAGCTGAAAAGGAAGACGTGGTAGCGCCGATTCAGAAACTGCATTTCTGGACTCATTAGTGCCAGTGTATAAGCCTCGCAATATTGTTTGGAAAAACACTTCCACAGAATTAGGTGAATAATTACTCCATTGCCCGCGGAAATTTCTCCTCGTGTTTAACGTTAATAAGCCAATTAAAATAGTATACAACAAAATAATTAAATAATAAAGAAACTTTAAAATTATTTTTTAAGTATAGCAGGTTATAAAACGCTTTCAGACTCTTTCAGGCTCTTTCCTTATTCTTGTATGTTTCTTTTTGGTACAGCCAAGAATTCTCTCATTCAAATAACTGGGCGTTGAACCGATTAAATAAATATCCACAGAGTCGTTGTCATTATCCTGTTCATAGGATTTACATTTTTACGATACCATTCCGGTAAAAAAATATTCAAATATGTGAAATGCAATGCAAATCAGTAGTTATTTCAAAGTCAAATAGCTTGCTATTAAAAAAACAAATCAGAGTGATAACGATTACAAATTCCTGAATATGCTTTGTATTTCTACATAAGTTAATTAAAATAAACCACACAAGCTAAAAGAAAATCTTGTTAGCAATACTCCAAAGATATATTTTTCTGTTTATTCATGCCATTATTCTTACATGCGTGTATACTTGAAGTTAAAAAAACATACTTTTGGCTCCGATAAATCTATACACATAACATGCTTCTACCACGTTTAATCTGAATACCTGCGTTAAATCGAAAACTAAATATAAGCATTTAATTTGAAATTTTTATCTTTTTCATTGTCTAATAAGTATGCAAGTCCAACGACTAAATAGTCACATAGCAATAAATTCATCGTTTATCAAATTAACGATCGTGTATTTTCTGACCCCTTTAAACACAATGACATATTTACTGAAGTCACATAACACGTTTGTTAACATTTGGTTTGTAATGGAAATTTAATCAATTTTATTTCAAAATTTACCATATTTTCATATATTTATTCATTGGGTACTTTCTGACACAACGGTAACTAAACAAATGTTTTTTAAAGATAGCATTCGTACAACAATATGTCTGTTTAAGAAATTATTAAATAATATGCAATTTATAAAGTGAGCCCATTTGATTTAAAGCAAATGTTGTATACAAAAATTGTTCTTGAAATCAACCATTTTGGATTTTTGTTTTACAAGAAACAGGCATGCTTTAACTTGAGTGCGAAGAAGACACAGTGGAGATAAAATAATAGAGAGACTACTCTTTACGCTTGATCCTTAGAAGAAATATAAATAAAACTCACTTTATTCTCTCACACTTAAAATTCACAAATTCATAGAAAAGACTCACCACTCGCCTTGTAGCCACTTTGCGGCAAGCTGATTTTGTTCACGTAGGTGTTGAATACCAGTTTAGTTTTCAGTTGTAGCAGAGCGACGTCATTGTGGTAGGCACTTTGCCTCCTGCAAAAACAAAAGCGATTCCAAAGTTTTCATTTAAAAAATTTCATTCGTGTTTTTTTTGTGTTGTTTGATTCAACATGCAGTTCGAGTACATTAACATCTGCTGCTTAGTGACATTTAAGATCATAGAATATACTTTTTCTCTTTGTAACTTTAATGGCTTTGCGTCCTCGGCTTTGCCTGCGTTTGCCACATGAAATAGGTACCACTTTTTTGGAAGGACCTCTTCGTACACCACATTAATCGTTTTCCCTTCAGGTGCTACGATTATCAATTTAGTATTTCTAGTGTGTGTATTTGAATATGTATATATAAGCAATTATAATATTGTACGAATTTAACTTAACACAATTACGCTTTTTCATTCCCTCGAGGATTAAATAAAATATAGAAAAATCCGTTCTTAACAGATCTCAACTACCAAAAGAAAGAACGCCCCTAAAATCTCATATTTCTATGTTCAGCGTTTTGGAACACGTTTTCGTGAGTTAGGACTTTCCTTTCTTATATGCCTACATAGAGGTTAAAGAAAAGAGCGTAACGATATCTTATTGGGCTAATGAGTTATTGAGGAGTCCTCAAAAATACGTTTTACCCATTTTCGCCCTCTTATGGGTTGAATTTTAAAAAATAATAAAATTAGTTTTGGGATATTTGTATAGCAGATCTATAAAAGCTAGGAGCACAGCAATATCTCATTGTGTTAATGGGCTATTGAGAAGTGCTCGAAAACATATTTTACCCATTTCACCCTCTTTGTGGTTGAATTTGAAAATATACTAGCACTTCTTTTTTAGAAATATATATAGGTAGCCTTTTGAAGCAAAGAGATTAACGATATATAACGGGGAACCAACATGGAAGCATTCGCCAAGTCACATTGATTACGCCTCTGTTTCCATTAGACTAGAGTCAACCGACGCTTTTTTTGTCACTGCGGCCAAAAAGGATGCGGTTTAACTGGATTAGGTACACGAATCACACTGTTCCCGTCAAAACACATAGCGGGACAAGAACTCGTAGTTGACTGTGACAAGTTGTTTGAGGGGTCATGTTGTCTATAGTAAACATTGTGTGTGTACTTGAAGCGGAGGGATTATTGCGAGAACGTGCGAATTGTAGACACTGGGCTCATCTCGTTCTGATAATTAGAGATCAATCCAATTCTCGCACATGATTTCACCGATTTCTCACCATAATCTTTCAAGGCAGTTTCGATCAGAATAATCTTTCGAACGCATTTTCTATAGCGCTGGTCTCTCATGAATTCACTTTAAGAGTGCTAGAGTCAGAGGGGGAGGATTTGAAACAGTTGAGAGGGAAGCCATTAGTGTATTTACTATAATACCAATAAAAGATTTTGAATTAGGCTTTAAAAGCACGTGTCATAAAATATAGTAGATTACTTAGTCTTTTCTAGACAAGCTTATGTGTAGTGGCGTCGAAGAGGGTAAAGTGGCCAGCCACCTAGTTTGAACTAACGGGTTGAAACATTCGCCACTTGAGAGTGCAATTATTGTAGTTGTCAAAAGTAGAGGTAATACTATTCGACATGAAAAGTAACGCTAGGAACAGCACCGTCGCTTCTAGCAGACAGCCAGAATAATAGGCTACATGTATTTTCCAAACGCTCGGCAATGGTCAAAGCGTGTTTGCGTGACTTACTAGTATTTAATTCGGTCCGTAGCTAACGGACGTAGATTATTATCAAAGTAGAACTGTTAAGTGCGAAGAATGTAAGTGGCCAGTCAGCAGCCACTTTATACTACATAGAAGGGCAAGTTTGCCATTTCGAAAACAAATTACGCAAAAAAAAAATCAAAACCAAATAATTATTCGCAATATTTAAAAAATAATATGTTTTATTGTTTGCACAATGACTATATTTTATGGAGGGTGATTTTTCTATTTTTGTTTTACTTACAGTAGACGATTTAAATATAAAGTTTACCTTACAGTGGTCACTTTACCCTGCTCGCTCCTATATACTGTAATGCACGAGTTACGACATATCTACATAAGTCCATTTGAGTTGTACCATGCTCATGATGGTAAAGATAGACTTATGGAGGTAGAAACTAAAATGGTATCGCATAATGATATTTAACAATTTTTAAAAAATAAGTATTAAGTTTTGCAACACGATAATACCAAATGAAACTATTTTGTACACGCGGTTAAATACAGGCTATTATTTATTTATTTATAGAAAAATAATTTTAGGTAATTTAAGCTATTTGTCGACAATAAACATTATTTAGTAATAGACAGGCGCGTATATAAAATGTGGTTGGAAATGGTAGATTTTTATTTTGTACTGCATCCTACTTTTTTTCCATCAACACAGACACTTGGCCAATTCTGACAGAATGACTTTCTTCTACGACTGTCGTGTCATTAAATAAAAAACTATGCAATTGTATAAACTTTTTAATTAATTTTATATCATCACAAATGGTGTATTTTAATCGACTTACCAGTTGAATTTCGGATATTCCACAAGTTTAGACACAAGTGATGTTTGGCTGGTCGAACCAGGATTGTTCAGGTAAATGGTGCCGGCAACCACCTGAAAACAAATTACTTTAACAGTGTTATTGAGCCCCACACAGAGAGATAAAAACATGGTAATTTTTCTGTGTTATCCTCATTCCTCCTACGGAATTTTTTCTTGTACAATTAAAAACTGTCATTCCATGAGTTGTTGTAAGGTTTAATTTTTATTCCGTGAGTGAAACATTTATTGAAAGTGTTGAAAGGTATACTTGTGCCTAACTTAATTTAGCAGGGAGTAAAAAAAATATGTATGTGCCAAAATAAATATATAATAAAGTAACTTCTAATACTCGAAAGACTATAATTTCAAAACGATATGATGATAATAAATATTTATTAAAATTACTGAAATTTTGGTTACTTTTAGCAGCTGCCTTGTGCTGATATTGATTTGTTACTCGTTTGACTTCGAGATGAAGCATCCCGGAGCACGACGTAACGTGATTAAAGAGCAGAATTATTGTATTGATTATATTTGAAACGACGAAGTAGGAACGCACGCACGCGAGAAACTGGGAAAGCCAACAGCAGTAAGAAAGTCGTCGGCAATTTCATAGAATTGGGCGGAATGTGGAAAATGATTGGGGAGAAACATATAATTTTTAGTTACAAAAAGGCACACACCTATTATTTACTCGTGATTTGAAACTAGAACCTGGAACGCTATAGTGAGAAGGCGACCAAGCCACTTCGACCACTGAAGTTGCTTAAACGCATATATCGAATAGAAAATAACTAGTTCTCGTAACCTGTTATGCGAGCAGATGAAGTATATAGTATGCGATAATTGTGTGGAAGTTCGTTGCTCTAGACAGCACCTACAATATGAAGACTAAGTAATTTGGGATATTGATGTTATTATGTGTTAGGTTAACCGAAACGGAGGCTAGGTCATGTTTATGAACTGCCAGTATGAGTTAGGTTGTGTGCAAGCTACAGCACGACGTCGCGCTTGCACCTGTACTTCTGCCCGCAGACGACGAAGGTTTGTTCTCTCGTGAGACTACAGTTGTCTGCCGTGGAACGAGAGAGTGGGCAAGTGACTACCGCGTAAGCTAACGCGCTCGACCGGCGCACCAGCTCTATGTGTGTTTACAACAGGCAAGTCTGCACGTTTTGCTCCAGAAATATTCTTGGGTCGCCTTGCGACTTGTAGCTGTCTGTGTGAAGTGCTGCTGCGGCCAGACAAGACGAAGCGATGTCGCAGGTTTCCTTCGTCGGCTGGGCGAGTTGCAACGCATGCTCGTATCTGTCATCCCTGTAGCCTCGCTCTGTATTGCCGACGCTAGTCCAGGCTACACTCGGGGACGCTCACAAAATCATTGTGCACCGTAAGTTTAGCCCGCTACCGTCTATCTCTACACGCAGTTGAAGCTAAGTATTTCGTACATTCATAACGAAAGGGCGACCAGCCGTTGTATACTATCGGAGCTGACCTTTTATTTCCTGGAAACGCCACTTTGTAAACAAGCATATTTTATCATCAGAAGAAAATCGCAACGTTCAGAAACGCCCCTGCGAAACGAAACGCTATCTTCAAAAGCAAGACGCAAAGCAAACTGCTTCGTTCAAGGGCGATGCATACCCATCATCTTGGATTTAGGTATTTTTCGTCACTACCTGAACTTGGCTAAATTTAAAACGATTTACTAATCAGTACCTACTGGAATTAATTCTGTCATGTGGACGTTTAACACACGTCGTGAATATTGAACCCGTATTACCTTGCTCTAAAAGCCTTTAACTTTAAATTTAACATAAAACCTTTTTAGGGAGTTTGAAAGTGGCGTCATAAACAAATAACGGACTAAATAACAAAACTAATTTACAGCCTGCGAGAAAATGCCAATGTCATAGCAATGCCAACTAAAACTGAAAAGTTTATTGTGCTTTGATTTTCTACTCTACGGCATGTACTGAAGTAACTTCTTTAATGAAATAATCACTGTTAAAATATAGCTCAGCTTTTGGGACTGTCTTGTGACTAAGGCAGTGCATGGTACTGTAGTAAGCTACAGCAAAACAATGGCGTAAACCAGTCAGTGAATCTGGCGTAGCTCGTAAAATATTGTCTAGTTATCTCTGTAACACAATTTGGTTACGCTGATACCTTCATCGTGGTGTTTGTTGTATGTTATGTTGTTTCGCTATCAACAGTGCCCTTTCCCCATGTTATTGGCAAGGCAATTAAATAATTTTAAGCAAATTTCAACTAAAAATTGTGTACTGCAATTTCCAGCAACTTACGGAACGTACGTTGCGTTTTATGAAGTCATTTGCAATGTAAAAGATTTTTATATTCGTCTTTTAAATAAATTTTTAAACTTTTGTAGAGCACTAACAGCTTGGTGAAGGCGCCGACAGGTCACATAACGTAAGTTACAATCAAATCGGTTATTTTATTTATCTTTACATTAATTTATTTGGACGATGTTTTGGTAACAATGATGTTTTATAGCGATTTTAATTGGACGTATAATGAACACAAAGTAGTATCGTATAGTTCCTATCCCATGTTAAATTTTTTAAAAGTAAACAAAAATGAAATATGAGAATAATTTTGAATATAACTCAAACTAGCATGGTAAAAAAAAAATTAAACAACATCGCATGATATGGGGAAAGAAAAAGTTCTTGGTTTTAAATTTTTAGGCAAAACATGCTGGTATGGTTGCCTAAGATGAGAAAATTGTTATACATGATTGTTTGGTTTCGGAGCTTACTTCGCTCAATGAAGGTTTAGATTTGTAAATGCAACAGGTTGCTCTGGAATTCACTTCACATGAATAAACCTTGCCGACGTATTTTTTCCTTCAATACTTTGTCAGCAGTTTCGTAATACGTATATTCAGTTCCACGAGAATTTCACCGCCAGAGTGACGACTGATTGTGCTTGTCAACCGTTACTCAGAAATGTTCGTTATTTTTCTGCTACTAACAGGCAAACTGCACGACCGTACGTTTTCATTTTGTACCGCAAAATCAGCGAACCTCGGCAAGCTTCTCTGAACGTTCCTTATATACCAGTATGAGGAAAACTCTGTAATGACGTAACGTATTTCACATTAACACCTATTTTTGACTGAGAAAAACCTTGAACACAGATAAGGCTGCTAACAATTAAAACCCAGCTTATCAGAAAAACTGAAAAAAAAAAAAATAAGTAATCTTGAATCTACGGGCTAAAACAGTTAATGAGACGATAGGCAAACACAGCGTAAGTGATATAAGATTGGCCAAGAATTTGACGAATCGCTTGTGTCGGGCCGGTAAACTAGCTCCTAAAACGCCGACAAATTCTCTCGTCACTTCGTTCCCACTTATAGCATTGTTCACGTTCAGTGGTGGTTCTGAGTAAAGTAACAGAGCAGCTGAATACACAGATGTGAAATGATGTGCGCGTGCACATTTGCTGACTGCGCGAGGCTCTCGGGACGGGTTTTGTGTTTGTCTAGTACGTGCTGCGGAAGGGTCCCTATTGGCTCTGTTGCCGGCAGGAAAGTAGCTTATCAGGAGCTGATAAGCGAACGGCGTTCTGACATGCTGCTGGCCAGTGACGCCATTTTGCTGGCGCGTGCGCCTTGGGGTTTGTGGAATAAGCGGCTGTTCGCCTTCTGTATTATAAGTCTCGGCTTCACCTCTTTTGCAGAAATTCTTCGTTCCCGCATCGTAATTCCGGATTCATAGTAATTATTGCAAATGTACGATTGTAGAACATTTACATTTTGCGGGTCGTTAAATACTTTTGTGAGTAATTTAAATTATGTTTTAAATGCTTGTTGTAAAAGTCGAGAACCTATTTATATTTTATCGACACATTCCTGCCTTCTTGCAAGCAGGAAATAACACACGATTGAAATGAGATAAAAACGTATTAAACAACTAGTAAATAGTTAATTTCAAACAATTCTAATAATATCTCTGAAACAAACTATGACAAGAAAACGACGAATTTCTGCAAAAGGGGTGAAGCCGAGCCTTAAGTGGCGTCCAAACCTCTCCACTTCATTTCTAGTAAACAAATTACAGACCGGAAATAACTGCGAGGTGAAGACATTCCTCACCGATAGGTCCGCAGCTGTCTTGCCGATGAAGCAGTGGGCCGCAGACATGATCCACTGCTCGCTGATGATGGCACCACCACACAGGTGACCTTGAGATTCGCGTATGGAGGCCTGCCACGGGAACTCCCCTGCGCCAAGCAAAGTGACATTAAAGCCTGTTCACGGTAAACTAAGCTTTTTTGAAAGCCCTGTTTAATGTCTGTTTGTATGCACATTATGCATTCTTCCACCAAATGTAAAATTAGCATTTCCGTGAGCCTGATAACTTTATTCATGCGTCAGTCAAATTTAACTGCAAATATTTTAGAAATGTGATATTTCTTACACTTACATGCGTTAAAAAAGCAAATAAATAATTTCAGTTTTCACAAATGTTCACCTAACACTTTTAATTAACCAATCAGGAAACTCGAAAAATATTCATTTTCAATCACTGTTTATCATTCAAGGATACCACTAGTTTAAGTTAGAACTGTAAATATAACTAAGCGGTGACTTATTTTGGTCAACTTCTATGTTCCCAGTAGTCACAGTCCTATTTTTCTATATCGTATGGGACTCGCATTCTTCATAGAAAAATGCTTATAACCTCTACATGTTTCCGTAATTTGTCCTTGCTAAACTATCTATGAATGAAAGCAGCGATGCAATTATAACTCATTTTGCAATCTTTCACGTTTGAAGTTCGTAACACTATCATTCTACTAATTTTTAAAAAGATGCTTTTTAGTTTCTTTTGTAATACTCAGTAAGGCTCTTGCAACTTGTATCTCCTCCATTACACGCCGATTAAGTAAAATTATATGGATAAGGAAAATTGCTTATCTGAATATTCGTAACTATATTCTGTTTTGGATCTTAGAGTATGTAAAAATAAAATTAATTTAATGTTTACTCAGTTTGTCAGTGTATCCTTAAGTACTCGTAACAATTGGGACAGTGAGCTAAAACATTTATTTCTGACAAATAAGTGCCTAAAATCCCTCAGATTTCATACAACACAACACGTGCAGTTGCATACAGCTCCAGGCGCCTATGCGTAAGTAAAGAATCTAAGCCTGGACTCTAAGTGGCATGTAAATTTTGGTGTTAGCTGGCATGAATATAAAATTTTTGTGATAATACGAGCTTAAATTTGTTCACATCCAACATCTTCATTTTATATTATCCCGTCATTTATTTTTACCTCAAGAATTCGTTGCTCCGCCCGAGAATTTTACGTCGTTTTATGTTAATAAAACTATGACGCCACTTGCACTTATTATTACTATCATTGATAGTGTAGAAATATGAGTACACCAGTATCATTAATCATTTCAACTCATTAAATTATTTTTGATGGAAAATCTCTTGCAAAGTGTATGCAGTTTGTGAGCCATATCTCTGAGTAACATTCAATGAAACAAAAAATAAATAAACAGAGAAATAAAATAGTTAAATGTGATTCAAATTTTTCATTGCGTAAACCCAAAGAAACAGCGTAACAAAATGCTATACCACGTGCCATGTGTCATTGGTCGTCCTTCGTTTACTGAAGTATTTAAAGAGAAACGTTAGTGAGAAAAAGAGCTAACTGCGTTTTGTACAGAAGGCATCAACACACTACTTCCACCACTGTCAAATATGCTAACGTAAACGGAACACGCACTTGCACTATCTTCATATGCGCTGGCAGTTTGGAAATGTGGCCCAGGTGACCATATTTCCAAACTGCCAGGTGGCCATATTTCCAAACTCCGACATCAGCGTGGAGCGCAAGAATCGCGACCAGTTGATCGCAAATTGATGAGGGGAAGCTCGCCAGAGTTGTCTCACTTGCTTACCGCAGAGAAGACTTCGAATTAGCAGACAGTGCATTGAAGTCTTATTCATCTCGAAGCTACGATTTTCAAGCCCGTTTCTCGTTAGTTAATAGTGCAGGAGGAACGTCTAGGTTCCACTCTGACATTCCAAATAGTCAGGATTTAATAAAATATAATAAAAACCTTCCGAATGTTAAAGTGTTTTTAAGTCAGAGTGCTGGCCCGCGCTTCTTGCCGCCAGTCGATTAACGTTCGAATCGTGTTCCATCTGACAGAAATATACACGCAAGTTAAACAGCTCAAAAAAAAAATCATCACAATTATGTATCGATGTTGTTGCAACCAGTATACNGGATTTAATAAAATATAATAAAAACCTTCCGAATGTTAAAGTGTTTTTAAGTCAGAGTGCTGGCCCGCGCTTCTTGTCGCCAGTCGATTAACGTTCGAATCGTGTTCCATCTGACAGAAATATACACGCAAGTTAAACAGCTCAAAAAAAAAATCATCACAATTATGTATCGATGTTGTTGCAACCAGTATGCTATAGTAATATCGCGAAATATTAAATAGAACATCAAAACTTTACTGCGTGTCACGGAAATTTTATTATTACAGCTNCTATAGTAATATCGCGAAATATTAAATAGAACATCAAAACTTTACTGCGTGTCACGGAAATTTTATTATTACAGCTAAATTGGTTGTCCTAATAGAAAATTTAAAAAAATCGTACAGCTAGAACTTGGTCCTCGATGGAAAGTATTACGTAGGTTAAATTGTAATTGCGTAGCGTTACATTTATTGAGCTCACTTCTTCCCATAGGCTACATATTTTAATGTTACATACAGGCGTAAAAAAAAACTGCGTCGTTTGCGTTCCAAGACAATTTTTCAACATTAAAAAAAATAAAAATTCGTTGAATGTAATATTAAAAAATATTCTTATCGTTAGTTTCGCACGTCACACATAAGAATGCCTTCGAGTGGCGTAGGTGATAGGCATTTGGGTGCCTGAATAATACAGCTCTTTATTACAAACAAGTTTGCATTGTGTAGTGTTAAGGGACTGGGAGAAAATAAATGAATAATACGAGTGCATGAGCGAATAAGTGAGCAAATCTGTCGCTCTTATACACTGAAGAGCCAAAAAAACTGGTACACCTGCCTAATATCGTGTAGAGCCCCCTGAGCAGGCAGAAGTGCCGCAAGACGACGTGGCATGGACTCGACTAATGTCTGAAGGTATGCAGGAGACAATTCACACCATGAATCCTGCAGGGCAGTCCACAAATCCAATCTGCGCCAATTTGAGAAAGGGTTGCACGTCTGTCACGTTTAATGATTCTCGTCAGTCGTCGTTTGTCCCGTTCTTTCACGATCTTTTTCCGGCCGCAGCGATGTCGAAGATGTGATGTTTTACCGGATTCCCGATATTCACGGTACACTCGTGAAATGGTCGTACGCGAACATCCAAATGTTATCGCTACCTCGGAGATGCTATGTCCCATCTCTCGTGCGCCGACTATAACACCACGTTCAAACTCACTTAAATCTTGATAACCTGCCATTGTAGCATCAGTAACCGATCTAGCCGCCGACCGCATAGCGTTACTCTAATTGGTTCCATACCTCTGTTATTTGAATACGGACGCCTATACCAGTTTTTTTTTGGCTCATCAGTGTATGATCTTTAAGTATCATATTCCATTCCAAACCATGTCTGAATTCTTCTAAAGTATGTTTTAATGCACGCCTGCACGTGGAAGTAACATCATCACAGATGTACGAATTACAGGTGAAGAAGCACTTGCATACGCTCCCGGTGTGTAAATGCCGCTATTAGAAAAGCGAGATATAAAATTTACTTGATTTACAAAAATTAAGTAAATTTAAAAAGGGTTAGTATTTAGGGTTTCTAGTTCGTGCGCGAAACCAGGAATTATTCAAACAAGCACCTCATAAATGTCCGTAGAAATTCATACATTCCGTTCGTACCCTACAAAAAATGACCATTGTCGACCTACATGAAACTGAATCTAACGTTACTTTGTTGGGATTATCGATCGTTTCGGGAAAATTTTTGAAATAAATAAATTTTTGAAACAAAGACAGTTGTTATAATACGTTTTTAATAATCAGTTTATTTAAATACACAACTATTCGCTTCCAAATAAGAGCGTATTTCTAGCGAGATATTCGTAGCAGTATTATTTTATTTGCTAATGTACTACACTTACAACACTTTGTAGGTTATCAATTTAATATTCATGCCTAACTATTGCTTTGGATTACCAATATTTACTCCGAAATATATGCTTACGATTTTGGAAGTTGGGGAGCTGCTGTTATGAATGCAAAAGAAGTTTACGTGTCCGAATTCTTCAAGTATGGACACTTGAGCGAGAGCAGCTGCGACTGCACAAGTACATACGTGATTGTCCAATCAGAGATTTAGTCGAAAATCCAATAAAACGTCTGTAGTATTTGCACATTTCCTACCGTCTATCATTTTTTATTATGCAGTGACTTATCTCTTTGTTATCACAACAGACCATTACGAAATTGTTTGTAACAGTATTGGCTTCAAGTATTTACCGACTGATTAAACAGTGGACATTGACCAGCAACACTTAACGTACATACCAGCAGAACTTTTCACCAGAACACAAGAACCAACGGAACATGTTCTACTGCAGAGTCAAGTGGAGGCGTTGCTTCACAATCAGCCATTCACTCTCTCACTTAATCTAATTCATTCACTCACTTACTCACACTCACTCACTCATTTTATTTTGCAACGATAACCGCGGATATTATCCTGGAGGCAGTAGTTTAAGAGTTTAAGGATCGATACCCCATCCCGTCCTGTGCTACACATCAAAATGGAGGAATCTCTTTCAACATTCCCTCAAAGCGAGCATGGCATGTGCTATGGCTTGTGCATGGGTATTTCACCTACCGACTCGACTGTAAACAAATAATCATTTTTTGCGTGATTAGGTTCAAATTCTAATGTAAAGTTTATTTTTAAAAGAAAATGATTTTATGAAAAAATTAAGTGAATCTAATCTTAGAGGATTCGCAATTACTGGCAAAATAAGCTTCATGCGAGAAACTAAATATGACGAAAGAGATATGCTTTTCCATTTTATATAACCTAATTTTGATGACTGTGATATTTTGATTTAGACAAAAATTTCCATCAGTACCTCCTGGTTCGCTGCATTAAATTTACAATTGAAACATTTTCGCAACTCTTTTTCACCAATCCTTACCACGCAACTCCACCAAGACGTACAGGGTTCTATTCCCGGCGGGGTCACCCCCGGTTTTTTCACATGAGGGAATCGTGCCGCCTTGTAGGCGTGTTTTCTCGGGGATCTCCCGTTTCTCCCGTTCTTGCATTCTGGTGTTGCACCATAGCCACCTCGCTTCCCCCTCATGGGCTCTCAAGACCTCGTTGTTAAGAACCGCCTAAATCTCTCCTCCCTCCCTTACCCCACAGTTGGTTTAAATAGCTACAACAAAATATCGGGAATTCATTTTTTCATTACGTCTTTTTTTACTGGAACACAATTCAAAGTTAAATAACTAATTCTTCATACAAAAAATGTAAAAAAAATGTATCTTAAATTATAGTAAGGTTTCAGTGTTCGACACTCAGAAAAAAACATGCTTAAGTTGTGCAATGGGTTTATTTTATATTTAAAATAGTGTACAAGATCTCGATTCTAAGTTTGAGAAACTCGAACAAAATTTGTTGTCAATCCAAAGCGAAGGGATCGTACATAATATTTCTGTGATGTTGAGTTGTCACATAAATCTATATAGGATAATTATTTTTTAAGATATTGTGTGGTTTTCTTAATTACTTCAACTTTGATAGTCAGTTATTTAATGTTAGCAATTTCACTATGCGTAAGAAAAAATATAGGAAATATTACTTAAAACGGGAGGATAGAGACTGATCTTCAAACTACGAGTAGGTTACTTGTATTACCAACGTACATTTTATTTGAAAAGGGCTATGACAAAATGATTGTTAAGGGAGTTACTTACCCTCAAAAATGGGATGATAAAAAGTTGTTAGTTAAAATATTTCAGAAACTACCAGGGATGAAAGAAAACGAAGGTGGTCAGCGTATCACTGAAATAAGTTAAGCAACTTCTGAAACTCTAAGTGCAATTAACATCAGTAACAAAATGCGAAGGTGTTGCAATTATGTCATGACATTACTTATAGTGGCTGTTTTTTTGGAAACGGAAAGTGTTAAAGGGTTACAACCAGGCGACCTTTCTTTGTACGTTTTGATATGGTGATTAATAATCTGCCAGGTGTACAAAGTTTAATGCGATGTGATAATTTCAACCTTTACGTATTTTGTTTCTCATGGAGGACGTCACTTGCACATACATTTTGAGAGGTTACTTATCTTATTTCAGTGATATCTGTCTGCATTAGCTTTATTTCATCCGTAGTAATTTATGATACTTTTAATTAAAAGCTTTTTATTTTCCCACTTTCGGGGGTGCATAACTCCCTTAATAATCACTTTATGTCATAAGCTGTACACATCTTTTCTTTCTCGATTTTCAAAAGAAATCACTTCCCAAACATCGTAACGTACTTAAAGAATGTGTGTGTGTATGTGTGTGTGTGTGTGTGTGTGTAGTCTATTCGTGGTTCTTCACCTTTGAAAAATCACCCTATCTATAAAGTGTTTTGGTTTTTTCGTAAATACACCATGTATCACAAGCGTTTTATATTTTTGTGACGTAAAAAACGTTATTTTTGATTAAATTATACTATCACTTATATTTTATCTATGAATTATAATATTTCATTTATAATTAAAATGAATGAAAACAGTGAAAAACAGGTGTGTTGGTGATGCCTAGTAAGAAATAGTTCTTATGCAAAATATTAGGTAACCGAGTGCGCACGAATGCGGTGTGTAGTCCCTTTGGTGTAATTTTCTATATTTCGGTACGCTTTGTTTACATGAGGAGGAGGAATCTCCTGGAAGCATAACTTTATCAGGAGTTCAGAAAATTTGGAAGTAATCATGGATTGACTAAAATTGTGCACTTCTACACCTTCAGAGCTGGACGAGCAACTATTTTGCTGCATGTTAACTTTATCCCATTCATGTAAAATACTAACTATAGTCCAATCACTGTTACTTAAAGCTTTTGTGAAGCCCTCAAAAGTACTACTTCCAGAATATTCTTCCGCTTCGCGAAAACAACGCTTGACCGAGTCTAGAAAATTACACCAAAGGGACAGCACCGTATTGGTCCGCACTCAGTGTAATAATATTTTCCATAGGAACTATTTCTTACTGGGTATTACCAACTCATCTATTTTCTCCCTGTTTTTATTTATATTAACCACAAATACAAAACATTACAACTTATAAATAAAATATAAATAAAAGCTTAATTAAATAAAAAATTAAGGAGTTATCATGTTAGCAAAAATATAAAACGGTTGTGATATACGACATATTTAGGAGACAACCAAGTACGTCATAGATGAGGTGATTTTTCAAAGGTTTAATTCAAAAAGTGTGAAGAAACCGCGAATTGACTATAAAGTATGCATCAATGAATAATTATTCTTACCAAGCTTCGCCAATACCCCTCCGACGACTCTCGTGCCAAATTGCTTGTACTTCGCCGTCGCAAGACACGATGAGCCACCTGAAACTGGAAAACACACCCCTTTTATTTTTAAGCATTTATCTAGCACTTATGAAAAAAATGTTATGTTACTTTTTAAATTTTTATTTGTTTTATGAAATACATGCCAGAAAATATTTTCCCTTTGAGAAATTAAACACTGGACCTATAAAAAACAAATATGAACTGGCCATCAAACAATTCCGCATTTAATGTATTCTGTAACCATGATTATGGATGGGATTCGTCTTTGTATTTTATTAATTTGTGCAAGTGGAATCCTTACACTGCGCGCGTTACTTATTTGCTTCACGTGGCAGTAACGTCTTTCTGTTTCCACGACATGCTAAATATACATACAGCGTGTTTGCCCTTAAGCTATTTCTGGAACAAGCAATGCTAGCAAGAGCTATATTACACACTTCTTATACTGTGAAAGGTTTCAAGTCCGGAACTTTTATTCTCTGTCGTTTTAAATTCTCCGCAGGGAAAAAATAAGAGACAATGAATACCGTATAACCATAACAGCAGTTACAAATAATATATATCTTTCTGCGAATGCCTGTAGAAACGAAAGACCAAGCTGTAATAAAGAAATAGAGCAAAATGAAGTACAATAAAAGCACGCTCGACTTGACTGAACTTGACTAGAGTTGACTGCTGGACTCCGGTTGGCTGCGGTCTCGGACGGGAAACTAAACGCTTGACGCACACTGGGACAACAGTTTGAGACAAATACATGCAATCTAATGGAAGTGCGCCCATTTGAAGGCGGGGGCATGGTGGGACAGCGGATAGAGCCCTCGCCTCCCCCCAAGGCTAACCGGGTTCGATTCCCGGCGATGTCACTCGCGGCTTTCGCAAGTGCGAATCCTGCCGGACGATGCCGCTAGTAGGCGGGTTCTAAGCACGGGTAAATCATGGATTGTGATATTTTATGTGTAATTCCAAGTTTCATTTAGTTTGCAAGTTGCGCTACGAATAGCCTGCTGGCATAAAGCGAGCATCAATAGTCGGAATTCAAATCAAAACACAGAGCAATGTGCTCTTTTTCCCCCTCCCCACAACCCTTACTTCGTTATATCGTTGAAACTACGACTCTTCTTGCAATACCTTTTTCCGTTTTTCTTAGACAGTTTGCCCTTCCACGTTTGACTACAATTAACCCCTCTCTATAAATGTATATGCAGGGTTATTTAACTAAGATGTTCACCCCAAATATCTTCCGAACCGCTGAAAGTATCGAAATTTTGATTTATAATTATGGCCATACGGGGCTTTAAGACACCGTCCATGTCTGTTCCAAGATGTAATTAAATACTGAGATATCGATATAAACATTGGTTTTTTAAATGGGAATACACCCATTTCTCCCAATAGCATAACGTGTTATTAAGCTGCGAGTTCAGTGACGTGATTATTTTAAAAACCGACAAGCACTTTTTGAGATATAAGGAGGTGTTCATAGATGTATGCATTTGACTGTAGCCTTGGCGGGGTAGGTTGTTTGTTAGTGTTGTTTTTGATGGTACAGACGAATAAAACGTGTATTTTATTTTATGTTGATAGTTTGATTTTCGAGCAGTAGTGTCTGTTTTGCTGTCCTCACCAATGCAACAAAGGCGTCGAAACATTGCAGTTGCAATGCACGGAGCACATTTATACCTTCGTTTGTTCCGCGTAATGTGTGCAGCGAGGTACGTGTATGAACGCTCCGCTGGACATCTCTCATTTATACACGTGACAACAACGCCTGAATACCTACAGGCCACCAGGCGCTGTTTTAGTGGGTGTGCCCGGACCCACCCAAAATTCTGATGTGAAAATATTGTTTTTTTTTTTTAACTGAAACGTTATTTTCTATTCGACAGCTCAATAAACTGAATATCTAGTATATTGGATAGGTATCATGTAAAGTAATAAAATATGCATAGCTAGCTGTGCAATACTGGGCAGCCTTGCAGAATCTTACAGTACTGACAACGACGCTTTAATTCGGCTAACAAAACAGCGTGATCTCGTAAAAACAATGTTTTCTACATGCAAAAGTATGTGCTAACTTTATAGAGAGGTGTCAGCAATACGAAAATAGCTTTTAAAGATTTAAAACATGTTCTGAAACTCATTTTGATGATTCCTGTGAGTACAGCATCTGCAGAAAGAAGTTGATCGAGAATGAAACGCATCAAAACGTATCTGCGTGTAAACATGACCAGTTATCGCCTTCACGATTTGGCTGTCATTTCAATCGAACGCGAAAAAAAGTGGTTCTCTGATGACAAATCCAGACCCAGTTATTGACGAGTTTTGCTTCGCAGAAAGGGAGGCGCCTGAAGTTTTTATACTGAAGTGACAGAAACTCCATAATGTTTCAATACTTTCTTCAGTGTTTCGAGAGCTATTCTACTATTCAGGAAGAACTGAAGTTGTGTGTAAACTTAAATCACAGTTTATTTGGTTAATCTTTGTATTTGTACACTTGTATGATTTGAATTTGTTAGTAAGTTTTGTAAATTAAAGTTAAATTCATTTTTGTGTATGTTGCGCTTAAAATAACCTTAGCATTTGCCACTGCCGACTCAATTGCTAGTTTTAAAAACGTATTATCTTTGTCACTGATATTCAGATACCAAAAATATAATTATTCTGAATTTAAAATATATAGCAATATTTAAGTTTCACGTGTTGTTGAAGAAAATTTTTGTTTGTTGAATTTTTCCTGCTATATGTAGAACTAAATGTTTGTTATAAACCTCAAAATATACTTTAATAGCACTATTTTTATCCGTAAAATTAGAAATTTTCCCGTGGGAGAAACCCCTTTTCAGTTAGGGTGTTTCATATATATAAACGAGCCCACCCAGATATAATTCCTAGAACCGCCCCTGCAGGTTATAATGCCATTATGGAGATAGTGACAATTTGCTCTTGGGTGGCGTCGCGGGGGCTCTTTACGAGAGCAATTAGTGCACTTTTTCTCTGTGTGGATGTCAACGCCAGTTTACATCGGCCCGCATTGACGGGCAACTACCCGGAAATGTATAAGTACATCGCCTTTTTGTACTTGCAGGTAAGGTCACCCGTCTCACCCTTATTGAGCACACTGGAAATGTACTCGGTCGTCATATTGTAGGACGTGCAGTTCTTCTATTAAGAGTACGCGTCTTTTTGCCTAGAGGCGTTTTTCCCAAAGTCATTCCTACTGCAGCGACTTGTCTAATGGCATTTCGCCTGACGGCATTTCATCTAACTGCGTCTTTCTTAACAGAATTTTGCCTAATAATGTTTTCCCTAGCAGCATTTTGCCTGATAGTATTTCGCCTAATATGGTTTACATAAATGGGGGTTGCCTGATTTCAGGCAACGTCATTAGACAAAACGCGGCTCCTTCCGACAGCCATATAGGAGCCTCGGGTGGCTTTGGTGCAGGAATGGGACTCCATACTCGAATAGATGCTCGACAGTGATATTGTTCTCAGCACGGGAGCCTACTGCAATGTTATGTGTCGCTGTCTGGGGCTTCCGCGCGTTCTAAGTTATTGTCTTCATCACATCACCCCACGACTGCTTTGTGGAATGTGTCGTATCGGACGTCACGTGATCTATTATCACCAGACGGGCTATTCAGCTCAATTAAATGACATATTGTAGTTTTGTGCTGGTTGCACTACCAAGAACATCATTGTCAAAGAATCTAATTTAAATCTTAAATGTGAATGCCAAAATTAAAAATAAGTAGAGATAACAAATTAGAGACTGCAACCATATATCCAAGCAATTGTATTAGTTTACCTTATTTTGAAAAAAAGAAAGATCGTTTGGTTTGTACATTTGAGCGTGTACTTATAATTCCTGGCCATAGCAACTTGGCTTTGGTTCAGTTTTTAAAATTAGTATTTTCGTAAAGCGGTTAGTTTGAAAATAAATTTAATTTTCGATATTATTTGCATGATTGAGTTTTCCATTAAATAAATCACTCAATAATACCTTTAAAACACTTTTTTTTAATAATATAGGTTAAGATTCAATTAAAGATAAACCACATGAGTCAAATAAGAAAAGTAACAACGATAATTTATTGTGAATCTGTGCCTTAAATTTTCAGTTGTAGGTATGAAATAAGGAAAAGCCTATATTTCTAGTTCCTATAGTTGTGAATTATACTGAAAGAAAGAAGATATGAGAGGGAGCAAGGTTTGCTGACAATTTTTACTTTAATAATTTTCCACTTTAGGAAATAAACAAACAAGTCGTTTATTATGTTTTCATGTGCAAATTCAGTTCGTTAAAACATATATTAGCTAAACTGGGCATTCCAGTGTTAGTACAAGGATTTTGTTCGCGATTTTAAGTTTGGATACAAAAAGGCAACGAAAAAGTAATTATAATAAAATATGTAGAAATATATTATTTGCAATCTGAACATTAACAAAATCTTTGTCGTCTAATAACAGTTTTATAATATAGTAATTCAAAACGTCGGAACATTTTTGTGTTTAATTCTGTAATCTTGCACATTTTGCGAATATTGTAGTGATATGTTAATTTTTAAAAGTTAAATATATCACAGTAATTCTTCGTAAACAGTTTCGCTGGTAGAAGTCGTTTCGGAGGAAAGTAGATTAAATTGTTCTTATAATACTGTTGTGTTCTATTTTTCTGAAAATTTCGCGTGAGGAAGTGGTAGATGTTGAGTTGAGATGTTTTGTTCGGCGCTATAACAGTGAGGTCTGCAGCGCCGGAGAGGGTGAAATGAGATTAGGATAGAGCGGCGGCGGAATGCAGGGTTGGGGTAAATGGGAAAACGTGCGAAAGTCCGGAGAGTGACCCCGCCGGGAACCGAACCTTGTGCGTCTTGGTGGAGGGACAAGTACAGTAGCCTGGCATATACACCATCGTGGATCCCAAGTAACGAATAGCGTAAACCACGTGTTTTCACGTACACACCTCGACAAAAGGCAAGCCGTTTATTGACATACCTGAGCTGCCGTGGAAGCAGAGCGCAACAACCAACGCGCAGAGGGCCCGCATCGTGTGGCTGCCTGTCGATGGCAATCGATCGACCTGGCGAAACAACGCACCCCAGCTGGGCGCTGAATTTATACTGACCTCTCGACGACAAACGGCACAACTAGGTGCGAGAACGAGAATTTCGATAAGATATCTCGCCGATGATGTAACGCCACATAATTCACTATTTCGTGACGGCTGATAAGCCTGGGCTGGCGAGAAGAACCCGGCGAAGATTTACCTCGTGCGGACACAAAGGCATAAATAACGCAGCCAGAGGAGGAACGTGTTGTATGCGGAACTTTCTAGAGCAAGACTAGTTAATTTATGTACACGAGATGAATCTTCCCGTTAACAATCACTCACGCTGTGTTTTGAGGAGGAAAACTACATGTAGCATAAGAGCTGCAGATGCATTTGGGTCGTCTGGTGACACAAGACGGTTTTAAGTTTTCTCAGTAGGCGTAAATTTGCCACCGTGTGACCGCCTGACACGTAATTTACCGGGAACGGGTCTTTTCAGAACACGTTTATGTATTTATGAGTGTTTGGGCGAGCATCTTTCCGCGAAATGTTCCATCGGTTCATAAAAACCGCATAAGTGCATTCAAAGGACTTGAATCATTTTCGTGTAGCATTATTTTACTGGAATTATTTTCTGCTGTTATACAGAATTTATTTTAACACCACCAACCTAAAAATTATAAAAAAATTTAAGTTGAAGTGTATTTTCCATAATTTGCATCTGATATACTTCTAATGCATTAGCCAAACTATTAAAATTCTACCATTAAAAAATTTTAACCAGCAAGTTTGGCGATAAATGTTAGGGGAAATACCACCAATAAATTTTCCCCATCAAAAAGTGTTGACAAAATATGTATTACAAAATGTCTTGCATATATCGTCAAACTGTCGAGTTGGTTTACTTTAATAGAACGACTGTTAAGGAGTTCATGAAATTCAAAGTTCATTGAATTTTTTATTCTAATCTTTCAATTATTTCATTTAACGAAGAGATGGTATTCAACCCGGATACACTAGACTTTTACGCTACAACCAAAGGAGAATTTTTTTTTCTATCGTATAAATAGCAATAAATTCTAATTTTTAATTGTCCATCTTTAAAATGAGAAATGCTTTATGGTCGTGGCTTGCAAACCAAGCTGAAGCAAATAAGAAATGATAATGATTTGCTAATCACGTAAAAATAGGAAACATTTTTTTTAAATCGAGAAAAAAATACATGTTTGGCCTAAGCAAAGCCCCGAAAATATATCACGGTTATGTCAGTCATGTTTCAGTCATTTGATAACCGCGATACATCCTTTGGTCAGCTATGTTTGAAGCATCTTGAGCAAATCTGGTCGGTGTAAGAGGGGCTAAGTAGGCTGCAGTAATTTGGTTACAATAATTGTACTTTTTTTGCTGAGATGTTAAGGAACTTATTTAATAGGCGGGAATCGTGAAGGCGCATATAAAGCAAAAGTATCGGTATTTTCCTGGCCATGGAATAGAAAAACACGAACGAAGAACCATCTTCCATTGTAGTTTGCTCTGCATCGAGCCTAACACCAGAATTAAAGTCGGGCATATTACCACGTGAATATTACGCTCCAAGCAGATATATAGGATCGCAAAAAAGTTCTGTAGATTCCAACTTACCGTCAGGCTGTACCTATCAACTTTTACATGTCGACCTTTTTAAGCGAGACGTAAAGCAAATCTCGGCTACACAAGAAGCAATAAGCTCCCTTCCAATGGTCACTGTATCGAAAATATGCTAGCTAATTAATTTGTGATCTTGTATTTGTATGGACATTTTGAAAGTCCATTGTCGAAATTTTTTTATTAGTTTCACGCGCTCTACATGTTACACGTTAAACTTTATTTTTCTATGTATTTTCTTATCGTATTTTTTATTATTCCGAGTAAGGAAAGAATCTCGAGGTGTACATATCTCTGTGTAAACTGTGGGTGTTAGTCAGCATGAACACAGTACTCCCAACTGGCGTCATAAGACCAGAACATGTTCATGATAATATTCCTTTCGTGACTCATGTCCTCTTGCATTCGGTTGCTGGCGGCAGGAAGTAGAAGTTTATGCATATTTTCCATAAAATAGGACATTGTTGATTTCCTGTCAGCACAGAGAGGAAAGTATATATCTCGCGTATTTGTTAACGTATCAATCAGGATTTATAACAACCCGTCGCGTCCGTCCGTCCGACATCCGTCTGTCAATCACGTGACCAACAGCCAATCAGAGGTGTCCATTAATTATATCCGTCCGTCCGTCAAAATCTTGGCAAGCTTCAACTTTTGACGGACTGACGGACGGAATTAGTCTTCTTAACTTCTATTTTTTGATACCCGTTCATTCCGATTTCATTAGAAGGCTGGGTACTGTGTGCATTTTTTTTTCTCAGTATGTTTGTTTACGTAGCTGTAAAATGCAATGACGTTACATTTTTCCTGAGGAGAAGTTGATAATCACGTTGGGAACACGAGTTACTTCTGATTCTTACGTAATTAAAAAATAAGTTAAGTCCTACTAATTCCGTTATTTACGTGTACCTGCGTTATATAAATTATATATACACACACGCACACAAAATACCGCCAATAATTTTCTCTTTTAATATAGATTTTTTTCCTGTTTTTAAACGGTGTTGTTAGTATTATTTTGCAGCAGTGAACTTACGACGGACGTACGAAGTCTGGTTGTGAATCGCTCGGCTGGGAGACGGACGAACGTGTGATGGACGGACGGGCTATTGTAAATCCTGCCTTATGATCGTATAAGTTTCCGTTCTCGTGATCCGTGTTATTTCCTTCTGTGTTCTACGTAGTTGCTTCCAGGGTATAATCACGTCAAAGTTCTTATTTTTACCCTCCAAACAGAACTTCCTCGGTGTGTTTATCTCAGTGACATGTTTACCTACGGCTTAGCTTTCTGCCTGTATCAACAAGTTTTATTCTTTTATCTCACTGCAACTTTTCTTCGTCTCTCGTACAGACTTCTTATTGCTTGGGTACCTCCGTTGTCTGGTATTCCAATGTTGTTTTTGTAAGATCAGGTTTTCCTCCAACTATTCTAATCCAAGCAGTTCTCTTTGAAGAGTGAGATAATATCTCCGCTGTGTCGGGAAGGGGTGAGGGGGTCGTGTAGAGAATATCGTGTAATGCACATGGTTAAGAGCTACTTGGCGTCACCCACTCACTTAGCCACGCTTTTTGTTTTCTAGTAACTCGTTTGCTTGCCAATGCATTGCCGCTATAGGCTGTTATCGGTAATTTAAGCACTTTTGAAATCAACCTTTGGAAAAAAAAACCTACTCGTTCACTGTGTATGACGTTTTATTGCGAGTGTAGTGTTTAAATTTAATGCATATCAAGTTGGTGTTTTTTATATTCTATGTACATTAGAGTGCGAATTGGTATAATATTATAGGCTGTTCATGGTTAATTCAACACTTTTGAAATCAACCTTTGAAAAATGTCACTGCCCTTACCTGCATAAGTTTTAACGACCGCGCTGACTGTCACGTGCACAGTAAAGTTGGTTACGATGGAGGGAAAGTAGTCCCTTGTCCTAACATTAAATTTACAAATATCAATAAACGCGTGTAAATATTTAAATGATTTATTTCGCTTTCTGCTTTATTCAGATGCATATAAAAGTAAAAATAAGCAAATTTGTAAAATATCTAATAATTCCATTGTTCTACTTGGCCGACACATGAATAAAGTGATCAGGCCAATGGTAATGTTAATTTTACATATGGTGGAAGAATACGAAAAGTGCATACAAGTATGATCTTAAACAGAGCTTTCAAAAGTGCTCAGTTTTCCGTGAACAACCTATAATATAATTAGGTCATTAAATTTCAATGTTTTCACTTGACTGTAATATCAATTTCACATATGGTGGAAGGATACAAAATGAGAAAGGAAAAAGTACATATTAAGCAGAGCTTTCTAAAATGTTCTTTTAACCATGAACAGTTCACGGTTACTTCAAACTTTTCTGAAGCTCTGCTAAAGTTCTACTTCTAGGCTATTCCACCGCAAAGCTTAGCTAAGTGTGGAAAAGTACACCAAAGGAACACCGAACCGTATTCGTGCGCACTCAGTGTAATATTATTTTCCATAAGAACTATTTATTACTGGGCATTACCAACACACCTTTTTCTCCTGGTATTTTTTCATATTAATTATTAATTAAATATTATATTTTATAAACATAGAATATAAGTAAGAGTTCATTTTAACTAAAAATAAAGTACTTTTATATTAACAAAATTATAAAACGCTTCTAATGCGTGACATTTTTTAGAAAACAACCAAACACGCCATAAATAGAATGATTTTTTAAAGGTTTGATTAAAAAAGTGTGAAGAGACAGCGAATAGACTGTACTTAAACTTGGCGGCATGACGCAGTGGTACGGACTCCTAAAATGCCTGGCAATTTGCTGTTCCATTCTGATCTTAGATAGCGGCTCCTGAGATCGTGAGACTAGCTCGATTGCCCCACACCGGGCTGTTCAATTTCGATTCTTGGCAGGGTTACACCCGGATTTTCGCATGTTGAAAACGCAACGGACGTTGCTTGTGGGTTTACTCTAGGGTTCCCCAGCCCCCACCCCCTCTCGTCATCATTCTGTTTTCACCTCATACATCATCATATTCATTGACTGGCCGGAACATCATGACTGTCTCGTATAGGTCTAGCAGCTTTATATCATGTTCGTTAAGAACACCGAGTAGTTACCGGTTAGTTTGTTTATTGTGAAGTTAACTCATCCTTACTATACGTCAAACACACATTCGTGTGTTTAAGCAGGTAGTTGTCTCAAACGATTTAATTTAAGGGATTATCATAACCCCTTCACGAGAGATGCGTGTATAGTGACGAGAGTGTTTGCAAGTTTGTTATTTCGAAGTGAAATATTGCGTTTGTAGCAGTAAGACTTTTCTTTGCATGTTAGAAATTTGAATGTATTGTAATGTGTGTACGTTTACATCTAGAGCTCTGTTTTTTTATAGGCGTTACCAGTAAAAGTTAGTTATCTTGGATAAATGTGATAATTCCCGGTAATTACGACAGTATTCAGACGAGTTAGAAAATAAAATGAAACGCTAAAAAATTATTTTTCTAAATCATGTTGCGAAATAATTGTTTGGCAAAGTGCACAATTGATAACTATTGCGCACTCTTCATACGACAATTTATTTTAAAATCATTTCATTGGTTCATAGCTCTGGCTAGTGCCGTTGCCTCCAGTTCATCTAAGGGACGGCGGTGGCTGAGCGCTCAGGCTTCTCGCCTCTAAGACGAACGGGGTTCAATCGCCTGCCGGGTCACTTCGGATTTTCATAAGTGGGAATCGTGCTGAACAATGTTGCTGGTCGGCGGGTTTTCTCGGGGATATCCCGTTTCCCCCGCCCTTGCCAGCGCTCCTATATTATCACCTCATTTCACCCTCATCGGCTCTCAAGACATCGTTGTTAAGAACCCCCCAAAACCCTCAACTCAACTTCAGTTCATCTACACTACCATCGTGGCATCGAGGAAAGGAATGCCAGGCAACACAAGACGAGTTGAAGTGGAGGCCTTCAGCGTGTTTCGTAAATACCTTGTTACCGCTTTCATGAGGTCAACTTTTAAAATGTTTTGTACATTGTGTCAACCTCTACGAGTTCCCACTGTTAATTAATCAAGTACAAAAATATTTTAAGAACATGCAAACCGATAAAAAAAAATAAGTTTCAAGCACGGCCGTAATAAGCGGAGAGTTGATGTTTGTCTGCAAAACATATCTCTATTTCCAATAATACGTGGAGTTCAACACAGCATAAAAAAAAATTATTTGCTATGTATAAACATTACTTCAGAGAAATATGACAGTTTGAAAACTAAATGTCTTTCCAGAATACTTTAGTGCTTCCAAAACATGTATCCTTCTTGAGTACATCAACGGAAACCAACTGCGTGACTTGTGACGAGTTGGCTGACGCCGATAGAGTATGTCAACACTGATAGTGATGCCATAGGCATTCTAGACGATGACTATGACGTTCTGTAAAGATACTCCCAGAACATAGTGTTATCTGCCATGTTTTTTAATCATGGCCCTCAGAAAAAAAACCAAGTTTTAATCTACCTTCATAAATCAAGAACGTATACGATGTGTGCTNTTTTAATCATGGCCCTCAGAAAAAAAACCAAGTTTTAATCTACCTTCATAAATCAAGAACGTATACGATGTGTGCTACTTGCCCTAAAATAGATGATCGACGTGAGCTGAATTTATTTTTTATGTTTGCACAGTACTTCATTTCGGGCTATCGTCATGACTAAAACAATTCGTTGATGTAAGCGTCAGGCACGGATAGGAATTAGAAAAATAGTTCTTAACATTATCAAACAAATATATAAAATTCGAACAAATATCAGAAAACAAAAGAAGACAGCTGCGCATGGATCTAGTATGTAGTGAAAATAATTTGGACAAGGAAACTCATTAACAAATCAAAGTTCAAAGACGATGTATTTTATGTATAAACCTTAGCTCTCGTGCACTCGACTCATGACATGAAAACATCCCGATCGCTGAAACCGATATTTACAGATTTTTCCAAACTCAGTATGTCGAAAACAAGTTCCATATTGAATGAAACCGAAATAAAATAACTATATCATTCTTGCACAAAAAATTAATTCAGATATATTTTTAGTGCTTTGCTTTAACGAGTTCTTCAGGAACATGCTAGTAAATAATACATTTGTCAGTGAACGTAATACTTCGCATGGCTCTGACACGTGAAAACAATTTCTTGGAAAATTCAACGTTTAGAGTGATAAGAACAGAGTGGAGGAATAAGCAGTTTACAAAACGAAGGACATAAAAAAATAGAAGTGCGTCGTGCGAAACAAAATTACCTTATGATTACAATGTGATCCTACAAGCACAGCGTACTATGTATGTGCGAATGCACGTTGAGGACTCTGGGAGTATATTTCAAATCCCCTTGTGAATTGGCACGAATGTGATAAACGACTAATAAGCAACATGTAAATATGGCATATAGACCTAAGACCACAAAAGTAAATAACCTTCATGTTTATACGCTAACGCTACTGAAAGAAGAAAAAAAGGCTACTTGGCATTACATTAGACATTTGAAAGCTTAATATTCTTTACTGATCATTTGTAGTTTCCTGCCTAATTTCCTTAAAAAAAGAAATTATTTTTGCAATTTTTATTTGCTTTCTGGAGTTCATTGTGGTAACAGGCTTCACGGTCACCAAGATAAGGCATCTATTTTTCTCTAAAGCTTTGGGCTGTATTTTAGTAACTGGTACTGAAGATATTCTTTTCAACAGGCTATTAGTTCTCAGGAATTCAAAGTTCAGTAACTACAAACCTGCATTAAAGCGGTGTGCCCAAATTTTGTCGGGTATATGGGGCCGATATTGAGTATTGTTGCATGTCGCTGCCCGGTGTTTCGTTCGCGTGGGAAGGCGCCGAGAGCTGGAGGTCAAGTTTGTAACGTCNTATTGTTGCATGTCGCTGCCCGGTGTTTCGTTCGCGTGGGAAGGCGCCGAGAGCTGGAGGTCAAGTTTGTAACGTCAGACGAAGCGAGCGGCCTATCATAAAGAACGCCGCCACACGCGCCGATAAACTTATCGCAACTCGCACCTCGCTGAACCTGAGAAGCTCATATTTCTCCACTTATCACGCAGGAATGTCGTCATCGCCATTACATTTCCTATGTCAACTTGGATTGCCTAGAACGTTCTAGACTGCACCTACCTCAAGTATAAATACCACGTGCGGACCTCTGAGGAGGGAGTTATTAAGAGCCGAGAGTTTGGCGTCTTGTGCGACCTTACGCGACAGTTGGGCGATTCCGGAGCTGCGAGGGACGACTGCAGCGATCTGCGAAAGTACGTCAGAGAGCTTGTGTGTAGTGAAGAGTGGGGCTGATCTGCGGGACTGTGGACTGGATGCGTGAGTGAATAAGACATCCGGGACGATGGAAATAGACAGTTTTAACTTAACGTGTGGAAATGACTGGAGCAGTTTAAGGGACGTTAGCAAGAGTAAAGACAGTTATAAATACTTTAATTGAAATGGAGATAGTAATTAAATATTGCGCTCAATAAGAATAACAAGAGTTAATAGGACGCTCAGACTGGTAAATAACAGACGTTTAACTATTTGTAGCATTGATAATAAATATAATTATTGAATTTAGTTGTTTTGTTTTTATTAAGACTCAGATACGCCCCTCAGGCGGCCATGTAACAGTAATAACATCGTCATTAGTGGTTTAACCAGAATCTTTTGTTTACAAAATATAAAAGATTAGGTTTGGCTGATATGCAGTATTAATACCAACAGAGATATCAGTGCATCTAAATGCATACCATTTTATTGATAGCCTTAAAACTAAACATTTTTAATACGTTGTTTCGAGGGACGGTTTTGCAGTCCCCATATATATTTCCCTCCTCTTCCCCTTCCGATAATCATGATCAGTTAGCGGAATAAAATACTTGCTTTATAGGTAATATAGCGTTTCCTTTCAGGATTATGCAGTAATTATCTGAAATATCACAGTGGCATTGCCTTTCCATTATAAGTTTGTGACATCTCAGCACAAATCACCACGTCTCTTGCAACTTTATCCAGGTCGAATATTTGCCATTTCTTTGAGAACTCAGAGCAGAAGGGAGAATCAGGATTACCATCAGTTTACAAAAGCAGTGCAACACGCAGGATATGTGTGCCTCATTTTACTCAATGCAGTGGCTTGGCTGTTGTAAAAATTCCACATTCCAAACAAAGGTAATAATTATACAATCACAAAAATTGCCACTTTTTATTATTTTATTCCGGCAAGTCTTTAACCGTTGATTTCTTTTCTGGGTAAAATGATGTTCCCTGAGCAGATGCCACATCAATATTTTGTATTTATATTTTAGAATAGTTTACTGCTATTGTAGATAAGCTTTAACATGGCAGCAATTACCTCCTAAAATGTGTCAGTGCATGTAAGGTTCCCCTTGACGCTACTGCCCACCTGTGGTGTACGGGGTGGTTCGTAGAGTCCTCAGTTAATGTTCAGTGGCACAGACTATAGGGTGCCTTTAAGGTTGAGGGTATATCACACAATTACTTCATCACATGTTGGGTTTTAACATTTTTAATTGCCCGGGAATTTATTCATGGATTCCCGGAAATTTTCCGGGAGTTTATACATACTTACTCGGCAGCTTGAGCCGAGAATTTACTTATACTTTAACGCCCTGCGAGTTCTTGACCTGAAGGGCTGGCAAATGTTCTGGCTAACGTTTCCGACGCTGTGGGGGTGTTAGGTGACAGGACACGTCCCTGAGTGATGACATGGTTACTTATCTGCACTTGTTGTGGGGTAGTAGTTCCGGCAGTTGAGGTCTGGTGAGTTGGATGGCCCGGATACGTTCCGGTAGCTGATGAGATCTGGTGAGCTGGATGGCCCCTGTTACAGGCCCTCGGAATGGCTGTTGTTGGTGTGCTGCACTCATCTGGCTTCCTCTCGACATGGCGCTCCTCGTTGAAGATCACCACTCGACTCCGCCTTCTAGGTGCGTAATTGTAACTGACTGAATGGTAAACTGGTGACTAACTTAACTGACTGACTCGTGTCCCGGCATGGTGAAACTACTCGTCCGACGTAACTCTGGTATCTGTTTAACTGATTCTGCCCTGCGCCCCGCGTCTCACATCTCGCGTCCCGATATGGCTGACTCCTTAATGTTGTGACTGACTGATGCGGCTGACTGACGTGGCCGGGGTCCGATATCCCAGCCTTGGTAACTGTTACACTGACTTACTCTCTCGGCGCGGAGTATCGCAGCTTACAGCTGCCCCGATATGCCTGACCGACTGACTCTCTGTGCGGTGATAACAAATGACCAACTGATCCCCTATCCTCCCCGCAAAGAGGCTCTCTTGGCTCCCTCCTTCGATTCCTACACGTGTCTCCCTTGTTGGTGGAGAGGAGAGGGAGGAGGGCGCAATACAAAGCACTTCATACACGCACCCTGGTTCTTGATGTTGGGGGGAAGGGGATAGTGTGGGCCAGTTGCCCCTGCCATACGCTGTCAGCTTATTCTAGGTGCGTATTTTTTACGTCGTGCGGAAATACGACCTACTATTTCGTAATTTCTCGGCGTTTACAAATTTCACTCGGCTTGCTAGGGGGAGGGAGGAGGAGGCCCGAGGGCGGAAAGTGCTACTTCACCTCGGCTTGACCTCGGTATGCGTAAATGGGCGACACGTTTCGTACGGAAGTCCCTACACTGGTTTAAGCTAACCGGGGGGAGGGGGAGGGCTAGTGACAGCGCCGCTCTACTTAATATACACAGAGGTGACAAAAGTCATGAGATAGTAATATGCAAATATACAGATGGCAGTAGTATCGCGTACAAAATGTATAAATTGGCAGTGCATTGGTTGGGCTTTCATTTGTAGTCAAGTGATTCATGTGAAAAGGTTTCTGACGTGACTATGGCCACACGACGGGAATTAACAGACTTTGAACGCGGAATGGTAGTTGGAGCTAGACGCATGGGAGATTCAATTTCGGAAATGGTTAGGGAATTCAACATTCCGAGATCCACAGTGCCAAGAGTGTACCGAGTATACCTAATTTCAGGCATAACCTCCCACCATGGACAACACAGTGGCCGACCGCCTGCACTTAATGACCGAGACCAACGACGTGTGCGCAGAATGGTCAGTGTTAACAACAAAGCAACACTGCTTGAAATAACCGCAGGAATCAGTGTGGAACATACGACGGGCGTGTCCGTTAGGACAATGTGGTGAACTTTGGCTGTACTGGGTTATGCCGGCAGAAAACCGACTCGAATGCCTTTACTAACAGCACGACATCGCCTGCAGCGCCTCTCCTGGGCTCGTGACCATATCGGTTGGACCCTAGACGACTGGAAAACCGTGGCTTGGTCAGATGAGTCCCGATTTCAGTTGGTAAGAGCTGATGGTAAGGTTCGAGTGAGGCGCCGACACCACGAATCCATGGACTCAAGTTGTCAACAAGGAACTGTGCAAGCTGGTGGTAGCTCCATAATGGTGTGGGCTGTTTTTACATGGAATGGACTGGGTCCTCTGGTCCAAGTGAACCGATCATTGACTGGAAAGGGTTATGTTCAGCTACTTGGAGACCACTTGCAGCCATTCGTGGACTTCATGTACCCAAACCACGATGGAATTTTTATGGATTACAATGCGCCGTGTCACCGGGCCACAGCTGTTCGCGATTGGTTTGAAGAACATTCTGGACAATTCCAGCAAATGATTTGGCCACCAAGATCTCCCGACATGAATCCCATCGAACATTTATGGGACATAATCGAGAAGTCAGTTCGTGCACAAACTCCTGCAACGGCAACACTTTCGCAATTATGGACGTCTATAGAGGCAGCATGGCTCAATATTTATGCCGGGGACTTCCAGCGACTTGTTGAGTCCATGCCACATCGAGTTGCTGCACTTCGCCGGGCAAAAGGAGGTCCGACACGATATTAGGAGGTATGCCATGACTTTTTTCGCCTCAGTGTATGCGCCACGCGTCACCGTTAAGGCTCGACTTCACTCCAATTGCAGAAATTCTTCGTTTTCGTGTAACAATTTCAGTTTAAGACGTATTATTTAAAATGTTTGATTATAGAAAATGTACTGTTTGTTTAATACTTTTGTATCTAATTTGCACTGTGTGTTATTTCCTGCTTGCAAAACAGCAGGAACTTACTGATAAAATAAAAATATGTTCTCAACTTTTTACAACTAGCCGATGACACACAATTAAAATTCTGCGCAAAAAAATTAAACGATGAAAATGTAAATTTTCTATAATCGTACATTGTCAGTAATTCCTATGTATCCAAAATTATGACGCGAAAACGAAGAATTTTTGCAAGAGAGCTGAAGCTGAGTGTTAAGAACTATGCCATCTTATGAATACAAAAGAGAGTCTCCATTCTCAGTTCAAACATTTCAGCGACAGTACACAGCCCGAAAGATGTAACCTTGAACTGCCAATTTTTCCTTGCTTTGGAAAGAAAATATTGCTTTGTCTAGATCCTGTTTGGCCAGAAAAATATTTACTTAACGCTTTTTACACCCAGTTTTACGCGCTATCGACAGAAAACGTTAGTAATTTATTCAAGATTTGTTGGGATATTACAGATACGAGCAGACACCAAGCAACGGGCAGTGTGTGATAGTAGCTGTAGAAGAAGTTACTTTTTTCAAGTAAGTGGGAATCATAACAATTGTTAATAACAGTTTGCCTCTTTAGCAGGACAGACTCGGATGCACGTACCGAGACTAACTTCTTCTCGGGAAAGGACTAATGGTGTCGTGTATAGTAGGAACAGGGATGGCGGGAATGGCTGTTCGTATTAGACAGAGCTTCGTATCACCCCGTGATTATTAATAAAAATGTCTATTTTCACCAGCAGAACAAGTGAAATAATATGACTCGCCAACGAAAAGGTTGATATTCCCCTTACGGCAATATAAGCTAAAGTTCTTAATTTTGGGTGGGAAAAAAAATTATTTAATAAAATAAGGAAATGGTATAAATTCGCTTTTATAGGAAACTAAATGGGTCACGCTGTGGTTCATATTTCACATCAACATTTTCATTTTATGGGCTGAAGCAAAAGTCTACGTTATCGATTCGAACAAAACTTTTGAAATGGCAGACGTAGTAAAACCTAATGAACGTTGTACTCGACATAACTACGAAAAAGACTGTGTATAAACGATAAACGACGCAAAATTTGCAATATTATTTTTTTCAATTTTTTAGTTATGTGCGGTAGTGTGATTGGAAGATAGTTTAATTTATCTACTGTATAGTGTAACTGATAGCACACATTCGGTGGTTGGCACGACTCCGAACAGCTAAGGAAAGGTTGTTCTACCATTGCAAACTGCAATCCATGGTGTCAGAACATTTTTCAAAATTAATAGCTTATATAAAATACTGATCAGAGTTCGCTCGTGTTTTGTTAAGACTGCGTAATACTTGTATATCCTGCTTTACGTTTTGTATAAAAAATAATATGTTGTAATTTTTAGCTCTCACTACGTGTAATATGACGGGGCGGACATGATTGCTGTGGCAAAACGGATCATCGCTTCTCTCTTATTGTTGACCTTGAGTTGCCAATAACGTCTTCGCGGGCATTTATTTCTTTGTCAAGAACATAGTGCAGCATTTTAGATGCTGGTGCCCAGAACTATATTAGTAGATGTAGATAACGTTCACATTTGTCATTTGAGGTAGCAGCGAGTTTATCACTTAGTTTTTTATTATTATATGTTTGCAGTTATAATACATAGTTGGCACATCCCAACAGTTACTTTGCAGCAAGGTCGGTGTAGTAGCTTCAACATAATAACATTTTTATTTAATGAAATACATAAATATGCATTTTCAAGCTATATATATTGTTATAAAGTACAACATTTTAATCTACGATATAACAGCTACCTGTTACATTTCACTCATTAATGCCGTAATCAGTTTGTTCTTCGCTCGGCTGTCCACTGTCCGTCATGTGAATGACAACCCTCACTATTCTTCTAGAAGCTCGCTGAACAGCCTTCCTAACATCACACCTCGAAGTTCATTAGTGGGAGCGGTGGTGTAGTGGTCAGACTACTCGCCTCCCACCTAGGCGAACCGGGTTCGATTCCCGGCGGAATCGCTCCCCGGATGTTCTCATGAGGTAATCGTGCCGCGATGACGCTTGTGGGCGGCTTTCCTCGGGGATCTCCCGTTTCACCCTCCCTTGCATTCCAGCGCTGCTCCATACTTACCTCACTTCACCCTCATCGCTCTCAAGATCTCGATGTTAAGAGTCGACCAAATCTCTCCACTTCACTCAGTCCATTGACTCTGCGCCGTTTCGACGTGTCAGGTAGAATAAATTCGTTGTAAGGATATGGAGGCCAGCAGCGCATGTACCTTCGAAGAGCGAATGATTATATCGTAGTTGTAATTGATTCATTTAATTCTGACACACAGGGGCACCCGATTATGTTGCGTAGATTCGCGAATACATATTTAAAAAGGAATCTAAAATAAAGTGTATGTGTATTGAAATTATACCTACTAAGTTATTAATCTATAGCATAAGCACTATAATAGTTAATAAATTATATCGTTATTTCTGGGGTGTGAACTAAGGAACATTACCGGAAGGATCATCGTACGGAAATGTATATAAAAAATTTAAATAAAAATGTAAATAACTATAAAATTACTGGAAAGGAATGTTTAACACGAATTTGTAATAATTGTAGAGATAAAAAAAATTGTATGACAAGTCCTTGAGACAGTATTCTTGGAAATTAACTTGTAGAGTTGATAGACTTTCCAAATCAAAATATTAAACGAAACATTTCAGTGTAACCTAGCCAAAGAAGAATTTACCAGACTAATAGCAAACAAAATAATATGAACAGTTATCTCCGAAATGAACAAGAATTTTATAAAAAAATTGCTAAAAATTAATTTAAAATTGTAAGTGACATATTTTCCTGAAATGCTTCTTTTTAATTCGTTTCTATAAATCGATCTGTAGGAAATTTAGAAATGATGGGTTAAATATGTATTGAATTGTTTTAATTATTTGTTACAATATGATATTATACTATTAAAGTTAATTAATATAAACTGTTGTGTAAATAATATTTTCACAAAATTTGCCAGAAATAAATTAACTTGTAAATTATGTTACGCACTTTTGTTTTTAATATTTTTGCAATTAATTTAACTAAGAATTATAAAATGTATAGAAAGCAAAATTAATTTATGTATAAACAAAGAAGATGTTTTATTAAGTACTATATATATTACTTAATTCACCAAAATTCCTGAAAATATAATTTTAAAAAAAATGCATTTTTAGAATCAATAATAATAATAATATGACAAATTCAGTTTCAAGAAATAGAACATGCATTACAAATAAACTGTTTCTTTAAACAAATTAAAGAAATACACATGTATTGTACATTTACTAATTTACCAAAATGGTAATAAGAAGTATACTATATGATCGCAAAAATTAAAATTATAATAGTTTGAGAAAACTAAATCTACGCAACAAAAATATAAATTAGAATTATAAAATGGAGAAGTTTTAATCCTATATTATAGGAAAGGAATCTTCAAAAATTTATATATAGATATTATTAGTTAAATAAATTGGGTTAAAAAAGAGAATTATTTGTGTTTAATCCCTGCTGTGGATTATAAATAATTTATTATCCTACAGAAAACCATTTTTCATCAATTAAATTTAATATTACAGAAAAGAGACATGAGGTTATATAATTTATTGCTAACATATCTGTAATAAATAAATAAGACAAAATAGGTATGTTATAAATTCCACAATATTGAAAATCGTTTTGTAAATTATAATTGTTTAAAAAAACACATAAAAAATTAATAAATATTTGATAAAAATAATAAAATAAAAACAACACCAAATAAACATTTGGAAATGTTAGTTTTAATTGCTTAAATTATGTAAGTTTTGTTTTATTGAATTTTTCTTACTTATATTTTAATTAAAATTGAATTATAAGATCATTTTATTTTAAATGCTTGTTTATAAAACTGTTAAACTGTATTTATCGCATATACATGTTAACTATGTTATATTGGTTATTTTTAATATTCTTGGAACGAATTTGTTATTAACATATAAACAACATATATTTTAACAAACTTAAATTTATTGTAAACTAGAATTTTTCCATTTATGTACTATATCTGACACTTATTATTTCAATACATAAAAATATTTCAACACAAAAAACGTTAACACTAAAATGTACACAACAAATTGCCATTTATTTTAACACCAAAACGTTTTACCACACAGAACAACAGCCTTTAATTTTAACGCAGGACTGTGGTACCAAAAAAAAAATATATTTTTTAACACTAAAATATTCCGCCCCTTCCCCTCTCCAAAAAAAATAATAGCTCTTTATTTAAACACCAAAATGTTTTAACACAAAAATTAACCACAATACAGTCAACTTGGTTCCATTAGTACTTCTAAGTGTTTTGGAGTACAACTAAAAGTGTAATCTTGTCTCACAAAAAACAGGCGCCACTACTTCAAGAGGTTGCTCCACTACTACACAAACAATACCGATACAAAAGAAGGAAGCCTCGATGCTTCTCGACAGGAAAACACGACCGGCTGCATTTTCAGAAACCGTGATCCTGACGTCAAAATGTCACTACGTTACACTGAGCTGGTGGAGTCCTGTGACGAACCGTGCATGTTTATTTACGCGATAGCATACCTGCCGCGCATGCGTGGGTTCAATCCCAGCCAACTACCAGAGAAATGGGAAATGTTTCTCCCCCCCCCCCCCCCCCCCNTTTTATGGTTATTACATGTCTCGCTGAGTGATCCCCGGAAGAGGGTTACGATGCAAACATCTTAAAACATGTTGTGCCGCGCCACCTATTCCCCGTTCCGGGCCATAACGTGATAAAGCCTTGAGTCCTCCTAGAACATTCACGTGCCTGCCACGTGTTCAGCGGTCCGCGCACAGCCTTGTACCGTTCTTGTCGGCTGTGAGGCTACAACCGGCTTAGGTTTCAGGCACGAACTGATCCTGTAGCTGCACCAGTATCACCAGGTAGGTCAACATAGTGTTGAACAACTGCAACACACCACAAAACAATCACTCTGTCACTACTCTCTTGGGGTGGTGTCTGTCCTCCACTAAGCACGACGTGGGGGTTAGGTTTTTGTCAAAGACACAGTTTTTAATGGGGTTTATAAATATGTGTATATATGTATGGGTGCATAAATATATAAACTTACAAATGTCTCAAACTAGATTCCCAGCTGAGTTGGGGATATATATTATACGGAATATTTTCTTCCTATGTTAAGGGCTGTTTTGTTGTCCTTTCTTTCAGTCTCCATATTACGTTACACGACATAAGAATCAGCCTGCAATTTACGCTTTGAACACCCAGATTACTCATCACACGTAGGGTAAAATTAGAACAAAACTTGTTTGTGTGTGNCTGCAATTTACGCTTTGAACACCCAGATTACTCATCACACGTAGGGTAAAATTAGAACAAAACTTGTTTGTGTGTGTATGTAGGCCCAAAGGCTGTTCGTGGTAAAGTAAACACTTTTGAAGTCAACATTCACTGTCCACAACTACATATTTGGTACAGTACAGACNAAGTAAACACTTTTGAAGTCAACATTCACTGTCCACAACTACATATTTGGTACAGTACAGACTGTGTTGCAGGCTTCCAGTTAAGTTGGCAGCGGGTTAATAACAATATGTCTAAGACGTGACTTTGTATTGCGAGTGAAACGTTTAAATTTATACTGATGGAAGTTAGTGTTTCTTGTTTTGTACACATTAAATATACGAATATGCATATTATAGTGCATCCNAATTTATACTGATGGAAGTTAGTGTTTCTTGTTTTGTACACATTAAATATACGAATATGCATATTATAGTGCATCCGCAGTTACTTCCCACTTTTCTGAAGCCCTGCTGAAGTTCTACTTCCAGGATATTCCTCCGTCTCATGCAATCAAAGCCTAACCAAGTCTACAAAATGACAACAAAGGAACAACGCACCGCATTCATGCGCTCCCAGTTTAATAGCATCCTGTATAAGAACTATCTCTTACCTCTTACTAGGCATTACCAACACTCCTATTTTCTTTCTATTTCTATTCGTATTGATTATAAACAAAATAATATAACCCTTAAATAAAATATAAGTAAGAGTTAAATTAAATAAAAAATAAGATACTTTCGTGTCGACAGACGTATAAAACACTGTGATGCATGAAATTAAGGAAACAACCAAAGTCATACGTGGGGTGGTTTTTCAACGGTTTAATTAAGAAACTGAAGAAACCGCGAATAGACTATACTAAAACATTTACATTTCTAGCAATTCCACGGCTTCACTCTGATGGCGAATGAATAAAGTGACGAGGCCTAATGTAAATTTTACGTATGGAAGAATTAATCAAAATGAGAAGAAAAGTATATCCGAGGCTGGGCTTTCAAAAGTGCTCAACCTACGAACAGCATATAATATGTATGCGTGCAAACGTATATACGGGATTGATACTAGTATCATCACAAGCTATTCCTTGGATATCGTGACAGGCGGGTGTTGTGAAAAATCAGACATGAAGTGCCCATGTGCATCCGGACAATACGGCAGTGTGATGAGCGCATGCGCGAGAGATGGCNTGAAAAATCAGACATGAAGTGCCCATGTGCATCCGGACAATACGGCAGTGTGATGAGCGCATGCGCGAGAGATGGCCATTAACAGGACTACGGAGNGTGAAAAATCAGACATGAAGTGCCCATGTGCATCCGGACAATACGGCAGTGTGATGAGCGCATGCGCGAGAGATGGGCGTTAGCGGGACTACGGACGATGTGTCGTTCAGTAATCATGGAGCCGTCGCACAGTGTGGTATTTGGTCCCAAAACCTGGCCAAAAATATTTTATGCCACTAACAGCTACAGAACATCATTTTGTTTAAATTGTGGAGTGAAAAATAATAAGACGACGATTTAGTTTTAAAACGAAGCATTTATTCGTCACTACTACTATATTCTAAAACATTTGCATTTATAAGGTCACTTTCTGATAACAGATTTTGAACATCAGATGATAATGGCTTTTTTCTTATGTGAAAAGCATTGCATCCCTGTAATTAGGGGGTTTGAAGTTAAAAGCAGCCTTTGCTGGACAGCTTTTGCTTTACATCAGGTAGCAGTGGATCATCTTCAGCATAATTACTTATATTATCTTGCTTCATAAATTGAAGCTTTCCATCAAATGTTGAATCATTTGACCTTTGCATAATGGTATTACCTTTGCATGTTGAGTCATAGACCTCAATCCAGAAGGCCCTGTTAACAAAAAACTAAATATTAAACAAAAAAAAATTCTATTGTAGGGTATGAACCAAAAAAATCGTTAAAAAAAAGGGGGGTGGTTTCGGGTGGCTGTTTTTTTTATAAATGTTTTGCGTACTAAATGCTTTATGTTATACAACAGTTTTCAGAGCTTAGAAATGTTCAGAAGTATAACAAAACCCTTAGTAAATATGTTAAAGTACACATATATCAAACAGTTGAGCACACCTATGTTGTCAGCCGTGCTGACTCAAATTTGCAAAATTTTCATTACATAAAAGTAGTGTTACATAAAGTACATACCTGGGTTAGAAGAATCCATCACAAAAACAACCAGTAAATTGTTTATGCATAAAACCACAAGAGTTTATAAACACACTAAAATCTGAGCACATCGACAAATCACACAACACTCTAAGCGAAGAGTAACTTCCGACTGAGAACGTGGCGCGGTGAATCGCGCTAGCGCTTTGCGGTTTCCACCCTTTGTTGCTGTAGCTATAATTCATTTCATATAAGAAGGCCACATTCTGACAGTCAGTGAGTAGCAACTTAATATATTCAAAACAACCAACGTGCCATTTACAAAATCCTGTATCAGCTGACGCACGAACGAACAAAAGTTAATATTACGTTGGCTATTCTGAGAGCAGTGCCGAAGCACATCACACAAGCAGAAAATACGCGGTTAAGAAAGAGTTCGTAGATTAAATAATACATTTTATTTTACGTGGTCATAAAACAACAGTTTTTAGTTATAGAAACGAAACTTCGTGATAAAATAGTAATGTATAGGTGTTCAAAATGAGATGCACAATAAAACGATACGTATCCAAATGTGACGAAAAAATCCAGTTTCCAGACTCTCAAACCAGGTGCTGCTATCTTGTGAGTTAAAAGCGCACCATCTATTGCAAGATGCCCTTCCACACCATCTGTCATCCATATCCCGAACTACACCCAGAAACATATTATAGTTTTGTTGTTTAAAATAACGTATTCACGCGCATATACAAATAATTTTATTTTCCCACGAGCTCTGTATAATTTTTAAAGTAACATATATTTCGTGTACCGCGTTTACGAACGACCCTACACACGTCCACCAAGCTCCGTTTACGAATGCAGCGCCACCCAAGCAGTTCACCAATTGCCGCATGTAGCAGCACCTCCTGGACGCGCTGACTCGCCACATCAAAGCCTATTCTTGACACGCCAGTTGATGGCGAATGGATACATAAACGAAAAGGCGCGGCGATTGTCAACTGTCAAGAAAGTGGCCTTCTTTTATGGTACACAGTATACCTGGCTTTCGAAGAAACCTAACAAAGGGATGGGAACTGGTTTAAAAAAAACGTTATTGGNTATGGTACACAGTATACCTGGCTTTCGAAGAAACCTAACAAAGGGATGGGAACTGGTTTAAAAAAAACGTTATTGGCCAGGTTTTTAGGTCAAATACCATACTGTGCGTCGTTGATGCAGTGGAAGATTATTTAAAACGTAATTAGTCACCCAACACAGCCTGGAGGGTGTTTCGGCGCCGTGTCAGCCTGCAATGCCATGGCAAGGTGCCTGATCACCACACGAGCGTTAGATGGGCGGAACAGTTCAGCAACACCGGATCACGCGTCGTAGAAAAGACTGATCGTCCCCGCAGACATCGTGTACTGCAAGGTTTCATCCGCCGCTTGGAGGAGTGTGTTGCTCGTTATGGCGGACATCTGCCTTGCATGATATTCAAGAAATAACTTGTGAAATGTAAATGGCATTCCTTGCCCTATGGACTGATACTAGTATTAAATACATTACGTTATCACTCGCGTTTTCGTGCCATGTTGAAATTCTACTGTTTATTCTGCCCAATCCTGTGTAAAATGCTGAAAGCTACTGACCATGTAAGAATAAAAAATTTTATTCTGGTAATTTAAAGTTTCGCTTTCTTACAGTAGGCATTAAAGGAAGCACAAATAAAGTTGGTACTCTTGAGAGCCGATGAGGGTGATTAAGGTGAGTATGGAGCGGCGCCGGAATGAAAGGGCGGGGGAAACGAGAGGTCCCCGAGAAAACCCGCCGGCCAGCGGCATCGTCTGGCACGATTCCCAATGCGAAAATCTGGGAGTGACCCAGCCGGGGATTGAATCCGATTGGTCTTGGCGGGAGGCGAGCAGGCTATCCGCTCAGCCACCGCAGCCCCTAACAACTGTGGAAAAATCATTTNCTATCCGCTCAGCCACCGCAGCCCCTAACAACTGTGGAAAAATCATTTTGCGTTCTCCCTGGAAACGAACCCCAATATTGATACATACTTGGAATGTCTTGTGACCTGTTCCCCCTGGAAACCTTAATGCTGGAGCTTCGCAGCGTATAAGCTAATGCAAGATATATTAGTTTGTAAGATGGCTATTTTGTAATCTTCCAACACATTACATGGACAAAGCAAAGGTTAAATGATTTATTTTCGTCTGATGCTCATCATTTTCAAGGTTCTCGGAAGCCNTTGCGTTCTCCCTGGAAACGAACCCCAATATTGATACATACTTGGAATGTCTTGTGACCTGTTCCCCCTGGAAACATTAATGTTGGAGCTTCGCAGCGTATAAGCTAATGCAAGATATATTAGTTTGTAAGATGGCTATTTTGTAATCTTCCAAGACATTACATGGACAAAGCAAAGGTTAAATGATTTATTTTCGTCTGATGCTCATCATTTTCAAGGTTCTCGGAAGCCNACATTACATGGACAAAGCAAAGGTTAAATGATTTATTTTCGTCTGATGCTCATCATTTTCAAGGTTCTCGGAAGCCAAGCCAAGTCTTTGTCAGATAGAATAACTTAAATCTCGAATAACTATTTCGTAATATGTTCATTCTCATGACAAAAACTGCCCGAGTCGGAATTTTAACGTAGAAAATGTATAAGTGGGTAGAAAATTCAATCCTAAAATTCTGAAGCTAAAGTCCGTGTATAGACTAATTAAGCCATGTGAATTCAGTTCCTGGGCAAGTTAATGTGTCTGTTACAACTCAAAAACTTTTTAACTATAATAATTTCCTGTATTAATATTTTTAATTCAGTTATTTCAACCTGTGGCAAACAATGGTTCAGTGAAATTGCAGTACTAGTATTTTATACTTCTTATTGTAGCTTAAATTGTATGTTTCTCTTTACGGATTCAAACACAACGCATAAAATAATTTTCTTTAGTAAAGGCATAATTTACACTTCCCTTAGTCATTATTTTAGCGTTGCTTATAATTATAATCTTCATCTAATTTGCAACTTGAAACAGTTAATTTCAAACACCCCGAAATAAAGTGGTCAGAATTACACAGACAATGTGCGATTTGGCTCCAAATGATTGACAAATTGAGGACTTAACGATTGAATTGTCTCTCACGTTTAATATAGTGTATCTGTATGCAATATAAACGTCTTTAAAAAAATACTTCGATTTTTAATGGGGGCCCTGGTCGCGCAGTGACTAGAGCACTTGCCTCCGACGAAGGTGCACCGGACTCGATTCCCGGCGGGGTCGCTCCCGGATTTCAGCACGTGGGAATCGTGCCGAACGATGCCGCTGGTTGATGTTGAGAGGCGGCCAAATCCTTCCACACACTCCGCAGTTTAAATAAATCCCCACGTGAACGCAAGATGATACGCTCACCAAATTCCCATTATTACTGATACATTTATTTAAACAAACGATAACGATTTCGCGCAGCGCCGTTTCTATGAATTTAGCCCAATTACATAAAAAATATCTTGAGACACGTTTGTCTCATGCAACATTTTCAACCGCATTTGAACCTCCTGGAAAATGTTTCGTCCGCCTATCCTTGCCCGGCATCGTCATTTACTTTACGTTGGGATACGTAAAATATTGAAGCTGCTACACCTACCTTATTGACGTTTCACCGTTGAAGGAAATCAATGTAGTAGATGCGCGGTTTGCTACGGCGAACGCTGGCCCGAAGACGATAACGACTTGTTGAAAAAAAAAAAAAAAAAAAGTATAAATAGAGCTGAAAATGCCTGGGTGAGAAATAACGATGGCTGCCTCTCCCAGGATCGTCAGCTCCAGTGGTGTTTGCAGAAGATAAGTAAAACCTAGTATGAGATATTAAAGTAATGGCCTTCAGCCATTGGTTAGTTGAAACGTAGCTTCTTTAAATGTAACGATGCATGAGGTTTTATAACTCAGTTGTAAATATTTTTATAAAGTTCTTTTAAAGAGAGATATGCTTAATATTCGTTGCATTTTAAATGGGGCCTCGGCAATCACTACCTAACTTTGTGCAAAACGTGTTTGTAAATGTTACATGTTCAGATAATATTTTCGATACTAAAATATTTATGTTTTATGGTCCTTGCAACTTTTGTACGAAAAGGTTACAAATATATGAGACTAAATTTTTTCTACGAACTAGGTATATTTGAATTTTTTTCTCTCTTAGACATTGGCATAACCCTACACGAATCAGTATTTTCTTTCTTACTGCGCAATTTAATATTTTAGCTATTTATGGTAACTTGAAGTCCAACTGCAACTGTTGGGGTTGGCAGTGATGTCGTCGCCTTTTGGGCATGCTGAGGGTGAAAAAGTAGTCTGCAGCATCCACCAGAGGGCGTCACAATCTCTGCAATAATTTAAATTACTAACGATAACCAAACAGTTTGGTTTTCTCGATAGACCATATATGAGAAATGTTCGAGAAAACATACACGAAACCAGTATGAAAGTAATTAAATTTAATTTTGCAAAGGAAAACATGTCGCGTCGAGACGGGAAATCAATATTACTTAAGGAGAAAAAACACTGTTACATCCACTCCACTAAGATTATTTGCCATATTAATTAGTTACACAAAACTTGAGCCTATGTGTTCATGGTTTCAGGGTACGAACTAAAACTCACTTTTGGAAAGTGGCCGGCTAGTATCAACATTGGGTTGTAAATAAATACTCTAAGAGCCCTCCCAACAACAAAAAACCTCAGGTTCAAATCTGTGGTAGGCCATGTATGTATTTTTTAAATATTAGACTAGGTAAGTTCAGCAAATAAGCCCCCCTCACGCACCCAATTATCCACAGAGTTTAGAAAAGGTGTGCTAAAAAACAACAAAATTATAAAAAAAAGTTTAAATTATACAACAGCCAGTTGTGTAAGTTATTCAGAACAAACTTAGCACGTTTGAAAGCCTTGATTAGTACCTTCTTTCAGCATACTATGTATCCCTCCGTCAAATATTAATTTTAACCACAGATACAAATAGTTGTTCAAGGCATATTTCATACAAAGCGTTGTTACTGAGTTACAGGCGTTTCACATTGTGGTAACATGTATCACTACCGCCACCCACTGTGTTGTTACGTTGGATCGGTCATCACGGTCCAGTGCATTGGCCTGCTCGGTCTCCTGACTTAATCCACTGGACTTTTAGCTATGGGTACACATCAAAAGTGTAGCATGTATGCTACGCCGGTTAACTACGTCAACGACTTGGAACAGCGTACAGTATAAATAACACCTGTGCAGCTGTTCGACATGACCCAGGTATCGTAGAGCGGCTTCGCCAGTCCATGTTTAAGCATTGCCACGCATGCATTACTGTTCATAGCGGGCACTTCGAGCATGGCCTGTGATGTGGCCAATGTACGTCTTGTAACTAAAAAACAACGCTTTGTATAACACATTTTCATAGGAACATTTTGGCCTGTTTTGATCCCAGGAATCACCCCCAGAAGTTTGTTACAATAGTTTAGATACATCCTGTGTACATCCATAAAAAAACCACATCCGTGCGATGACACATTCAAACACTTTTTATTTAAAATGTGGATGTCAAAAACAGGTTACTTACATCAGTCAGAAGGCTTCGGTCGAACGTAATGAATCCTCCCAAACGGATTGGTGCTGCAGCTTCAGTGATTACGTTTATGAATTGAAGAAACTGAAAAATAATTTATCTTAATTAAATGCATGTAAGTCAGTGCTTGTGGTGGTCTTATTAACGACGCGTCATTCAGCCTAATCACATCGTAAAAATAATGTTCTAAATTATTATCTTTAGAAATGGTCATTCATCGCGAAAATGTCGGACAGCATGTTGGGTTTCAACGTCCTATGAACATGTCTGCAACACCTGGTTCCCTTGCTGGCTGCAGCACACGCGAGGTACTATTTCCTTGTTTGACTGGTCCAGTGCGAGTTCTGTAACTCTAACACTGGACGTGCGTGATTCGCTTGAGAAAAGCTGCGAACGAGTCATCCATTTATAAAAAGTATTAAGAAACCATAGAGGCATGGAGACTATCTTGTCACAAAATATTTTCGTGAAAAATTGCCATGTATAGCCATTTGTATTTTATATATTATACGTTGTATGTATTTATATTTATAGCACTATTAACAAAACCAATTTTGGGGGAACGCAATAATCTCGCGGCTAGTGCACCTGCCTTCCTACCAAGGCGAGAGTCAGCGGAATCTCATTGAGATTTCTGCATGGGGGAAATGGGGTGGCCTTTGCCGTTGGTCAGTGGAATTTATCGAGGTGTTCCTGTCCCCCCTACATCCGAGGGTCTTGTTCCATGTCATATTTCATTGATGAGGGCGCCCCTTATGTTTAAACCGTTAAGTTTTTAATTCTGCAATAGCATCGGGTTGTATTACCGGCTATTTCAACTTTAAGAAGTTATTTTATGCCGCTTGTTGAAGTCTCCCACTGACTGCCTAGCTGTCAGCGGAACAGCTTACTTTTGAGTTAATATCAAAATGTCTGCTATGACTTTATCAGACATACGACCTCCATATGGGCAGTCAGTCAGTTACACTTATACCCACATGACCGCGAACTGTAAAGTTCGGTCAAAAACTTTCAGAAATTGAGTGAAAAAGGAAGAAGTTACAGCAATAAATTGCAGTATGCGTATCGCTAATAAGGTTTAAAATCGCAGAGATAGTTATTATAATTATTAAAGAAAAAAATTAGCATAATATTTACAAATAGTAAATTATAAAATGTTAATGCTAGTAATAGTTGCTTTTTCATGCCTTTATTTTTACCTTCTTTTTGATATCTTTATTTTTACTGTCTGAGTACAGATGAAGTAACTTCTGTTTGAAAGTCCTATTCACCTGAAAAAAAAACGACAAGAGGGCCTTGTATAATAAATTACTTCAGTAAGCACTGTAGTAAAAACAATAAAGATAAGCCTATTGAATATACTGCATTGATTACAATGATAATGCAGTGAAATAACTGCAGTGTTAACAAGCCTTAACCTTAAAAATTGAGATACATAACTAATTATCCAGTTTTATCCAACACTATCATTTTCAAGCATTTTTACTGCAGTAGTAGGTGGCTCATAGATAACTATACTGCATTACAAACTCGGTGAATATGAAGTAAACCTATCTGGCCCATTGAACTGTACCAAATTTCAATAATTATATAATGCTTCTTCATATTTGAGGAGCTACCACATAGCATTCGTTTTAATATATTGTGTAACAGTAGAATACAATCAACAATGTACATACTTTATAAAGCGGTAAATGCATTTTCTTACAAAATACAGAAATTACTCGTCTGAACAGTGTTTTTTCTTTATTTCTTAAGAAATCAATTTAAATGCTGTACTTTTTAGTTCATTTTGGTATATCAGATACTGTAATTCTCTAGAAGTTTCAGTTGTATCGCTTTATCACAGATACTGGTTGTAAAACAGCGTCGTTTATACTTTACTTGCTGCCTTATCTTGAGCAAAAAATATCACAGAACCAGATTCTAAACTTCTCAGTACAAGCAAAGCAAAGTTTCACTCTATTACCTACGAGTAAAACCTCGCAGTAAATTTGGCAGTAGCCCGTTAATTAATTTTTTCCAAGTATGTAGTTGCAGATGCTAACTACGTGCATACGGTCAGCAAATTTGAAAATCTATAGTGGCCAGTGGCTGCAACACATCAACAGTGAGTTATAGAAATAACGGAAAAAAGCGCATTTGTCGCAATTATGTTTATAACTTATACTCATTTGAGACAGACACTTGCATAAAAATTTTACAACTTTCATACGTTATGATCATTTTAGGTTACGTTTTTTGGAAATCACCAATTTTTAGTAATGTCCATTTGCAATGTTTGTCATATACTCAATAGTTGTAACACGATATTATGTTATATGATTGGAAGTAATGAAAATAACGAAGTTAAATGTTGGTGCGGGTACAGAAAAACAAAGTATTCACACACGTATGTTTCTTCAATATTTTATACTTTCCGCTGTAGTTTGGTAGAGACGTTTATTATTTTGTCAGACATGAGGTGAAAAAATTATGATAGCAAAAACGTTTAAATTTTCTAAACAAATTATATAAATTTTAAAAGACGTAAATTATACGCAAAAATCAATTTTAGAACTTTAGTTTAAGGAAAGTAAATGTAAACCTAATATTTTTTGGGTATTCCATAGAAATCACAAGATTAGCAGTCACGCCAGGGCCTATTTCACTGCAGGCGCTATTCAACGCGGTGATAAACTCTTGTCATGAGGAGCATGTCTGCTTCCTTATTTTATTCCCCAAAATATTTCACAGATTTTCAAGTGGGTTGAAGTACGGTGATTGTGAAGGTGTATTTGGCGGAGAACATTGGGCAATAGCCATTCCTATATTTTATGGGCCTTGTATTTAGCGTCGTTATCTTGCTGGAATACGAAATTCTTCTCAATTCCGAGCTTTTGCACAATACTTAATAAGTTGCCTGATAAAACATTCATACAACCCTCTGCATCAACGCGGGCTAGTGTTGTAGCGCCACTGTTTCATACACTCCCAAAGTGTTGCATTATTCACCACGTCCAGAGTTTTCTTTGTGTTTGCGCCATACAAGCTGCAGTCAACCGGAAGGAAATAAATTTTACTTGCTCTCATTTGTAAAAGGTGCATATTTTTCCTCTAAATTTTTTTGAATTACTTATGTAAGCGTGGACAAATTCCAAACCCCCCCCCCCCCTTTTTTTTCACTCTCTCGCACTCTTTTTCTCTTTCTCTCCCTCTCTCTCTCTCTCGCTCACTCGGTAATGAATGACTTCTTTCTGGGTGGTCTGGCGTTAAATTCGATTTCGTGGAGACGATTTCTGATTATCTATGTCGAAAAATAGACTCAGGATACTGATGCAAGGTATTCATCGAACATATTTTATGGGCCTTATGATCTTTTTCGTAAGTTACTGGCTAATTGTCTATAGAACCCTCCTTGTATTTCCTTACGACGTATTGCATGGCGGCATGAGGCACCTACGTTGACACTTGCTTTGAAAAACGTCCATCTTTACAGACGTTGTTTTTGAGTACAATAATGAAAAATGTGGGTTGGATTAATATTACTTGTGTATATTATTTCGTTTCTTTTGTTATTTAATGTTGTACTGAGAATCATTGCAGTTTTATTGCCATGTATGTTCGCCTTGTGTTTGTCACAATAAGAAGTCTCCAGAAAAGTACCACAGGAAGTATATTCTGCGCAATCCTTCACTACACCAACAGTAAAATTGCGTATACGTCTCATGCGTGATTTATAAGTATGCGAAATGCAGTTCTTGAGAGTGGAGACTCCAAGAGGTTTGATAAAATGTGAATTTTCTTGAAAACACAAATAATTAATAATAATCTCAGAGACGCAACCTTAAATTCCCGGTACTGTGATTCATGTGACTCAGGTATAGCACACTGGTTTAATATTAAGGTTCTTTCTAGTGACTCATAACTGTCTTAGTTTACCTGTAAACCTTTTTGATCAGAGTGTAACTAACATTCTTTTAGTATTCTACTCTAATACAGCGTTAGTAGGAAGATATTTTGTGTTCTCTGAGCCATTTTCCTGTACAAAATACCACAAGGTTGTAGGTAGGTCTACCAGTGTATAGAAGAAGCACTCTCACTGTCGAACGACAAAAGATTTTCCAACGAACCTATAAAAAAATTTTTTTGTCAGGAACTCAACAACATTCTCAGTGCGGAACAAACGTAAAATAGAGAAACTTTCAACAAAATAAATTTCAGCGAGTGTATCTGTGAAGACCACAGTGGTATGTAAGAAGCAACTGTGCTATCAAAGTGCAAATACTACTACTGCTAGTTTTTGTGTCAAAGTATTTTATTTCAGACACTTTTATTTAAGGAATTTATGAAGTGCTGATCAAGAAAGTATCGAGAATAACATTACAAATATTTACATTTAACTACGTGTTATGCTAATGAAAATCTAAGCATACATATCAAAAATTCTACTTATACTTTGATCACTCCAGACTCTTCTTGAGATATGAGGACTTCCCGCTCACATGCACACGAGCACAAATACTATTACTAGTTTTGAAACATATTTTAAGTACTTTACCCTCTCAGCAGCCACATGAGCTCCATTTATCATGAGGAACAAGATTATCATGTTGTTTATGGCGAAAATTTGTGACACAGCAGACCCGTAGATGAAACCGTAAAAAAAGTACAACACACCTCTGATACTGGTATATAGGAATTCCACGATGAAGTTTGTAAAGAGAAAATTCCCAGTGTCAACAAGAAGGTCATTTAACTGCAACCACAACTTTGAATATTTCGTAAGCAGCTCTCCCCACGTTCTTGGAGTATCGTCCTCCCAATTTCTTGAACGGTTTCTTGTAAATCGGCTATGTTCAGAAAATACACTGCGCCAGTAGCCTTCCATCCTAAATCTCCGAGGGACCGATACGAGAAGTTGGTCTTCTATCTCTCTAAAATCACGTTCTATGGATTCGATCAACTGCTCTGCGGAATTCCTCAGCGCCGAGCACAAACAACACCACATAAAAGAGTTGGTGTATATCAACAAAACTGACTCCACGACGAAAGGCATAGTCTTGAAATTCCAGTCAGTAAAAGGCAGTGATAAGATGATGGCAATTACTATTATCACGTACATTCCACTGGCAACCCTTCGGCATCTCAGGGGTACCAGGTTACGACGGGCGACCCGCCTGTACTTCTCTTCCAGAACCTTCCACTTCCAGAAGTACTCGCTTATCTTATCAGAACGTATCCAGTGCCTCAGCGGTACAACCGCGGACGCGATAGGGGCCAATACATAGCCATAATTCAAGACAATATTTTGAAATACCGATTTAGACATTGGGTTTTGCTGGAGATCCGAGGCTGTCCTCTGCTGCAGTAATAATCTGTGTCTGGCCAGGAAGAGAATAATCGAGTAAATAAGAATAGTTTCCACAGCTTTAAACCGTAGTGATGCATCTTTCAGCAACTTCTTGGAGAAACATGGGTAAAGCATGTAGTTCTTCCGTCGGAAAGGAAAACAACCCAGTAGGCGAAGAGTAGAAAATATAGGTTTCATAGCGTTAGACATGAGTGCCCCAGCTAATGAATTCCTTCGCATACGACGAACATGGCTGACCTTTGTTTTCCACATGCTCACATAATTCGTAAACTAAGTTGTTTCAGTCAACTTCTCACTCGAAATCAGAAGTTTGACGAAACTACACCACTCCCTCTGGCAACACTCAGTACTTTTTCGTCTTTCCAGTATAGTCAGATAAAATACGAGAACTCATTCCCGAAAGTTAGAATTTTGTGCTCCGCCCTATATTTTTAATAAATTTCCTGTTTAAAGATTTCGTTGATCTTTTGACAATTAGAAAGTGAGGTGAAAATGACTTGTTATCAAAAGTAACACAAACGAACTCTTGCAAATACGTGTCTATTTTTAAATCGTGTTCTGTCTTTTAAATTTTATTTTACAAAATTGTGTGGTCTTTATGATTTAATGTCAGTAGTACCGTGCTATATTCAGAACCAGTTTTAGGGTTACGGAGAAATGCTTTCAAGCAACTCCGGACTGTACTTTTTAATATTTCAATATTTAATGTGTGGAAAGGTCATGAAATACAAAAGGTGTGGCGGTATTTCATTTCATTTTTACCCACGTTTTCATCCATGGTAAATTGTCAATATTCAACCAACTATAAAATTTTCAGTTTTTTTTACGAGGCTGACTTCAACTAGAATTTCTAAGAAACTTAAAAAATATATACAATTGTTACTTTATCGATACATTTTCTTTGATACAATCTATTCTCAACATAAAATATATCGTTTCTCGGTATCAGAATGGAGTTATTCGGATTGCTTCGTTCTCGAAAAATTTGTCGCTTACCTATTCAAAGCAAAAATCAATTTTCAACTTTATCCTTTCAGTTCAGCAGTTCATATTAAATATGTGGCATTGGGACTAAAATCACACGTAAGCAGTGGTTGGTTCTGAACGTAATTTAATAACAGTAATAGAATTCACGGAGAAATGCTTATTCTACCGTATTTTCTATAGTATGTAGTCTGCGTTGAGTCCTACTCGTCATAAAACTGCTTGAGAACACTTAATGCAGTAGTGTTTTCAGTTATCCCCATATACATGCTACAAAAGTAAAGTTGTCGATATTTAAAGGATTGAAAAAACCCTGTTGCAAAGACAGGAACAGAATTTAAATTATACGGTTAAGTGATTCATTGAACGAAACCTGCCACCCTCCCTCTGCAACTGTTCACAATCATTACCATATTAATACTATGCCTATAACCATCAGAGTTAAAAGGTCACTCGAAACAGAACATTATTATACCATGATAAAAAAACTTGGAATTGTGAGTACATTGCTAAAAAAAATATATTTCAAAGTTTATTAATGAAAATATAAACATTTTATTTCAAAATGTACGTATGCATATCGTAAGAGACTTTTAGGCTCTTTTTTGTAAACATACTTTGCTGTTATTGTTATTAAAAACTGTATTTTGTACCAAGAATTAGACAGCAAAACCGAAATATCTTCTCTTCGGTAAAGAGTTAATACAAAAAATTGTCTTAAGCAATGCAATTATTTTTTTGTTTCTTTAGTAGACATATTCATTATATATTAAATAATCATACAATATTAATCATATACTGTAACTTTTAACAAAATTAAATCCAAGAATTTTTTATATAAACAGTGAATTTTCATAACGTTCTGTTTTAGGATGATGCTGATATACTTTTTGGTGTCATAAACAATTTATTTACGTATCCATTAAGAACCTTATTCATAATCGTTTTTAGTCCGGATTAAGGAGAGATCATCCTCCCACAAAATTTGTTCGTATTCAGAGAACTTTATTATTACTAGTCCGCGTATCACCTTTAGTACGGACTTACTTTTAGTCCGGACTTGGGTAGGACTAACTTTTAGTCTGAACTTGGGTAGGACTAACTTTTAGTCCAGACTTGGGTAGGACTAACTTTTAGTCTGGACTTCGGTAGAACTAACGGCGTATTAAAGTAAAAGAGAAACATGATGAATTCAAAATAAGGCAAGTCTGCTAATAATACATGCAAGTTAAAGCTAGATAAAGTTTACGAAACACAAAAATACGTTTAGTACCGATTCTGTCAGTGAATTGAAGCAAAATATACCGATTTAATGGGTGAAATGTTCCATGAATAATATTTCAAAGGAAATATAATCATAATATATCGGGGTTAAGCTACTCTAATGCCTTTCGAATTTCTGTGTAAATCAAATGCCTTCTCTGAAAACAGATTCTTGCCAGACGTTGTACTAATACTTTCAAAGAGTCTTATTTTGCCAATAGGTATGTACGGTAAAGTATTTTCATAAGATAAGCGTATCTATATCTCAGTGGTAACATCATGAATTGGTGTGCACAAGTGTGCAAGTTTGAATCTAGTCTGGGTAAAAAAAATTTTGAACTGTACATATTATAATGTAATTTTGTATTGTATTTAACACTAAAATACAAATGTATGATCATTATAAAGGCAGTATTGGCATTAAAAAAATGAAACCAGCCCATACGACCAGTGCATAGGGATGTGCTAAAAAATTAAAACAAATCAACATGGAATAAAAAGATTATTAGTATATTAATTTTTTCGCCCTCCATACGGCGGTATTACAATACAGGATGGAAAGACAAATGAATAACAAAATGTCAAAGATTTTATTTTTTTTGTAATTATGGAAATAAAATTTAAAATAAATAATTAATTTCGTTAACATGTACTTGCTGTTTAAAGAAATTGTCGCAATAAAACAATTTCGAACTAACAAGTGAGATTCTAACCTGCAGTTCACATTTACAAAGTTACATTTTACGGGAAATTATGTAAAGGAACAATCTCAGTTTGAATTACCTGTAGCTACTTTTAATGTGTGTGTGTGTCGTCTCGAATGTGACTTTCCTTTCGTAGCAAAACTTTTATTTGAGACCAGAATCTGCAATGTGCAGTACACCTGTAGTGTACTTCGATGATGCCTCGACTAATATTAGTCTCACTCTAGTTGGGATTTATGAATACGATATAGTTAGTCCACCCTTAGTCCGGACTAACCAACTCCGAGGAAGATGATCTCTGGATCATCCTTGCATTAAGATCTGACTATGAATAAAGCCCTAGGGGCCTTATTCATAGTCAGATCTTAGTCCAAGGGTCTTATTCATAGCATGTGCTCTCCAAACAAAGATATCGTGTTCTGTTTACCGGTGCCGATGTTGCTATTATTCCGAACGTCCTTAAAAAACCTAAGTTGCAGTTAACTTATACACTCAAAAAGCAATAGAAATGTCATATCTCTTCGGCTCAAGTCACAGCTCAAAAACAAAATGCTACTCTGGTCATATTTGGAGAGATATGACATAACTTCTTTCAGTTTTGATGAGCTTTATATTATATCACTTTACGCCTAAGTTATACTTTTTATTTCACTGTAACAAGTATCTAAAAAATAAAATAATCCACTAACGAAAAAATAAAGAGAAATACGAGATTATTAGTATTAAATGCGTATTTACAGGGTTATCATGAAACTAAGGTGTACAATTATAAATGTTTTAGGGTCTTATACACTGAACTTGGAGTCACAGTGAAGAACAGACAAGCACAACGACCGTTGCAATTGCTCCATTATTCCACTTGAGTGGTGAACTTCCAGGATTTCGTTGACCTTGACTCGGATCTCCCCAAGCTCAAAAATTTTCCAAAACTTCCTAAATCTTACAAACATTTCCAAAACTTAAAACATTTACCCGATAGCCAAGAAGCAGGGTAATGTTTTTGGAGTGTATCTGTGCAACTATCGCGTAGTTACCACATTTCCGCTTTCCAGCGTCGATGTATGAAAATCAAAACGTAAGTTTCATCAAGTTGTAGCTTTAGAAATAAGTGTACCTAGGTACTACTTTTTGCGCTTGGCTGAGGGATCTTAATCGATCACCAAAATTAAGCAACGTTCCCAGCTGCACACAATTGGATGGGTGACAGTTTAGTGGCATAACATCTGAGCACTTCCGGGCTTCGGAGGGCACGTTAAATATTCGGTCCCGGTTGTTAACGATTGATAGCAGTCGTTAAGCCATTTCAGAGGTCCTTGGGCGGCCTGGTAAACTTTGACACTAGAAGAAAAAAATATTTCGGTTCCCAGCCATTGCAGAATTACGTTTTGTTATTATTCCACTGGAACTGTATAATTTTCCGGGATAAAAAGTATCATATGTCCTATTCCAGGACCTAAAGTACCTACATACCAAATTTCATCAAAATCTGTTCAGCCGTTATGGAACTGAATGGTAACAAACACACACACACACAGACATACTTTCACATTTATAATGTTAGTAAGATTTACTTTAGCCAAGCACGTATCGAATTGGTTGGGGTGTCGCATATATTACAAATCTTCTTACCACACTGGTTGCCAGTAGGCCATCATATTTTGTAGGCTAACGAAAACCCACAGTTTGTCACATGGCACCAAATTAATTAATACACTATAGGAATTTGCAAATGCTAACGTGGTGTTGTACTCGGCTCTCTTCAGTTCTAAATTCCAGATTATACCATTTTAAGGCCAAACTGGATAAACTTGTTAAGTACCTTGGCTTGAAAAAAAAAACATAACTTTTAAAGTGATTTTCTATAATACCAATTGAGTGTTCTATAAATTACTGAATTACTGCGAGCCACAAGTTGTCGTTATTACTTATATAACATAGTAACTCAAAGTTTATATGTAATAATTATCAGTAATTACTTCTCAAATCATCCCTGATATTTTCTCCTCCGACACTATGTCATCTTGAAGACTTGGTGAAAGTTAAAACCTTTCGTGTTAACATCAATTTTTGGAAAAATTTTGTTTTTGACTCAATCCATTAGGTTCCTGGGATGGCGGAGGCGATAGCCAGCTCGCTACCATGCATTATTACTACACAATCGGAAATCTCGCGAGCTCATGTGACGGCTAACTGAACTCTGCTGTTCTTTAAGCACCATAGGCTCTGTTATTGGTTCATTGGCTGGTTCCTTCATGATGAGTATTATTTTATCCTGAGTACTATGGGGTTGTATTTTACTGGCTCAGGTCTCTTATTACTGGATCACAGTCCTGCAGGGCCTTCCAGGAAACGAGTGGCTTAATAGAAAAATAACAAGAAAATACAAATGTTCAAAGTCTGTATTAGCACCGCTTGGACTCGCGAAATTCCTGAGGGGTCTGATTATCACAGTCGGCATTGAAAACAACTACCAAACCCAGCTACTGCCTTGAGATTAGTGATCCGGATGCCGAGCAGCTAGAGTACCTCAAAAGTGCAAGTGAATACATAAAAAATTAATTCATTCATTTAGTTCTCAGTGCAGTTGATTAGTATTCATAAAATGACGAGCGGCCATACTTTGTTTCGTGTAAAATAAGGAATTCGGTCAGAAGCCATTCCATGAGACAGGCCCTTGTGCAAGCTGTTTCTGTTATGTATAATCGTAATGTTCCTCAGACTTAAATCTGAATAGGTTATAAAGTGTTTATGTTGTATTATATTTGTTCATTAAGTCGTCAAGCTTATGACCTAGTTACAGCTTGAATGATACTGTCTGTTTTAGTCCCTGATTCTCACGGTGAACACCTCAGTTACCGATAGCGCCCCTCACTGCGTGTCATTATAAATTGTTTAAAAAGTTATACATTATTATAGTAGAGTTTACGTAGAGCATGTTTATAATGAAAGAGAGAGGTCAATATCAGTAATAATTAGACATTGGACAGAAATGTATAACAGGTATGAAGAATTAAACTGGTGGGAGCATTTGTATCATTATACTATAATAGTATAAAATGTATAAAAAAATTATCTACGCCTTGCAAAACAAGTCGGAACTTATCTCAATTATGACTGATTTGAATATGCGGATTACGGCGGCCATCTCCTTTATGGTCTGGTCCCCTTCCGGAGCATCTTCTCAGACTGTCGTCACTGGAAGAACAGACTCCGCCCGAGGTGTTACTGTTATAAAGCATGTGTCTAGTAAAAACATTGACTACCACTTGTTACTATGCAAGCAAAACTTCAGAATTTTTGTTTGCGAAAGTAAGACCAGTCACAGTTTCTTGAAATTAAAAAAAGGAATAACACATAAATTATAGTAAATAAAATCAATAGATACCTAAATATGCCATCAACAGACATAAACATGCCATATTCACAATAAAATGATTGCAATAAAGTTTTTGCTCATCACTTTATTTCCCTTATATCGCTACCCAGATTCGCATGATAGATGGGAAGTTTCGGACATGCCAAAACTGGTGTTGGAAGATAGATCGTTGCCATTATACACATTCGGCAGAGTACAAGCCAATCTCAAGTGGACTTACATAAGAGTAGTTTTATAAATGTTGTGGGCATGACATTTCACATGACATCACGAATATAAGGTAAAATTAAGCCTCCCCGGGTAATGGTATTCTGCAGAGGTGAGGCGGCTTCTCCGGCACTGAAATAAAAAAGTTCCAAATGAATTAAAATACTATTGCAGCTACATGGTTTATGAAAACATTGACGGTGCCAGAGGGTCATTACATGCTGCCGGCCTCGAGCGAGTCGTGACGAGGACTGGCAGGTTGGTGTGTGTGGTGTGTAACGTGCTAATAGATTATTTTATCAATGCAGCTAAAATCTTGCAAAAAGACATGCTTATTCCAAATAATTTAGAGCATGTTACAACAAATCTTCACTCAATGGCGACGTTGCCCACATACATAAACGAAGTTACCAATATCATAAAGAAGCTAAAAAATAAAAATAATAAAACTGAAGATAATATATTTAATGTCCCTATAAAAAGTATATTTTTTAGTTAGCACCTATTATTATGCAACTAATTAATTTATCTTTTGAAGTAGGAATTGTACCAGCCATATGTAAAGTAGCTAGAATTATTCCTGTATTCTAAAGCGATTTTAAAAATAACCTCAGTAATTACAGACCAATAAGAATTTAATTGCATTAGCAGAAATCTTGGAAAAAGTTGTTAAAAAAAAGACTAACCAACTTTGTGTTTAATAATGAAAATTAACTACTTATAGCTATAACTAACTAATATGCATTTGTGAGGAAATAAAACACCATCCGCCTGTGTAGTTATTCATGCCATCATACCTGCTCAAGATGCCTGTGACAAACATTTTTCTGCAGCTTCTGTATTTATAGATCTAAAAAAAGCATTCGCTACAGTAGATAATGAGCTGCTGCTAAATAAAATTGAAAATATGAGAGTCAGGGGGAATTGTTTGAAGTGGTTTCGAAGGACTTACAAGATAGATTACAATATGGCATAAAGAGTAGGAAACTACAGGGGATGGAAAAAATAATATGAACACCAAGCAATATAGTACATCTTGTTGCATGTTGGCAACACTGCTTCCGTGTAAATAATACCACGCGTAAGTATTGCACAGTTCACGTGCCAAGTCTTGTAGGTTATATTTCAGTGTATTATACGCTTTGTTCCGCGACGGTTAAAGCAAGCGATCGGTGAAATGTGTGATCTCTCAGACTTGGAAAGAGGGCAAATCGTTGGTGCTCGGTTAGCGAGAGCGTCTGTGACGAAAACAGCTGAATTGTTTAACGTTTCACGAGCGACAGTATACACAAAACATGGTAAAACATCATCGGCGAAGAGGAATAGTGGGCAAAACCCAAAGTTAACTCACAGAGACCGNCTGACAGAGACCGACGAACATTAAAAAGAATTGTGGCCAGACAACATAAAACTACCGCGGCAAAAGTGACAGCAGAACTCAACACTCACTTGAGTAATACTGTTTCGACAAAAACGGTACGGCGGGAGCTCCACAAAGCTAACATTCATGGAAGAGCTGCAAATGTGAAACCTTTATAACGGAAGCCAACGCTAAGTTGCGAAAGAAGTGGTGCCACGATCATAAAACCTGGACACTTGATGATTGGAAGAATGTGGTATGGTCCGATGAATCATCGTTTATATTGTTTCCTACAAACGGCCGGGCTTATGTGTGGAGAACCCCAAAAGAAGCATACGATCCGGACTGCCTGCTTCCTACAGTCAAGCATGGGGGAGGTTCCGTTATGATTTGGGCGGCTATATCGTTGTATTCAGCTGGTCCTCTCATTCACATCACTGGCCGGATTACTGCGAATGAATATCACGACATCCTCAATTATGAAGTTCGTACTATGACTAGCATATTGCTGCCAAACACTGCAATATGCCAAGATGATAATGCGCCCATACACACAGCCAAAAAGGTTCAGTCTTGGTTTGAGGAGAATTAGAATATCATCAAACATCTTCCCTGGCCAGACCTCAACATAATTGAACAGTTATGGGGAGTTTTAGAGCAAAGAGTGAGGAGCAGATTTCCATCTCCAACATCACTGAAGCAATTGGTGGATGTTTTGGTACAAGAATGGGACAACATTCCGTTGGAAACTATTCCGACACTCTACGAATCTATTCCACGAAGAATTGCAGCTGTTCTAAAAGCAAATGGTGACACAACACCTTATTAATAAATACATATTGTGTATATGTCAGGTGTTCATATTATTTTGTCCATCTCTGTATATGTAAGGTGTGGTGTCCTGCAGAGATCTGTATTGGGACCCTTATTATTTTTAAATTATTTTAATGATATAAATAATTTAGAGATAAAAAGAACACTTACATTATTTGCAAATGACACCTCAATATTTTATTTTGGGAAAAATGCATCATGTATTATGTCTGACATAACCAGTGACTTCAAAGTAATTACAGAGTGGCTCATAAAGAACATGCTAACATTAAGTGCTAAAAATACCAAACTCATGTTTTTTTCAATACCAGGACACAATATCATTAATCGTAAACCCCTGTATGTTAATAGTAATTTAATTGAAAAAGTTGAATTAATTATTTTTTAAGCATAAAATTATACAGGCACTTTTCATGGACCCAACATAAACAATATGTTTTAAAAATAATTGTCCCAATGATAGGCATCATGTCACGTTTTAAAAATTTGGGCTTCTCAAAAAAAAAAAACAACTAAAAAGTGTATATTATTCAATGATACACTCACTTCTTAAATATATGAATATTATGGTTTTGCTCTACAAAATTAAATGAATAGAATTAGAAATCTTACAAAAAAAGTGCTATAAGAAGAGTATTTAACTATAACTTTTTCACTAGTAGTAAGGAAATTTTTTAAAAGTTTAAAATTATATCATTAGAAGTTAGTATTTAAGTTCATAGATGCAATTATATATATATANGGAAATTTTTTAAAAGTTTAAAATTATATCATTAGAAGTTAGTATTTAAGTTCATAGATGCAATTATATATATATATGTATATTACTACATGGTATTTAAAACTGTGTGGTCCATTCCTATAAAACAAGAAACTTTGAAAACNTATATATATATGTATATTACTACATGGTATTTAAAACTGTGTGGTCCATTCCTATAAAACAAGAAACTTTGAAAACTTAGCTCAGCAACACTGCACATCAACTAAATATGGGATTAAAGCTATAATATCGACTCAAATTGCTCTTTATAATTATATCCCCATAGAGATAAGAAATGCTCACTCCCGTGTCATTTTCCAAAAGAAATTAAAAATTTACTTAATAAACCAATACTTATTATAATGACTTGAAATAATGTAAGCTTATATAATAGCATCCATAGAATACCCCATAAGTATTATGTGTAATATAATCTTTATAAGTATTGATGTGGAGCACTCCTGCATGGTCTGGCATGGCCACTGTCATCACGTCATCAGCCCACAGTCGCTGCACCAGTGCGGCCCGCGGAACACGCACGTTGTATGTCCCAATGCGTGTCCGCATCGGGACACCGAGTGCCTGTGGTGTCCCTACAGAGTTCTGTGTAATTAGGATAGGAATCAAGTGCTAGAATGTGTAATAAATAGCCTTAGAATTTATCGCCCATTGCCAAATGTTAGTGAAATTCGCTCTTAGGAGATTGCGAAGTAATCTCAGAATAAATGCACACCCCGTGCATATTTAATGAGGTGTAGAGTAGCAAGGCTAGGGTATTTGAAGTGTTCTATATAATTTTCCGAGTATAATTATGTGTCTAATAAAGCCAATTAGTACAGTGGGAAATAATTAGTCTTTNTTGAAGTGTTCTATATAATTTTCCGAGTATAATTATGTGTCTAATAAAGCCAATTAGTACAGTGGGAAATAATTAGTCTTTCTTTTAACCTGATCGTTCCAGCAATAGAGTGCCCCAAAACTAAATAGACCTAAATTTCCCACATTCTCTGCAAGGTACCACATAATCATGTTTTGTATTTTAATTAGTGCTTAATTAANAATAGACCTAAATTTCCCACATTCTCTGCAAGGTACCACATAATCATGTTTTGTATTTTAATTAGTGCTTAATTAAGAACTCTTAACTCTCTACAGGATAAGAAAACTCACTCAGAATGTTTCAGTGTTTTGTATGTATATGTTTCAAGTTCTATGTTAATGAGGTCAGTTAATTAAATTACCTCGCGGAGTGGAGCGAGCTCTCACCAAGGATGCCTCTCACTCACTCCATCTCTGGCAGTCTGATTACACAAGTCTTAGGTGATGCACGTGTGTCACATCGCAGGGGACTTTCATACTTTGATCTGAACACTTAACTGCAATAGGTTAATGTAATTTACTGGAATGTTTATTTAATTTGACAACAGTCTTCCCTCCATTCGCAGCACCCCTCCATCAGCTCAATTTACCGATCCCGGAGGTTTAATTACTCTTGTAAGTTTTCGAACCATTGTTAGTCTTTTTGTACAGTAACGGCCGCTGACAGACCTTGTGAGTTAGGTCCGCTTTAATTTGTATTGCATACATGTAACTGTGTACACTATTCGGAAATACAATTTACTTGAGTTAACCGAAACTTGTGAGTTCTCATTTAGTGTTGTATTTCGGGCCCTGGCCCTATCCAGGCAGTCATCGACGCCTCAAGGAGGGCATCCTTCATTTATAAGGTAAAAGGTATCTCTAAGGCCTGCTGGGGAGCCTGAATACCCCAGCTATAAATAACTTTTTCCTGTAAATTTGTACAGTATGTGTCAGCGGATACAGCTACATGGTCGTTCGGCCCACGATCCTGAGAACTGTGATTTTGTGCTCACCAAGTTAGCTGGCGCCCATTCTATTCGAAATAGGAATATTGTGTAATATTTAATATTATATAATACTGTGTAACTTTTCTTAAAATAGTCGCCAAACGATGTCCACATTACTATCCCCGACCACTCAGGTAACCTTAGTATTTAAGGCCTTAGGAATTGTGTCATTGTTTTGAACTTATGTTGTGCTTGTATTAATCCTTAGACCCATCGTTAAAATGTGTAATGTCTGTGTTAACCTCTGTGCAATTGAGACTGCTATGTAATTGGTTACCTCTGTGCAATTAAGACTGTTTTTTTGTATTTTTATATTAATTAAAAATGATTCTCTAAGTTGTCTGTCATGAACAAAAAAAACTTTAACGAGCCAAAACAGCGAGCCCAGGCTCATTGGGACCTAAAGAAAATAAATAAAAAATATAAAAAATACTTAATTGATGGGAAAGCACATTTACACAATGCCAGTTAGAAATAGTTTGTTTTCATAATAATTATATTTTAATTTACTGCAGTTAGTCGTGCCTGCAAAGGCATTTTATACCCTCTATACAAGTACATATTTCCGATGCTAGTTGTCAGCCACTTTGTTCGAAACCGCTAATTATGTATTATGTAAGAGCATTCAAAACTAAATCTCACGCTCAATAATGTTTTGAAACTGTTTATAGGTAAACATGTCTTCGTAATATTATTAAGCAGGATCTACTGGGGATCCGGATTCGGGAGGGGGGGGGGACCTGCCCAATTGCGCTCTCCCCCCACCAGAGTGATGCGCAAGTGTTACTCTGGTTAAACCCAGCGCCCATTGAAAGACAGTTCCCACCCCCTCTCTACTAGCACTTTCATCCCATCATAATAAAGAGCATGATTCCTATCCTCTGTCTCCTGAAGCATTTTCTGTAAACATGATAATGCATGAAGCAATTTTTAATTCTTTCCTGTCGAAAGGGTTTTTACGGTGACTATGCTGGTTTTTCCCTTTCTCTTATAACTATAGTTTAGCTATAAGTGCACTTAGGAAGGTTGTCATGGCCACAATCTGGCCATGGCAGCCCAATCCCTCTTTGCCATGATGCATGTCTCCTTGCATGGTACTCCTTTCCTTGTAGGCGTATGGGGTTTAGCCCTGAGACGCACTTAACTCCCGTCCCTACCGCGGGCTCATATAACACTTAGTTTTAGAGTGGTTAGTAAAAATATATATATATATATTATTAAGAATGTTTGTTGTGGACCGAACTAATAACAACCGAAAAAGTAGTTTGAAAATGTGGAAAAATAAAGTCAATAAAACAAAGGGCTAACAATCCATTCTTAAATTCAAGTTACTCTAGCCTTATCTGAAACACTGCAAAATAGACGCTTCGCTGGTGACGGGCAGTAGAGGTATTTTTAGAAACAAAACAATTGCATAAGTAATGCCATAGCATAGAAAATGTTCCAATATCTGAGAGTAATGCAGGATGCTAAGGACTTTCACATTTTAGCTAGTTGCAACATTTTTACCTCGATACTTTTAATAATACCGATATAACTAATATCGATTTTTTTCGATATCAACCTCAGTGTGGGGTCGTGTACGGGTAGTATGCGTTCTTGGCTACTTGTCCGAAAACAAGTATCGTCGATTATGTAATTTTAAATAACCCATGTAGCAGGTCTCTAAGAAGCTTCCACCCGAGCTTGTCTGGGTAATTGTATCGTAGCATACAAATATATTGTTTTTTTTTTTTTTCAATTAAAAGAGAAACAAAGTTTAATTATGAAATGCATTATTTTATTCCTTTCCATTAATTTTAATGTATACCACTGCCAAGTGTTAATTCTTTAATGATAATGGATCTGTCAAGCATTCCAGAGTAATTTTCATTTATACCAGCTTTTTGTTTTTATTGTAACATGGCTGAAGTATTGTTAAGGTTTTTCTCTAATTAAGTGTTCTCTAAGCATGCGTGTTTCTCCATGGAGGTATGAACAGATGTGTTTTGTTTACATACAGACCTTTGAACAAAACAATTTCCTCAACAAACATGAATCGTGTCACACGTCAGTACCAGTTTCTACGTGGCGTCTGCTTTCAGGTTATAAGAAAAGAAGGTTCTACTTGTGAGTGTCAAATTTAATTACGTGTAAGTGTTTAATTGAAATGTATACTTGATAAACAATAACTTGTAGAAGGTGGTCAGCAAAGATGTATTAATTGCAAGGTTATCAGCTGTATTTATAGTTAATATATTTTTTTACAGGTAAAACGTGAAGAAAATGTGCGGCGAAAATAAGAAAATGATGAGGGCTCTTATTTTAGTAGGAGGTTATGGCACCCGTCTTCGACCCCTTACACTCAGCAGACCCAAACCGCTTGTTGAATTCGCCAACAAGCCAATACTGATGCATCAGATGGAGGCGCTAGTAGCGGCTGGCGTGTCGCAGATCGTGTTGGCCGTATCTTACCGAGCAGAAGAGATGGAGAAAGAGTTGAGCGAGCAAGCACAGAGGCTAGGTGTCAAGCTAGTGTTTTCCCATGAGACAGAGCCCCTTGGGACAGCGGGTCCTCTTGCTTTGGCCAGGGATATTCTATCAGCCAGCGAGGAACCTTTTTTTGTTTTGAACTCGGATGTCATTTGCGATTTTCCTTTCAAAGAGTTGATGGAATTTCACCAAAACCATGGCAGAGAAGGTACAATAGTCGTTGCAAAGGTAGAGGAACCCTCTAAGTACGGTGTGGTGTTGTATGGCGAGAATGGTTGCATTAATAGCTTTATAGAAAAGCCTCAGGAGTATGTATCCAACAAAATTAATGCTGGTATGTATATTTTCAATCCAAGTATTCTTCGTCGCATCCAGTTGAGGCCAACAAGCATTGAGAAGGAGGTCTTCCCAGACATGGCTCATGATGGAGACCTGTATGCCATGGAACTCAAAGGATTTTGGATGGATGTTGGTCAGCCAAGAGATTTTTTGACAGGCAAGCCCCCTATGTTTACTTTAATATTTTTCGTTTAAAAAAATTCAAATATGGTAATTTTGGTGTCTACCGGTATATTATTTGCTTGATCATTGCCCAGAGTAGCATTTTTGAATATATTCTGTATTTAAAAAAAAATATATTATTTTATACTAGTGATTAAAGTAAGTAGATTTTAATTTGTCACAACAATGTGTGAAAAAAGCTAAATACTATTTATTATGCAACAGAATTGCTGTAAATAAGCTAAAAAGAAAAAATTAGGGAAAATTCAAGTAGTAGTTGGTCATATGAAATTCACCAGTTTTGTAAAACCTGTAGTACACAAATACAGATAAAATATCATAAAACTTTTCTAATAACAAAACCATTTTACCCTATAGACGTTTAGCATAGTTTTCTCACTTAGGTACTTAAATATGAATAAAAGAAGCTTTTATAAAAAAAATCTGGAAAATGTTGTGTATCAGCAGTACTAATCATGCCTAATCATAATCACATACTTAGGCACATTGTTATATTCACTAAGGCTTACATAGGAAATTGCGGGGAGGACTACAAAGATTAAGGCAATTGTGGTGTAAGTCGTAAAAAAATAAAAACACCACCATAAGAAATTTAGAAAGGCACAACAAATGTTAAATACAGCCCCAAATAGTTCCAGAACAGTGGATTCACTATAAATCTGTGCCATTCTGCCTCCTGGAGTACTAGCGTTATCAAGCACAGAAAGCATGCACATTTACAGTAATTGTTAAAAATTGCGGCTTTTCCAAAAAACAGGAAACAAATTCCATTAAATGGTATATATTGACATTACTTATTTTAAATATGATTTCCATGGGGCCACCACTATATTCTCAATGCATGCTATAAAAAATTAAATATCTGGAAAATTGTGAGGTTAAACATGTAAAATATATGTCCGGTTACTAAACCTGGTTAATACAAGATCACCTAGCCTAACTTCACAACAGGTTAATCATTAGGGGTAGATGTGCCAATGCGCTATCGCATGTCCAAAAATGTACAATAATAATCAATAGGAATAAATTATGGTAATTACATAGTGTCGTTTCACAATGCAAGAAGAACTAACCTAACCTAACTTCACGATAGGTGAATCTCTGGGCGTGGGTGTGCAGTGCATCAGATTTAATACACTAAGGACTCTCAGGATTAAATTCCAATGAGTGTATTATAATTAAAATAATTGTAATTTAATGTTGTGAGTCTTTATTCTGACATGCGAGGGCATGTTAGTGCACACACTCTGTGATTCACATATCATGAAGTTAGGTTTAGTAAGGTTGGGTCTTCTGCATTTACAATGGCTGAACACTGACAGCATCCAAGCATTGAAATTTCCACGCTAACGTGCAATACGACACAGTACAATACACTACGCAATTCAATTTCCAAGCTAACACGACTTTGTACAGCCTACTAAACTGATTAACCAAACATCGCAGATGGTACTCACTCATGTACGTGGTGGACACAACTCCTTGGTAATGTAGTGTTGATAACACATATATGACATGTTCACCTTCAATTAGAACAAATTGGAACTGTAGAAACACTCATAATTTTGCACAATAATGATATTTAACACTTCACACTGTAACAATTGAAAAGAACCACGAATTTTGGCACCATGAACTGCACTCACAAAATCATCTTTGAAAATAATTAGAAAACAACAGTAAAACGTATTGAAATAGTTAAAACCAATCACAGTTTTATGCTTATAAATTGTTAATGGTAGTAGAAAGCGAACAAGACAATGTCAGTTTGCTTTTGTCAATGCCACCACGCTATAATATGACTGAAATACAGTGGTGCTACATGTAAATGAAGGCTTTTGGTGCCTCGTACAATATAGGGTATATTTTTTCATACTATTTGGACGGGGCGTATTACAACGCTCTTGTAAAATTCAACACAATAAGCCAATTATACCGATTTTATACCTCTTTGATGTTACCTTGAAAACAGCCCTGATTCTTAATTGTTATCAGATTTACCTACTTCATACTGTTTGACGTGCTTCATATGGTTTTACTAGCTACGTACGAAGCAGGTAAATCAGCTTGCCCTCCACACTCGCTATTACTTGTGCTCTGGGAAGCAGAGTAGTTTGTTTATCTACATATTAATTAATCAATTTTTAACCTCCATAATTAGTGCATACTAGAAAGGAGTCGTCATTGTGGTGCAGATTTGTATGGATTAACTTTTCTGGAGCTAGTTGGCAGTCATTACGAAATCCCGACAGTTATAAACATCTAAAAAATGAAATAGAGCATCTATTATCGTCACCATCTTCAGCAACTAAAACACTAACGTAATCACCTCGCGACAGAAAATGGCAGGTACGTTGATTACATCATGCAGTGAAAATGGCGCATTCGACTCAGTTAGTCATTTCATTGGCGGTGTAAGTAAACAACCATTTGTCATTTTACAAACCAAAGTACCACAACATCTTTCTAACTATGTTGTTGGCCAAAAGTACCTCTTAACATTACATTGCACATTATTTTACTACTTACGACTGGTACAAATCCTAACTAAAAGACTGTTGTATTGGTTAAAATAGTCACTTTCCACTGCCAGTTCAATTACCGTTAACACTGTCGTCTACCAATTTCTGTAAAAAAAAAACAAGGCCAAACACAGGTTGTAGGCCTACCTCAAAACTTGGACAAGTTCATACTCAAATCTAATGATTCTAATCTCCAGACACACGTGAGTGTCCCTACACTACAGTGTTAAAGTTTAATAGTTCACATAGTCGAATAGAAAAATATTCACGAACACATGTACCACTATCTGCATTCCTCAAAATCTGCATCAATACTGTAGCTGATGTTACCGCACTCATAAGGCTGTTCGTGGTAAAGTGAGCACTTTTGAAATCAACCTATGACAAATGTCACTGCCCTTACCTGCATGTATTTTAATGAGCACACTGACTGACATGCACCCTATAAAGTTGGTAATGACAAAGAGAAAGTAGTTCCATGTCTTAACGTTGGATTAAAAGTGTTACAAAAATATTTGAGAATAGGCTTACTCAAATTATTTTTTGTATTTTTTAATGCATACAAGAGTAAGAATTAGTAGAATTGTAAAATATTTACTTTTCTAATAATTTCATGGAATAAAGTGATCACGCACATGGCTACGTTGATTTTACGTATGGTGGAATTATACTGACTGTGAATACAAGTAGATCTTGCAGGGCTTTCAAAAGTGTTCACTTTACAGTGAAAAGGCTTTACTAACAACAATAAGGCGTATTAATTAATAGGAAAATAGCTACTAATACACAAACTACAAAAGCCAATTCCAGAGATTATCTAATATTAGTAAAATTGTAACTGAAATACAGAAAAAATATAATATACTATGTTGAAGATAATTTAAATTTAAAATTAATTCACGTTTTTCATAAAGACGTGGATTTTTGTCTTGGAATTAAATGACATCACCTCCAGAAAAACATTAATTTTCATTGCTGTTCTAAATTAAAATTGTAGTTCCATAAAAAAAATATTTTAATACTGGACAAGGCACAGCGGTTTACATAAGATGACATCTGGGGTTATCAAACTTAGGACAATCAAAGTATGAGGAGGCTACAGTGGCTGAGCGGTTGGACTGCTCGCCTCCCACCTAGGCAAACCGGGTTCAATCCCTGACCGGGTACTCCCGGATTTTCGCAAGTGGGAATCATGCCGGGCGATACCACTGGTCGACTGGATTTCTCGGGTATCTCCCATTTCCCCTGCCCTTGCATTCTGGCACTTCTGTATTCTTACCTCATTTCACCCTCATCGGCTATCAATACCTCATAAGAGTCTGCCAAATCTTTCAAGTCAACACAGTATGAGCTTCTCTGTTAAATGGCCACAATTTTATAAAAGTCCTGGTGGTTACTGTCTGTACTTCAGCAACTGATATGCAGCAGTTGACAGGCCCAGGTCAGTACGTCACAGAATCGAGCATTGGGAGGGACTCACTCCTGTCAGACAGGGCTCAAGCGACATCTTCAGTTACAAAAATCACTCCAAGAACACTAGGGGTGATTTTAGGCATCTTCTTTTGCTGGCCATCCCTACCTGACATTAATAACTCTTCTGGTCATTCCGTAAACAGGTAATTTTAGTATGGTATGTCTAATGTAATTAAAATGAAAGCTACTGCACAAAAACCACTTGTGTTGGTAAAATGGCAACCAGAAATTCTTTTTATGTTTAAAAAAAGTTTTAAGACAATTGTTTTAAAAGCACAACTCAGCACACAAGCCTTCACCAGAGTGGCTTAAATCAAAGTTGCACAAAGGAATTTATTACCAAAAATTAATTTGCATTTAACTTCTTTAATGTGTTTGTTGAAATCTTTGGAATGGGTATGTGATTGGAAGAAGTGCAGAAGTATAATTGGTCTGCATTAGATTGACATTCTACGTAGTGGTCCATGGTAAAGTAAAGCTTGAAAACCGTTGGACTAAAGGGACCACTGGAAGTTATTCCAACAAACCTCATTACCTTTATCAATACAGCAGCTGCTGACCTGCTGACCTTCATTCACTGCACATCAAGGCAGGCTCCTTGTACAACGTAACTGCTAGATTCCCTTCAGGGGATAGGTGGGGGTAAGATTTTAGAAGAGCTTGAGCTTGGCCTGTCCTTCGATTGAACCACTTAATGATGTGGGGCTGATCAGGGTAAAGTCCATAGAGTCTCGAGAGTGTTCAGTATAACTGAGTTTAAGATTGGGTCACAGCATTCGCCTCCCTCATTTGCTGAACGGTAGGCGATAAATTAACGGCAAACTGATCAGCTAACGAAATATAGCCATAATAGTGCATGTACAGCCACCATGCCAGCAGTACGGCATTTTGACAATCAGGCCACAATGCTAGATTTTATTGCATGTTAACGCTTTTGCATTGGGTAAAATTTTCCGTCCTTGTTTTGGTACTCAAGCCACACCAGAACATTTGTGAATGCGTCCTGTATCAGACCCTTCCCGTCCTAGCAAATAAATATTAGTGGGGAGGGTGATGTGCATTAGCCATCCCTTCCACACAGTATGGATGGAACAAATCAAGCAGTTCAGTCTGGAACGAATAACACCCAAACGCAGCTGTGAACATTTTCGTCCCTATTCCCCTGAAGAGATTTTCCTCACACCACCCTCCCTAAAGAGTTTTTCACACACTATTTGGCTGCAGAGGGAACCCTGCATGGAAGCTATCCAGCTCTCAATAACTGGCTGAGAGAGGGATGACACCTTATTAGTTGCTAGGCAACTACTTTGTCTTTCACCAGGCTTGTAAGGAAAGGAAAAACCATGCCTGGCTGCAATGAGCTACAGTCGAGCATGCCAAAGGAAAGAACAAAGCACTTTGTCCCCCTGATCAGGAAGCAAAAGTTAAGTAATAGTCGATTGAAAGAAGAGGAGAATATAATGGATGCTGTGCCTATTGCCAAGTATGCTTCTTGTCATGTGTACAGAAAAATGATAAATACTACACATATGCAAGTCGTATATCTTAAACAGAATTTATGTATTTCATAATCAAATCGTACAAAACACCAAAATTCACATAGTGGAGCATTAAAAAAAGAGTCTATTGGACAACATAAGCGAAGAAAGCTCTGCCATTGCACTTCAAGGGGTACTTCTGGTGATGATGAAACAGATGTATTTATTTTGTAACACACAACGAGTATGGTGGCAACGATGTTGACTGGTAAGTTTTGTGACAAACCTTCTCTGGTCACAAATTAGTTAAAACATGGGGTGTGGCTGTTTCTGGGACACGGCCGTTTGTTTTGCGTGAATACGTGTACGTTTTTACGTTCCCGGCACTGCTTCACTCGATTGTATGGGTTTTCATGGGTATCACTGGATTGCTCCTGAGATGCTCTTTCCAACCGTATACAAATTTTGTATTTCGACTTGGCTTTTTGACGAGTATAGGCTGACATTGTGTTAAGTTTTCAATTTCTTTTACTTTAAAATCATACAATTTCACCATAATCACGCCACACAAATGTTTTATACACTCAATCGATTGATCTCAACAAGAGCTGTTGATTAAAACTTAAATGAACGTCATAGCTACTCTGCGTCAAAAGTTATACTACGCGAAAATTATGAGACGCAGTGAAGCAAACTCAAAATGGAGGTGCCCCCACCTCCGCCGCACGCGACGCTTTGCAGTCCTCACTCAACGTAACAAATTCTTTGATCCTTTGGCAATCGAGTGGTGTAATTGAATTTTAGATGTATATCATAGATTCGGAGCTGCAATGCCAAACTCTATCCCCCGATTTTGTTATCCCTTGATTTTCTGGATTGCCCACTATGGTTGCAAATTTAAAGATGTATTCTTGTCAAAATTAATCAGGTTGATGTCTGCATACGTTCAATTTGCCTAAATTCCATCAAGCAAGTGGGTGTAATGTTGGATTATACTTTTAAATCAACTTGCAAAATTAGGAAAACATTTTACTTTTACTAATTTTCTGTCTTCAAAATGGGACATTAAAGGAACTGGTAGTTAAACTTGTATAGCAAAGTAGTAATTGAATTACTTAAGAAATGCCCATATTTTTTACGAAGGGGCGTGAAGATTGATTCCCAATGTAAAGATTTTGTTCTGTTATAAAAAGAGTTAGAATGCAGGAGAGTTCAAAAACAAACAAAAAAATATGTAGATTTATAAAAATATTGTATTCAAAATATTTAAATTGTTAAATAACAGTTTTCTTATACCAATGTATTCATAGGTGCACCATTTATTCAAATATTTCATAAACATTTTGCACTCTGAATTACTTCAATACTGAACATGTGCTTTTATAACATAGCTTTGGCACCCTAATTGGCCTTACAGAAATGCATTCTAATACAAGGAATGAATGTCACAGTATAAACATACGGCTTTAAGAAACAAATTGTTTCCATGCTGGGGTTCAAATGAGCCACCACCCTACCAAAAATTTACAATAGAAACAAACAGAAAACACAACAGAAATTGTTTGTTGGTTTCTGTTGTAACTTCTGTTGTATTTAATACGGGATTTGGCCTCTTTCCATTGCGTTGTGTTGGGTTACTCTGTGTTGATTTTTGTTGTAACCTAATGCTTTCCATTGTTTTTTGTTGTATTATGATGGTTTCTATTGCGCTATAGTCTGTTGGGTTTTGTTGTAGTCTAGTTGTTACCATTGTGTTTTGTTGATTTCTATTGTGCCATGGCCAGTTGGTTTCTGTTGTATTCTAGAGGTTTCCATTGGTTTCTTTTTTATACTAGTGTTTTACGTTGGTTTCTGTTGTATTTTGTTGGTTTCTATTGTGCTGTAGCCAGTTAGTTTCTGGTGTATTCTAGTGTTTTACATTGGTTTCTGTAGTGTTTTGATGGTTTCTATTGTTTTGTATCGAATTGGTTTCTTTTTTATACTAGTGTTTTACATTGGTTTCTGTTGTATTTTGTCGGTTTCTATTGTGTTATAGCCAGTTGGATTCTGTTGTTTTGTTGGTTTCCAATATAATGTGGCCAGTTGGTTCCTGTTTTTTTATTTTTTTTTATTTGCATTTAGGAGATCTCAGAAACAGAGATATTGAAAATGTCAAAAGAGTACATTTAACACTAAACCATAGAAATATAAGCCTCGTTACATACAACAGTTATATGCAAAGTTATAATACAAAAAATATATATAATTATATAATATAAACAAAATTAAGAGAAGTTTGACAAAACAAGGTTACAGGATGCAAAATACAATTATCAAAGTACAGGAAGTACAAGAAATCTAAAGACACAATACCTGGAGGTGATCATCAATTACAACAAAATAGTAATATTAGTGGTATACAAATTACACTAGTACACACAAGAAAACACTTATACATCTTTCATCATTACAAGAATAAGGTTTTAAGTTTTATTTAATAAAAACTCCTTAGCATCGTAGAAGCACTTCTTTAGAAGAAACTCAAAAAGTTTATGGCGAAATAATGAATAGTTTCCAATAATTTTTATGCTATGTGGTAGATTTTTATAATACCTTTTCCCATTTATTTGTACCAATTTCATTCTGCTGCTTTTGTTTGCAAAATTTTAATGAATATCATCTTTAGTTTGTGTGTTATATTTTTAGATTTGTATGTTTAACTGACACTGGTTATCAATAGTTTTTTTTTATGAACAAAATAGATTTGTAAATATGTATATATATATATATATATATAGAGTAAGTGGGAAGAAAATTCAAATTTTTAAAAAGAGGTTGACAGTGTGTCTGTGGATGTTTCTGAAGTATTATTCGTATTGCCCTTTTTTGAATTATAAATACATGATTTAGATGCTGTTTATGTATGCCACAGAAAATTATACCATAATTTATTAAGGAATGCATATAACCTAAATAAGCAGACATTACACACATGATACTACATGTGGTAGATAGAATACACAACATATGAAAGGCTGAGAAGCCAAGGGGTACAAGTGACTTTTTTTTCACATGGAGTTATATGCAGAAATTGGTTCCTCAATGCGTTAAACGATTTGTGGCCAAGGGATATAATTATAACTCCATCCAGTGCTGCGATCTAGCAGCAGGAAAACAAACCACTTTGAGCAACAACAGTTTTACAAAGTGGCCAAGGGATATGACTGAAAGATATTTTTGTTCCTACGATGTGTGTATTACTAAGCTACACTTGAAAATTGTCTGAAGAGAGTATTCCTAGCCTGTTTGATGGTGAGTTGTAAATTGTATTATTTTATAATACTATTTATTAACTTTATTTAAATTATTTTTAACAGTTTGACATTAAGAATGCTAATAGTGAAGCATTTCTCTGATGAGCATTTTAGGTTATCTCTACCCCGTACCTCAATTTATTAGGCCTACTAATTTGCTATGTATGAGATACGAGTCTAAATTATTTTGTTCTGTTTTCAGACAACACTGCCGACGATGCTGATTATAACTCTGAACAAGACGACAGACCTTCAAATTACAGGATCCGAGAAGGTAGGATATGTAGGACTAAAGTAACTTTACTAAAGGGCTAGCATTTACTGCTCTTTAAAAGATCTATGGACTGGTTCATTGTTGTGATTTTAACCGTAATTTTTTTGTTTATTCGTATTTAGACTATAACCTAGTGGGAAAATACTATAACTTAATCTAAATTTATCTTGAATGAAGCTTCAAATGTTTGCACTTTAATAACTGTACCCTTGTACTTTTATTGAATCTAATATAACCTAATACTAAGTTTTACTGTTATTTTCCAGTAGGATTAATGAATGAGGTGGGGCAGAAGGCGACCTAGAACCACCTGCAAAGCGGCCAAAACATTGTGGTAAGAAAAAGCAAGACAGATGCATGAATGGAAAAGGTATAAATCATCAAAATTATGTAACGAGGGTAAAAAGTACACAGACAGAAAAGGTTCAGTCCTAAAAAATAGTAAAGGTTTATAATCATGAATGCCGTTGCAAACACAATGAGAAAATAAGTAAATTCTTGGCATTTTGCCAAGAATTTTTCAATTAGTACTGGGACCTTGGTAACTGAGAATTTCGATCATCTTATTTGAATTCTGCAATTGTACTGGAGCAGCCACGTAAGAAAATAGCAAATGCAGTTCGTGGGAAATCCTTTTCTTGTCAGTATCACTTGGAGAACACAAGGGTTTGCAAAGAGTTATTTTTAAAGACGCTTGATATTTCCAATAAGCGGATCACTAACATCACTTCTAGGAAAAAAAGGGTCTGAACCGTGAATTTCACCTCGAGACAAACAAGGCCGCAAAATTCCGGCTAATAAAAATATAAAGGAAAAAGTTGATGTGGTTAAAGAGCACATTGCACCATTTCCTAGACATAGCAGCCACTATTCCAGACAGCAAGCTCCAAACCAGAAATACCTTGATGTTGACCTAAACCAGAAAAAATGTATGACTTGGATAAGTTGTTTTGTGAAGAACGAGGCAAGGAACCTGCAACTCTATCTTATTACAGACATACATTTAACACGTGCTTCAATCTAAGTTTCCACTGGATATAGTTAGTCAGTTATAGTCAATAGTTGTGATCAATTCCATCGCTATTGAGCATGGAGCTCCTGAAGACAAACAAGCTGCAGTCACAGCTAAGGAACTCTATCTTCGGAGGGCAGAAAAAGGTAAAGAGGAAATGGACAAAACCAAACAGCAAGTGAACAATGACCAAAGCCATAAAGCTGTATGTTTTGATCTGCAAAAGATGCTACCCTCACCTGTCTTAACATACACCAAAGTATATTACTCGTGTTTGTTACAGTACATAAATTTGTTACCCCGCACTGTTATCCGCTTGACTGTATTTAGTGATAATTGTGGAGGACAAAATAAAACACCATTTGACAGTCGAGACACATCGAAACAGCAGACCACAAATTCCTGCTTCCTGGTCATTCAGACAACCACTGTGACAGGGATTTTTCTATGATTGAAAATTCAAAGAGGAACCTGAAGAGAGGTGTGTTTGTACCAAATGACTGGTCAGATATTATTGTTCAAAGAATAGGAAGTTTGTAGTAAACATGATGAATGATGACTTGCTTGCTCTGAGTGGGATACAAACATTGTTTGTAAAGTCTTTTAAATGAATTAGAAATATGCAGTGGTTGCAATACCTTGGACTTTGTTTTTTTGTTCATCTCCCAAATAACTCATCTTTGACACAAATTAAAATATTTAGTACGAATTTTGCAGCAACTGGACATCTTTACAGAATAATTCAAAACAAAACTACTAAACTAACCAACAATATACAAATCTAACTTAACTAAACTTCCTAACAAAAATAAAATTGACTATATTCTCTCTCTTTTTTTTTTTTTTTTTTTTTTTTATAATCTGGAAAATGTACCACTCTCAAAAGATTTATTAATAAAAAATACCAATGGTTTATAAAAAAAACTGAGCATTCATTTTAACTTTTTTTGCTGGGAATTCCATGTATGCCAGTAGAGTTTGAATTAGCAGTTAAATGTTACATTTGTTGATGATTTGTTGTGTTAAAATTCATATGCCCAAATCTGTGTTACCAAATGTTCTAGATTCATTAAGGCAAACTTAAATAAAATATTTTATGCAATATTTCTTAGAAAACACAAAGATTGAAAATGTATTATTTTATGCAGTTTTCTTTAATGAATGCAGTGATAACATGAGATTTGTTATTGGTGGGATTAAAATGTATCACCACCATACCCATTGTGTAACCTAACATCTGTGTACCTACATGAGGTGTTGGCTCAAAGGATTTTGTTCACCATTCNAGTCCTGGAAGGGTCGCTCTCGGGTTTTCGCAAGTGGGAATCGTGCCGGACGATGCCGCTGGTCTGCGGGTTATCTCTTGGATCTCCTGTTTCCCCCGCCCTTCCATTCCAGTGCTGCTCCATACTCACCTCGTTTCACCCTCATCAGCTCTCAAGATCCCATTATTAAGAGCCGCCCAAATATCCTCACAATTCTAGTTACCTGTGAATCAATTGAAGTTTTAATGGTAATAATAAATTTAATTTATTTTCATGTTGTTTATATAAATTTCTGTAATAATGCTGCAGTGGTCAAGTGCAAGGCAAGGCTGTTCATTGCCTTAACTTCACCTCTAAACTTAAGACGTTACTAAATATGATGCAATAAATGCAATTGATTTTTTTTTTTTATACAATACATAATGTAACGATTTTTAAAAGGACATTTCAACAGAGGAAACTGCTAGAATATCTGGAATATAAATTTGAAAAGTTTAACGCACATTACTGTCTCATGTGCTTACTGTAGTTGCACCAATGGCAGCATTTATTTTTAACATATTTGTTCTACTTAATGAATATAGCGCTTCATTTTGGAGGCAAGGTTTTGGTTTATTTTTGTGTTAATTTTTTTCTACTATTACTCGTACTCTGGATTTACTTTTTAGTCTGTTTCATGAAAATCGCAGCTCTTAGTTTTTAGTGATTTTATTTCTTATGTGAGGGGGAAAAAAAGTTATGTAATTAATTGATTTTGTTAATACTGATGTTGTTTGTAGAATTGTGCATATTTGAAATAAATTATCTCAGTACAGTTTTAATGAAAAATATTTTAATATTCATATTGCAGGTATGTCTTTATACTTGACATCACTGCGTCAGAAGAATCCTTCTGCACTGCATTCTGGTGCTGGCATCGTCGGGAACGTCTTGGTCGACCCAACTGCGCGTATCGGGCAAGGATGCCGCATCGGGCCGAATGTGACGGTGGGGCCGGGAGTGGTGATAGAGGACGGGGCGTGCGTGAAGCGCAGCACGTTGCTGCAAGGGGCCACGGTGCGGTCTCATTCATGGCTGGACAGCTGCATCGTGGGGTGGCGCAGTGTTGTAGGGCAGTGGGTGCGTATGGAGAACACCACAGTGCTGGGGGAGGATGTTATTGTCAAAGATGAGCTGTACGTCAACGGTGGTCAGGTCCTGCCCCACAAGTCTATAGCCAGTTCTGTGCCAGAGCCACAAATCATTATGTAACTCCCTGCCTGTGGCATACTGTACATCTGGCTGGATAAGGCACTTTTAAATTGATATGTGCAAATTTATTGTAAATCTTTTTATATATATTTCCATATTGGTGGAAAATTTAATCATAGTTTATATATAAAGATATATGCATATAAATACATGTATACACTCATGTTTATGTCAAAATTTTGCAACGTATTTTTTTTAAATATAGCTTGTATTGAACTTGTTTTAGTGAGGTTAGAGATGAAAGTACATTCTATTTACAAATTGCATTGTATGTTGTGTAATTAAAATTTTTATATTGGTTATAGTAAATTTGTGCATTTTCGGAAATTAAATACGTTATAGTTAGTGTATTGTAAATAAGTATATTTCTTTGAAAGTACACATTTAAAATAGGGAATATAGATGAGCTAGCTGAATTGAATTCTTATCTTAGTTGTAAAAAATCTTAGGACTTTGTTAAATGCCTGTCTACCCAGAGTAGAAATGATTATGTTAGAAAGAATTTAGCTGATATAAAAAAAAAATTCTTTTTTCACAAGAACAAGACAGGTATAATGGGCATATGCATTTTATTTATTGATTTTATTTTATATATTGTGGTTTAAATATTTTTATATGTACACTATTTTATATATAAAAACAATTTTTAACATGTAATGACAGTGGGTGCATTCAGAAAACGAAGTGCTGCAGCAGTATTTTACACCTAATGTTATAGCTGCATCGCTGCAAGCAGATGCCAGACATTAGGTGAAGTGCAAAGATGGTTTCAGAAATGTAGATATGCTGTTGATGTAGTAGTATTGGAAGTGACACATTCAGTCAGTAGAAATATATATGAAACATGTGAATTTTCTGTGTTGTCAATAACTCCTGCAACTATTATCTTATTTTTTTTAATGTAAAATTTACTTCTGGATATACTCAAAAATGTGTACTTCCGGTATCCAAAAAAAACATTGCATCCCACTTCAAAGGTAGTATTGTTGCTAATAGCAGTATATTCAGCAAAACATGCATTGTTGATGTGGCACTTTGCCTGCTGAATGCTCCCAATGATGTGGGTTAGTTTTGTAGACACTTATCAGAATGTACATATGACATGTGGTTGGTCTGTCATTTTCTTAAACTCTCTGGGTTATTTTACAAAATCATTGACATTATTTATCTACAAAATAAATAATGAGAGTGGATTATTTTTATGTCATTTAGGTCAGTCTCCCCAAATAGAAGCATTTGTTCTCAAAGTGCTCATGTAGTTACAACTGTGTATGTTAGAAAATGTATTTATTATTTCACTATTATCTGTGTAAATTTTCCATTTGTATCAGTTGCAAACATTTTAAATTATCTAATTAATTTGTTTATAGACTATTTGAAATGTCATATGTGCATTTGAATCAGCTGTTTCAAAATGGATAAATAATAATAATAGTAATAAATTCAGAGAATTCATTTACTGCAGCATGTATTATGCTGTCTTTGATATTTTTAAAATTATTTTAAATAATTTATTCTAGTGATGTTTTTTTCTCACTGCACACTTGCCTAGATAATTTTATATCAAATGTTGATCTTTTAGAATTTATTTTTGTATAATTATGATATTATGGATTATTTGCCTTTGTTGTTAATCTCAAAACAGCCTGCATTGTTTTGACCATATTGTGTTTGATTTCATGTAAGAAGCACAATGTTTGAACAAAAGCTAACTATATTTGGAATGATACAGTACAAAATAATGAAACAAGCTGAAGAGAGAAACTTATTTAGATTATGATTGTGCTTTGCAGTGTCTGTCAATATTTTAATGCATTATTTGGTATATGTCTTAGTTGTGTTTCGTTCACAGTTGATCGAGAGATCATACAGACAATTACTAACCTCCAGGTTAGGCCTAGTTGCCATTATATAACGACAGTTGTTAGGCTTGTTACATTACTGTGTATATTGATTGCACAAGTGAACCAAAGAACAACCGTGCACATATTTCGCCATATTGATTTGGGGGGGGGGGAGGAAAGATAGAGACTGCATAGCATGTAAACGTAATTGGCACACCTTAGCATTAAATTATCCGAAGTAAGATTAATGTATGCAATTTAACCATATTGTGAACTACACTGTAATCACGGCAATTGTTTGAAGAGTTTTTAACTTTCCAACGTAAGTTGCCAGACATACGTGCCAGCAATTTGCTCCAATGTGATGTCAGCACACCAGGTATTTGTGCTCCAAACCACATGCAGTTGTTTTGCAGGACTGGTTAGAAATTGAATGACATAGGAAGCATGCTGATGTGTCTACAGTGAGGACACAGAACAACTTACTTGGGTATATCGTAAATTGTAGATATGTAAAGACATGTACGGCTCTCATCAACTCCGAATATAAATCTCTCGCGATTGGATGAGCACTTTCAAATGAGCCATACTTTTTGGACTATAGTTGAGAAGTTCCACATTGTATCCTTGCAAAAAGGTCTATGAAATACATATACTGACATAAGTGTAACCACTTTGAAATCTGAACACACAATATTCATTTGGTAATTAAAATTTAAGTGCATTTGGCAGGCGTATGAGGAGTTAATTCAAATTGTCACTATCCAAAATAAATTTTGTAAATTGCATATTACAATCCTGGAGAACACCATTACATGTATTCCTTTGTGCAGAAACTCTTCTTTGCTCATAAAGTTACATTTTAATACAGTTACATAATCTTACATAAAAAATTATTTATGGAGATTTTTTTCCAGTAGCATGTTGGTTTTTAAAATCCTGTATGGTGCAATATAGTTTTAAGAAGTATCACTTAAGTTTGTAAATCTTTGTTACCAAACTTCTATTTGTGATACATATCCCTGCATTCATTTATAAAAACCATAATTTGTTGGGTTTTGCTATGGACTAAAACTCTTTTGTACACACTAACTTAAATATTTATATTCATATTATATGGATTGAAAAATACATATATTATGAATATTGCATTTGTGCATAATAACACATTTTATAGTGTGAATTTAGATGTTTTAGAAATTTTTAAAACTTGCTTAAAATAAAACTTTTTGCATACATACTTTTGATTTGTTGCAGCATTTTGTAACACAGATATCGATAAGCATACCTTAAAATGGATTGATTACAACATGATCCTTCAGTCACCCTTGTGAATTTTCCTGTAAATTTTTGCATTTATTTTATTTGCATGTTCCAAAAACATGACACGAGATGCATGTACATCTCATAAATTCATTCGCCCAAAGGTCATGGCATGATCTTTATGGCATCTGTCCACATGTACCCAAGGAAATGTTATAACTCTGTGCCCCATGGGCATGGTTGAGATTCCCACAGATGATATTTGTGCGTTCCCTCCCGTGTATCTTATGACAAAGGGTAGGTGTAAGGGAATAACACCCACATAGTAACGGTAGACTTCAGGCCCCAGGCATTGGTACAATTCCCCTCTCTTTGTGTGGATAGATGTGGTTATTGCCCAACACAGATAGTTACAAAGGGATTGCCTGAAATTCCCGTATTATCGCAGGTCTTTTTTATTACGGGAATGGTAGGGCGAGCTGCTGAGATCACCCAACAACTGGGGTTCCGAGGGCTTCTTGGGCCCTAAATATGGAGGATGAACTCCCTTCGGCAGTTCAGGCATCTTCGGCCAGCCAGCTAGATCCTCCCTTGCTGCGTTCTCTTGGCGAGGGATGGAAGCAGGGTAGTTAGGCGATTGCTGGTGGTATTTGAGGTGCTCTTGAAGGAAAATCAGCTTCCTTCAGCAGGGACACAAAGATTGATGTGCAGATTTAGTGCCACTGGCCACACGAGTCGTGTCTTCTTCTGGGTGCAGTTGTATATGCAGTTATGTGATTGTAGCATTAGCCGTAGTTATAAAATGTTTTATGTAAATAAATTTGAAAATGCTTATTATTTTAATGTAATAGTAAATTTTAATTTGATGCCCTGTAATTGACTAATATAATTTTTTTTTTTTTAGTGAAATTAGCTTGTTTCCTATTTTATTGTATAAAATTTTCAGTTGATGTTACAACAGTTTTAACTAAAACAGTTCAGCATTTGTTACACCAAAGTATTCCACTCTAGCATAGTATGCTGTGTACCATATAAGAAGGCCACATTCTTGGCAGTTGACAATTGCCGTGCCTTTTTGTTTATGTATCCATTCGCCATCAACTGGCATTTCAAGAATAGGCTTTGATGTGGCGGCGAGTCAGCACGTCCAGGAGGTGCTGCTGCATGTGGCAATTGGTACACGCGGGACACAAAATATATGTTACTTTAAAAATTATACAGAGTTCACGGGAAAATAAAATTATTTGTATATGCGCGTAATTACGTTATTTTAAACAACAAAACTATAATATGTTTCTGGGTGTAGTTCGGAATATGAATGACAGATGGCGTGGAAGGGCATGTTGCAACAGATGGTGCGCTTTTAACTCGCAAGATTGCAGCACCAGCACTTTGGATTCGAATCGTTTTACTGTGCATCTCATTTTGAACACCTATACATTACTATTTTATCACGAAGATTCGTTTCTAAAACTAAAAACTGCCATTTTATGACCACGTAAAATAAAATGTATTAATTAATCTACAAACTCTTTCTTACCCACACATTTTCTGCTTGTGTGATGTGCTTCGGCACTGCTCTCAGAATAGCCAACGTTATATTAACTTTTGTTCGTTCATGCATCAGCTGACACAGGATTTTGTAAATGGCACATTAGTAGTTTTGAATATATTAAGTTGCCACTCACCGACTTGTCAGAATGTGGCCTCCTTATATGAAATTAACTATAGTACTCGTTCCTGTTCTTACTGGCATTGCTTGATAGGTGTGAAACTAGAAGAATTTAACTTAATGCAGTAATTGTCAGATTTTTAATTGAACTATGTCGGCCTCTAGAATGACAAAGCCATGTTCAGTTTAGGAGCTCCTCTATCGCTGTGTAATCGGGCATACCGCATTAGAGAGGTGTGTGTACACTAGGCAATATAGATCACACTTTTGCCACATCAATGAATACCCATTATTGGCTGGCCCATTTCACTTATTTGTAGCAGTCATATTGTAATTTCGTTTCACATTTTTAAGTGAGGCACTTCCCATGTGCAGTATATAATTGTTGGCTATACCAGAATTTTGTTTGTTGGAACAAATGCTTTTTCAGTAAACTATTGTCGTTGGTAGACTTTGAACACCACACCTGCCCTGAAATATTACATCATGTTTTCTAAATAAAAAGAATAAGTCAACACAATATTAGCTTGGGCACACTTCAAAGAGTTACCCAATAGCATTCAAGTTTATAACGTACTATGCAATCTCTCTTCTCTGCTAGCAGAAAACGGCAACAACAGTTTTATAAATAGTACACTTAAAATTTTGGATTATTAAAAATCTCTTTGTCTGCAGAAAATGTGTAGTTACCAACTTATTAATCATCGCTTCGAAAATTAGTGAACCATACGCTTGTCAAACTGCACCAGAGAGGAAATAAATACACACAGCTGGACCAGGAATCAATAGTTTGCGAAAGAAAAACAGACCCCAACAGTTTACTTGGTATATTTAATTACTGGCACTGGTGCACCTCACCAGCATCAAGGCAAGGTAGTTTAGTACATCCACTCTGCCCATGTGTTTTATTAGAGAAAACAAACTAATCAAAGATTGATATTCAAGGTTTGTTAAAGCGTCATTATGTGGTATATTTTACTCTGCAGTGAAAATTATTTCATAGTTTTTAAGAATTTAGTATAGCCGACCCCTGCCTTTTGTACAACTATTCAGCGTACATTCTGTTGTATAAGTTATTTACCTTTGATCAGACTTTAGAACAGCTTTTGATGTTAATTAAACTTGTAGCTGTGAACTAATAAATTCTTAGATTGACACCACCCCAAAGCTAGGTACAGATATGCATCACACTGCAGTGGTGGCTGTTGTGCTAGACAGGCTAATGACCTAACATTCCAAATGCTAATGTGGCTCTGCCCAAAATAAATGTATTGACAAATTGTACTAACCTTTATTTTTAAATGTGTGTTATAAGTGTTATGAACCCAGAAATATAAGCATTTGTTTGGCCATGTGGTTTATTGCAAATGTGACTGAAATTTTGTGGTCAATGTTAATTTTTTTTTTAGTAAAATTCATTCTTTGCTGTTATTCAGGTAAAACGTATTTTGCGGTTTGCATTATGGTGATTTGTCTTAAATTTTAGTACCATGTGTGTTATTCTTTGTCCAATTGTAAGTGAATGAATATTTTTTTGTTAATAAAGAAGTTTTTTTGTTTGTTACTACACTTGTATAGCCTTTTACTTATTATCTTAATCACAATACAGAAACTATTTTGCTAAAATTTAGGATCAGGTAAACCAAAAATAAGAAATAAAGTTTTTGCCAAGTTGACAGTGGGTGCAGTATGGTTGAGTACCAACCATGTTATCAATTTTTTATACCAATATATGTACATTTTGTAAGAACATTGGGAAAGTTATATTGGACTTAAATTGTGATAAGTTGCCTAAATCTGTGTGAACAAACATTCCAGCAGCTGACGTGTATGATTACCTCAGATTCGTCAATCCAACCTTGTGTTTACCCCTATTTCCTGTGCTTGTCCATCAGCAAGCTCACATTTATTTTGTTCAGAATTTTCCACTTCACCAGTATGTAAGCAAAATAAAACTTCAGCCAACCGATCTAAAGGGAAATTTAATCTCTCATATTCAGAAAGTTATTGTACTACAGTGATTTTCGTGAATTAATTTTTCCACAAAATGTATGGACGGCAATTAAAAATTTTACTGCAAAGTGAAGAGCACATAGTAACATTCTTAGTTAATGATCAGTACTGTAGCTGTACATGTTAAACACCTTTGTTTAGAAGTATGGTGTGCACTACACTGTGTGTGTGTGTTTAAGGAAGTAAACACTTAAAATGAAANGTCTCGCAAAAACTGTAACTACAATTTTATTGTAATAATGTGACATCTTCAATTGTGAAAAATAACATTTCATAAAAACAAATTTATGAAAACATAAGTATAAGGCAATCGGTACAATATAACAAATTTCCAATACTGTGCTTACACAAAAAGATTCTCCTAAATCTAGCCAAATTATGTATATGCACNATCTCGCAAAAACTGTAACTACAATTTTATTGTAATAATGTGACATCTTCAATTGTGAAAAATAACATTTCATAAAAACAAATTTATGAAAACATAAGTATAAGGCAATCTGTACAATATAACAAATTTCCAATACTGTGCTTACACAAAAAGATTCTCCTAAATCTAGCCAAATTATGTATATGCACAAATACTTTAATAAAAATCTTTAAATGTAAATTTGTGCAAATACATATAATATATCTAAGAAGAGAATTCCCACAAGTGTTTTCATAAAAGTAAAGTCAACAGATCATATATAGATTCATATTACATTAATAAACATTTTTAACAAACCCACCCTATTAAAAACATTCTCCAGTTCAATACACAAATGTAATCCAAATTAAATACCTAAAAACTGTACATACAAGCAATATAGAAAAAACAAATTTATAAAGAGGAATCAGTTTTAAAATAAGGTGATTCTTTTGTTGCAACGTTCAGAAAATATTTCAGATCCAAAACATCAAATACGAACATTTATATAACAGCGCATAACATTAAGTACCAAAAAAATATCTTTGCAGGAACATTTCAGATAAGCTATCTGCAGTGATGTGCAAATTCCACAATTATATAAAACTTCAGGCAAAAGAAATCTATGGCCGAAAACCTAGTGTCTCTTAGACATTCAGAGAACTGCACATCAAGGTAACTGCAATCAATAGCTGTAAATCTACATCAAACTGGAGTCTCACAATAACACGAAATACAACAGTTTACAGGCAATGTTTAGCTACAAATTCATTTTGCCTCCATACAATCCCAGAAGAGTATTCAGTCACTTGGCCAGCATTGGAATGTGATCCCAGCAAACCTTGCTCTACATTGACCACTTGTTGCCTAACACACTTATGGTTTGTTCACTACAAGAAGCAAACAGCCAATGGGAAGCCAGTACAGTGGGCAATACTGTACTAGATGTGCGCAGCACCAAGGCACCTAACATCTATGTGCAACCCCCAGAACTGTGCACAGTTTAGTTGACGAGTGCCAGCATCAGCCTCTTGTAGTCGCCAGAGCAATCCTGCTGCAAACACACACACACCACTATAGCTAAACGAGTATTCAATCTTGCAGAACACTACATAATGCAAAATACAAATCCCCAAACCCTGCCACTTTTCACGTTACCTTGTTTGCTGTAAGCTCTAATTACATTGCAGCCTACACTTACGTTTGGTAAAGCCAGACAAAACCCAAAATAGTAACTAGTATATACATAAATCATTTAGGATATCTTTACCACAAAATTGACAACTCTTCGAAAATAAATAGTTATTGGTTGTAAAACTAAAGTTAAAATTTAAATTCAGTAACATTATTTCTAAGGGTTAAGAGTTCCAATAACCAAATGAATTTGTCTCACCCTGTCTGCAAGTGTGAAAAGTTTCAGAGATGCAGTTAACGCATTCAGAGTGCATCGATTCAGGTCATAAGTGAAATGAATCTTAGTGATATTTAACAATATTTCAGTTTTAAATGCCTGCTCTAACCACTGTTAACATTCTCTTGTTTCAGGCCAGCTGCCTTCACCTGACATTTAGAGGGGAAGTTTTAAAAATAAATGATGAGGATGGCTGTCTCCCTTTGGCTTATTACCATCAGTATTTGTCTCTTCTCATTCATCTCTTGACGAACTTCACCCTGAACAACGACAGCAGCAAAACAAGAGGTGAGGGAAGAGGTGGTAGACAAAGAATATTTTATACGCATATTTCTCAGCTCATGGATTAAACTGAATACTGGAAAAACCTTTTTCAGTGTGGTATTTGTTCTACAATTCATGTTTTTAATGTGTTGGAACTGTTGAGCGAAAAAGAACCAATTGACGTCGTCAGAGTTTTGTTAGGCTTACATGAACACCACAAACTTTGCGGAACAATCTGTCAGCATTATGGATTCCACCTTCCAATGCTGATAGTGAAAGAGCATTTTCTGCATATAGCCACATTCTTTCAGATCTGAGAACCAACTTAACTCCACAAGACCTTGCAATTCTTTATGAACAGTATTTTCGTAGTAAGCTTACTGCTGATAATGTTACTGAGAAGTGATTTCTAAATACCAATAGTAATAAGACTGAATAGTGTGTATTCAACGCAATGTTTGTGAAATATACTACACATTACATACTATGAAAGTTATTTTATTAACTTTATTACTTCCATTAAATACAAAGTATAATTTGTTATTAAGTCAGAGATTTTAGGTAATTTTCATATATATTGTGCATTCTGAGAGTTTTAAAATTATTTTTTTATATACCCGGGTAATTTTTTATCCACTGATTCTTTAATATCAACTGTTCTTGTTACAGAGAAATTTTGATTGTTTGAGCATGATAAATTTTGTATATGTAGTGTAAATTTTCAAAATAATTTTTTGTACACTAAGTTTTATTTTTTTCACCGCTTTCAGGAAATTTTTCACAGATATTGGTGAGTTTTAATCACCATTTTCAGGCTGGTCCGCAAGCAATCAGTCCAAATTTTAAATGTTTAGTAAAGTGAGTCATATTTTCCATGGACAAATTGTATTTAAATGGCAATTACATTAAAAAAAATATGACCCGTTTACCATATTTGTGTTGAAGGTGTGATGTACCATGAAATAAGTAGTCTTTTGTGTTTAAATATCTTTTCTAATTATTGTGTGCTTTGACTATATTAAGTAAGTGACTTTAGACTGGTATTATAGCCCAGTTATTACCTGTAACACACAGCAGCACACGTTTCTGGGTGNAATATCTTTTCTAATTATTGTGTGCTTTGACTATATTAAGTAAGTGACTTTAGACTGGTATTATAGCCCAGTTATTACCTGTAACACACAGCAGCACACGTTTCTGGGTGGCAAAACAGTCTAAATTGCAAATATAATACCTACCCTATTTCAGAGATGCAGTGGTTGAGTTTACTTTGAGTAAATTCAGTATGGCACGTAACATTTAGGTATAGCTTGTGCAACACTTCTGTGCACTGAAACAAGTTTTGCAACTGAATTATGTATACATTTCTTCCCCTTATATTCAAAATTTGGGGGCAGGTGGTACCTTTCTCTGGCCATTTCACATTCCAACATATTGCAGCATTTTGCCAAATATAAATAAATTTGATACTTTAGAAACAGACTAAAGTGTAGATTTAAATTAAAAGTATCTATACAATTGCAGGCTGCAGGCATAAGAAATGCTCAGAGCATAAAATAACGTAACTACTCCAGTTCATTAAGCCTTGCTACTGTAATAAAGATCTTAGCATTAACAAATCAGGCTGCCACTAATACTTTGGGGTAGTGGAAAAAAAATACTATATGACTTACGTCCAAGTCGTCTCTCAGACTCTTCTCATACATCCTTTCGTACTCCTCCTTGATGTCACCCAGGTCAATCTCTGAGCGAGTGACTATGATACGGATGAGAGTGCGGTCGCTTGTTCCCAGGCCAGCCATGGCACCGTGAAGGCGCTTGGCAAAGTATGCAGTTTTATCCTTTACAGACCGTACTGTGGACGAGAAACACGTTTATACTATTATACTTCAATCTATCGAAGAGAATCACAAAATAATATAGGTTAATGATACAAATGTTAGTATCTTTTTACTCTCATAATATCTACACTTAAAGGGATGGGAGTGGAGTGGAGATTTGGGCAGCTCTTAACATCAAGGTCTTTAGAGCCAATGAGGGTTAGGAGAGGTGAGTATGGTTTAGTCATTCATGTATAACTGGTCCAGCGACCATTCCTCAACTGCCTTAACACTTAATAAATGTGTCTCCCACCAGTCTATAATAACATGGCAAGCAGTGCATGCTACGTGGTCCAGTGGTCGCTGAGCACCACACAGTGTGTACACTGAGGGTGCAGCTCTGGAGAAAACAAACCAGTCTCCTTGGCAAGGTTGCTTTGTTCCTTGTTCACAAAGAAAGAAATGTCACTAATTTTAACTGAATTAAAACATATACCTTTAACATGTATAAAGTCTGACAACAAGTAAACAATAAAAAAATATATCATCCTAGTTAGTGAAAGAAGCCAGTGTGAATGAAGTTAACACTCTCTAAAACTTTCATATAACACAGTTTACTTTCTTTTTGCGACAAGATAAGGACCATTATGTCTAAGGTATAATTTTTCTCTTAAGACTTAAATACATAAAACTTAATATTTAATTAAAACATTTTTGCTCTAAAAGAGACTAAACAGTAAACACTGGNTAAGACTTAAATACATAAAACTTAATATTTAATTAAAACATTTTTGCTCTAAAAGAGACTAAACAGTAAACACTGGTGCCTTTTAGAGTTTTTGGGTGTCACTGACTACCTATAGCACTGAGGTCGCAATAAAATTTTAGATACTCTCAAATCTTCTCTAAGTAACACAATACTGTTTTGTAAGATTACAGGCTGTGTACCTGTTTACTCGGATGCAAAACTTTGCTTTAATTTTTTAACATTTTGAGTACTGTATACTTTTAGCATTCACAGGCCCTGTACCAAAACTATGCCACCATCCATTCACAAGGAGTATAAGCATNTAAGACTTAAATACATAAAACTTAATATTTAATTAAAACATTTTTGCTCTAAAAGAGACTAAACAGTAAACACTGATGCCTTTTAGAGTTTTTGGGTGTCACTGACTACCTATAGCACTGAGGTCGCAATAAAATTTTAGATACTCTCAAATCTTCTCTAAGTAACACAATACTGTTTTGTAAGATTACAGGCTGTGTACCTGTTTACTCGGATGCAAAACTTTGCTTTAATTTTTTAACATTTTTAGTACTGTATACTTTTAGCATTCACAGGCCCTGTACCAAAACTATGCCACCATCCATTCACAAGGAGTATAAGCATNAGTACTGTATACTTTTAGCATTCACAGGCCCTGTACCAAAACTATGCCACCATCCATTCACAAGGAGTATAAGCATAATCGTAAATGCACCATTAACTGTTCAACTAGGACTTCCTTAATGCTAATATAAACAGATCACTAACCAATTGACAAATAGCCATCCTCCAAGCTGCCTGCAAACTCTCGCTTGATGGCAGCATCAATGTCGTGACCGGCAATCTTCTCATACTCTTTGAATATATGCCTGAGCTGAGGGTAGCTGCGAGACACTAGGATAGCATTGAAGGTAGACTCATCTGTCCCCCACTGCATCTCCCCAGCCTCCAGCAAGGCCTGGGCATCAGCAGCAGCTGCACCTGGGTCCACATCTGGGCTCTCGTCCCTGTTGGCCTGCAGCACAGAGTATAGATTCACACCACAAGTCAACACTGTGCAAAGAATTAATTTAGAAGCTGTAAAAGAAAGGTTACGTGTACTGAATTAGGATGGAGGAGGGAAGGGCAAGTGAGGGCACCTTTATGTTTGTCATGTTTTTCCTTACTAGTTGCGATCCCTTCAAAAGTCATAACTTTGCAATAAGATACCAAATAAAAATTAACATTTTGGTTTTTACTAAAATTGACTAAGGATTATTAAAAATAATTTTCACAGTTATAAAATCAATTTATTACGTTTCATATGTTCTCAAATCGTGCCGTTCTCAATTTTTAAGTAGCAGAACATGCTTATGAATTTGCACCTGCACCAAGCTTTTCATTTTGTTCATTTGCCATTAAATTTGAGGTACAGCAGTGTGATAACTTTTGAAGTGTTCAAAAAGTAATTCTAACCCAAGTACAACAGTTTTATTGGGCGAGATTCACTGGTCAATAACTGTAAAAATTCATAATACTTGAAACTTTGTATCTTTTAGTCACTCAAAACCTATTTACACAATTTCATTAAGCTACAGCTACATGCTGTACGACAAAGAAAATAAATTTTATATTAATAAGTTTATTCTAATATTTTGCTCATTTTAATTACCCTAAACACACACCAGGATGTTACCAAATACTTCCACTGCCAAGCTACTTCACTGACCATTTCTTGTACGAAATACCAATAAAGTAATTTTATCAAAATTATGCATTTTAAAGATTGTCTAAAGTTATATCATTAGTACATTCACAAACTTGTAAACATACAAATTTACAAAAAAAATCTTAAAATTCAGGGCTCAACTTTTGTCAAGAGTGAGGTTAAGTGTAAAACAAAGAAAGTTGTGTCAAACCAGTGGCGTAATGAGGACTAGCACGTGAACTTACCATAAGCAATGAAACCAGCAATCTCTTGAAGTGTCCAGATGTGTCACCAGCTAAATCACTCTCCAAAGAGCTATCGTAAACTGAAAAATTACAAAGTTAATATTATCTATACAGTATACAGGTGACGAGCCACTACTGTATGGGCATAACTTAGCAATTAAATTTTTGACTAATCTTTCAAAGTAAAAAACATTTAGCATAAATTAATAAAGCCGGCATACTGATTTATTAAAAATACATTTCCTTAAAAGCAATGCAAAGACATCTCTTATCTGTTATCAATGAAAACAATATTTTTTAGAAAATTTCAAAACCAACCTTTTTCATACACAGCTTTGATTGTGCGTATGCCGTAGTTACTAAGTGTACACAAAATCTCCACAAGAGCCTCTTCATCTGTGCCAATTCCACTAATGGCATCATTAAGCTCTTTGGCATATAATTCTGGCAAAGGTGTCATGAGTGAAACAACAGCATCTTCAAAATGGCCACCAAGTTCACTCTTGAGTTCATCAATCAAATCCTGCAATCAAACCACAGATTGTCAGTATAATTAATGAACAAATGCACAGCATCAAATGATTCTATATTTCTTAAATCTACACAAGAAATGCTTTATTGAAATTTTTATATTAACCTACTTTAATCCCCCACTGCCTTCTACACACAGTTCATTTAGTAAGATATTAATTACTGCACTACCATTCGGTCACTGGTTGAGGTTTGCATGTTACTGCACATCTGAATAGCCACTCTGCAATGCAATTATAAATGTACTGGGTAAAAATTTTAATTTCAGTATTTTGTCTTGCCTCCGCAATAAACCAAAACCGCTTTCAGTAGGCAGAAGCCTTAATCTTAAATTATCCAGGATAGGGGCTTTTCCGAAAAACGGGAAAATGATACCTGTAAATGGTATATAAGATTTTCAAAAGTTAAACGACGAGACTATATGAAAAAAAGTCCAAAATATATAGGACACAGTATACCTAAACGGAATATTAAAGGGGGTAAGAGGCTGTGAATATTGGGTTTTAAAAACGTATTTTCAAAGATTGCCTTGTACAACGCCTACAAAGTCTGCAACAGAAAGGTGACATGCTTTCCATGTTGCAGACATGCTTAATGCTGGCCTTCCCTGGTCCGCCTACACTGTTTGGCTTGAGGAAGCGGTACATCAGCACACAGACGATGTACCCTTCACTATAACATGCCAAATAGGCATGTTCCATTAGACCTTGTGGGACTTACTGCAGGTAAATCATCACCATCTCTACCACTGGAAGAAAGTACCAGGCATTCAGCAAAAATATATTTTCAAAACCCAATTTTCACAGGCTCCTTAAATATTATGTATACAGTGTCCTATATATTTTCGACTGTCGCAAGAAATCACCTCCAGTTATCTGGGCGTTTAATTTCCGAACAACCTGTATATGATCATTACTAATAGCACTTAATAGGAACTTTATTGGTGCTTTACGTAATTTGCAGTATGTACCATGAAATGTGGTGGCGAGGAAGGCTGTGGTGTTTATGCGGTAAAACAAATAAAATAAAACTTGTGCAGATGAGATTAAATGTGAACAGTGGGTTAGTACAGACAGACAGATCAAACCTAATAGATGTGGTACTGTCAACGGAGGATTTATTGCGACGCTTATTAAGAAACTTTTCCATTTCTTCAGTCAGCATTTCTGAAAACGTTTCCACATCACTGTAGTCTGAACACCAACCCATCATACACTTAACTATCCATGTAACATGTCAAATTCAAGCAAGTCTTTGTAATCAATATTCATATCACTTCCTTGTAACTTGAATTTGACATTTTGCAAGTTGGCAGAAATACATATGCTATCTGCTAATTTCATAAATTTCTCTTCAATAATATTAAAAATAAAAATCCTTTGCATACCATCAGTGAACTGGTTAAACAAAATTCAGGCATTGAAAATAACACAAAAACTTACCAAATTATAGAATATATTACAAAATTACAGTTTAAGAACAGACATACACTAAACAATTTGAGAAAAAGCCAAAATATTAAGACACTATGGTAACTACAATGCTTATAAATGAAGTGAAGTAAAAAACTTAACTAGAAAAATGGCATTTTCCAAAATAAATCTTGAAATTATTTTATTTGCAGAAGTTTTCAATTTTGGTCTGGTTCCACGAACTGCAAACACTGCAAATCATACAAAAGAATATGGCTAACAATACAAGTGGCACAGAAAGTCTTTCTTATTCAAATATGATTTGAATTTTCATGTAAATTCCTTTTACATATTTCAAAGCTTCAAATGTTGCACATGACCAAGCAAATCAATTTCCTGACATTGACTTGTGTATATAACTTATGTTCTTGGAAACAGAAAATGATGCAACAACAAATTATTAGGGTGACCAAACGTCCTGCATTTCACAGTGCAATCCCTTTTCAGAAGCATCGTCCTGCAGGACGCAAAAGGCCAAATAGTCGTGAAATGTGCTTTGGCCAAGTGTCCTGCAAAAAGTAATTCTTTTTTTTGCACATTAAAAAAAATTTATACAATTTGCACACGCAGCGAGTTTTTGGTACTAATTTTGCAAAATAACACACTGCAGTGTCACTCATTCAAGTGAAAAACATAAATCAAGGAAATATAAATGTAAAACACTTCTGCTAATGATTGTTTACAATTAAATTGTAATTTTGATTTAAACCCAGATATTTACTGGGTGTATTCTTTGCAATTTCTCAATTTCTTATTTAAAACACTGTCATACCTGGAAATTGAGCACATTCTCTTTATTGCATGTCACATTTCTTTTGACAAGTGTCCTGCTTCGTGTATTAAAATATCTGGTCACCCTAAAATTATGCGACGAAAAATAAACAATACAAAAAAAGCAAACACACGTTACCTTTCCATACAAGGTTTTAAACTGGTCTGCAATCTCCAATCTTTGGACAACTCCCCTCTTTGATAAGATGTCAATAATTGTTTGTTCGTCGGTTCCAAATCCCTTCATCGCTGCTCTGAGTGTCTCTGCATCTGCATTTGGGTCGAATGGTTCAGCATCATACACTGTTGGAGTGCACTGGTGGGAAAAAAAAATCAGTTTAGAAACAATCTTTAAATTGTTTACCTGTATTACAAAATAAAAACAATAAATTTGAGAAACTTTGCTCAAGTGTACAAAAATAAGATAGAAATTCCCAAATTTTCAACAAGCAACTATTAAAAGAATGGAAAATCACAACTGCAAATTATTCTGTCCTCGCAGGAATAATTGTTAGTCAAAACTGAGATAGAAATTGGCAAAGTGGACAAAAACTGGCGGCAAGTCATTAGAGTGCAATTTTTCGCCAATTGTATGTAGGTTGCTATGTATGAATACTTTTAAACATTGTTACTTGCTAATTTAACCTTTACATTAAAATGGTGTGTTGCTTTTTAACTACGTGATACAAGTCAACACCCGATTTACCGTGGGCGGCTTAACCTTGGAGCCACCAGTTCAAAGTCAAATATTGAACAGTTTCCGCCNTGGGTTTGCGGCTTAACCTTGGAGCCACCAGTTCAAAGTCAAATATTGAACAGTTTCCGCCAGTCTCGCGCCGCTGCTATTAATCCAGGCGTACGCTGTATATTACCTGGCTGCAGTCGAGTGATGTGGTACTGTTTATTTTAATATTAAAAGTGTTGGGGTAATATATTTACATACGTTTTTAACAGTTAATATATGTTAAACATTAGAGTATTGGGAATACAGGGAAATTGTCAGAACAATTTCATTCATAGTAATAAAGTATTTCACGATTAAAACTAGCGTCTGCTCGTCAAGGCGGCATCTTTAAGTTTACAGTAGTTTGTACATGCAGAGATTATTTATAAATTAACTGTGGCACCGAGTGCGACTGGATGACAAAATATTACATTAGCATAAATATTATTTGCCGCAAGAATGACTCCTGCGGACACACGTCACGCGTGGTTTTAATAAATAAATAACATTTATTTTCGCTTTGTTGCTGCAGTGGTAGGGGAGAACACTAAAAAAAATGGCGAATCGGCTTTAGAAACGCTTGGCGATTACAGGCCGAATCCAAATTATTAGCTAGCAGAATAGCTTCACAAGAAAATATGTTACGTTAAAATATTTATAGAGCTCGCGAAAAATTTAAAACTCTGCTAAGTCGTTCGCATATTTGCACTTTACGCATAAAAGTGTAATTGCATGGGGGCGTGGTTTCGAAGCCGACCACGCGCACTGGCCAACAGATGGCACCACGGTCGCCTATTTTGCTGTTGTCTGGCAAGTCCTTTTTAAGTGAATTTTTCATCCCGTGTGGGCTTTAAACAACTCTGGTTTGAAATATATTACGTCAAATTAATGTAGAAATATTATAAAAATACTCGGCGATAGATTTCCGACCTCTTCTATTAATATGAAGCATCCACGCGGCGACGTTAGCAGCAAGCACTAGCTACGGCCTATGATTAAGACAAACCAAGTTAAACTATCTCCTACGGTGTTCCATTTCGTTTTAACACCTACACATTATTCAAGAACCAAGTTTAAATTGTTACACTAATATCTGTTTTGTAACGATATAAAATAAAATATAGGCATTTTGTTTACGATCTTCCTGCCCGCATATTTCTCAGATATTTGTCGTGCTAATATAGGCTGTCAAAATAACCAACGTGAAATTCTAGTACACAATCGCGAAATCTGTTATCAGTGAACCCTTAACCTGCCATTACACCGGAAAATCGGGAGTCGACTGCATTTGTTTTGTTTAACAAAAAAAAAAACCATAGCATTACTGATTTTTACAGGTCCAATTGAAAATTGTACCTGAACTGTTACTTTTTACAACTCAATTCTACTAAAAAATTTTATGTAACCTTGACTGAATCAAATTTACAATAACTTTTAGTTCAACAAAGAATCTTAAGGGTTGGTTAGATACAAAGGCTATACTAAATACGAACAGCTGAATTTGCACTTTGAATAATTGTATAGTAGACAACCTTAGTGGGGAAAAATTATAATGTTATTGCAGTGCAGAGATGTTGCTAGCTTCATCTTCTGAAATGGTGATTACAAAGCCATGTCACATTCAAAAATACTGTGGGGGAAGCAGAGGATTGCAGAGATCAACTTTTTTTTTTAACCTGCTACTTATTTTTACAACCCTCCCCACCAACTAATTTCTTATAACTAGGGGACATATTAGAAATTGCCTTCTTGGAAATAATTGAGTAATGTGTGTTCATCATAAAGGTATTATAACTGCAATTACTGCTGCTTTTGGTCTCCACCATAATAATTTGACGAAGTGCAGGAACTAAACATTTGACTCCAATCTTTTTTACCATTTCAACAAATGAGGTTTAAAACTGTCAGTCCAAAACTTTCCGAATACTTTTAAGGTTTACCAATGCTATATTGAAGGTAAATATAAAAGAGCCCAAAAATTGAGTTTGCTTGCAATTATATCGTCAAACTAATTTGACACTTAATTGTTGGTCCTTTGCCTAGCTGGAGCACCTTGTGGTCACACTCGTGGATATTAACATGATCATGCTGCTTGAACTGAAAATTTTTAAATAAATGTGCAAATTATCTCAATAAGCTATGCATTTCAAACAAGTTTTAATCAGGTTTTAATAAAAAAAATATATACTACTTACCAGTCACAACTTTGTGAGATACTAATAAGTATGCATGCTAATAATAANCTCTCAATTAGGGTTGCCAGGCGTCCGGATAAAGCCGGACATAGTTAGGCTTTTTGATTGCGTGTCCGGCCAAAATAAANACAAATGGTGTACATAGTCATTACTAATCACACTTAATAGGGATTTCATGGGGGCTTCACATAATTTGCAGAATATACCATGAAATGTAATAGTGATGAGAGCTATAAAGATTGGGGTATTTTTTGCGGTAAAACAAGTAAAATTTATGTCAAATATATTTCTATCAGGTTGCTGAAACATGTTAAATGCAAGAACACCTTTATAAAACAAACCTTAATTCACAATACGTGAAACGCATGGTATACTTGTGCCAACGTGCTGAAGACCAACATGTATAGCAACTGTAATCAAGTAGTGTTGGAATATCATTTGATTCTCCTGAATTTTGCAAAGTTTACCTCATTTATATTGAAGAGAGGATTGGAATATGTAATGTTTAAGTACTATAAAAAAAAAAAAATATATATATATACAGTATATCATACAAAAAATACTTTCGCAGGCTTTATTTATGTACCGTTTACATGCATTGATGTGAAATTTATTTTACACTGCATTCACTGAGAAAACAAATGTACATCTGTTTTGGTCTTCAGTTTCAATCTTTACCATTCCGTAGTATATGGAAATGCGGAGTACCATGTGAACGACTGTGTNTTATCTAGAATCTAATTTTGACTGATGACTTTATTTGACTGATTAATAATAAAGTACTTAGACTGATTTGGCATTTGATTTTATTTATATTTCATTAGAATTTAACAAGATTTATGGTAGTAATCAAAAAAGCTTGATTTTACATACAATTTTTTTGTCGTACCTATTAATACTCAGACACAAAATCCTCAATAATGTAGGNGCTAATAATAAAAAGAAACTTCTCAATTACCATTTAGTATTTTTTTGGTATTTATTAATAATTGCTGCTTTTCCAAATACAAGAAAATAATACCTACAAATGGTGTACATAGTCATTACTAATCACACTTAATAGGGATTTCATGGGGGCTTCACATAATTTGCAGAATATACCATGAAATGTAATAGTGATGAGAGCTATAAAGATTGGGGTATTTTTTGCGGTAAAACAAGTAAAATTTATGTCAAATATATTTCTATCAGGTTGCTGAAACATGTTAAATGCAAGAACACCTTTATAAAACAAACCTTAATTCACAATACGTGAAACGCATGGTATACTTGTGCCAACGTGCTGAAGACCAACATGTATAGCAACTGTAATCAAGTAGTGTTGGAATATCATTTGATTCTCCTGAATTCTGCAAAGTTTACCTTGTTTATATTGACGAGAGGATTGGAATATGTAATGTTTAAGTACTATAAAAAAATATATATATACAGTATATCATACAAAAAATACTTTCGCAGGCTTTATTTATGTACCGTTTACATGCATTGATGTGAAATTATTTAACAATGCATTCACTGAGAAAACAAATGTACACCTGTTTTGGTCTTCAGTTTCAATCTTTACCATTCCGTAGTATATGGAAATGCGGAGTACCATGTGAACGACTGTGTGAAGGCTTGCGATTTACGAGTGCTATTACTAGCGTTTCTTTGCAATAAGTCCCACGTAAAGTGTTACATTTAATTATTGTGGAGAAGTACAAGTGTTGCTGTGCAATTATTTCAATGTGTTAAATCTAATTATTGTGTGAAAAAAACCAGTGTGCACATACGTGGAGCACACAAACATTAAAAAGGTAAATAAGAAAGTTATCAGCAATACATCACAAAAGTAGCTACGTTAGCTACTTACATGGGTAAGTTAACATAATTTTTAATAAATTTTTAGCATGTAAAGGGTATTGAGTGAAGTAAAATTTACTGTGTAATATTGCATGTCAGTGTGGGAAGTGAAGGGCTCACTTAATGCTGTGTCAAAAACAGGATTGTCATTCGGTAATTATCCAGTGTAGCGGCTTTTCTGAAGGAAACGCGCTAGACCAACAAATGTAGTATTAATGGGTTCTGCACAGCTTACCTTGTTCATATTCAGGAGGGCGTAATGTTAAAATAAGTAGAACGTATTATATAAAATAGTTAAAGTACGAGCAAGCCCGCCGCTTTGATTACATGGTAAGCCATAATTTTCTGTGATTTTCGGCATCGTGCAGTCACCTTATTGACTGTGGGTCATTGGCATCATCGTCAAGGTCTGAAAACTTGATCGTCCTGGAATTTCAGATGCGAAACAGTGCGGTTGTGTTGTTGCGAGCATGAGTTGCGACATCCTATTGGCTTGCGATTTAAGAATAGAGGGTGCAAGAACGAGTGCTTCTGTGCGTAATATTCACCTATGTGGTGTTAGATCGTGGTGTTTTGTGGATTATGGTCAGATGCAAGACAGTTGAATGGGTCGTGGACAGAGGAATTGTACCCACCACCTACCTAGGTGAGTTAATTCATATTCTTTCGGTGTGTTTTACAGTTCCTTTGAATGCCTAAAATCCTAGATTAGACTAAATTTGTAGGTTAGTTTAAAACCCAACAATCTTAGGTTAGTTAAAAATTATGTAAAATAGTGATTCACCCATTGTGGGGTTAGGTTCAGTTAGCTTACATGGGCACGTATTACGAAATTAGTCTGACGTTAATGGCCCTAGTATATTAGTGTTCTGCATAATTAGTAGAGGAAATATACCACTTTTCGGGGGAGGGGGTAACAGAAAAGCAGCTACTCTGGATAATTCTTGTCATTCTTTCATCTGAGCATTCCTTTGGTAGTGACTAGTAACTCATCTTTAGTTGCTTTTATTTCCAACTTGTGCAGTTTATTAAATCTGAAGTTCCTACTTTGAAAACAATTTTGTATACAATTTTTGTAAGTTTGCCACCTTGATTTGTTTTTGAATGAAAGACATTTTTATTATATCCATGGCAATTACATGTTTACCAATTAGTACAGCATGTAAATTTAACTTTGCAATTTTGGAATATTTGGCATTTTTAGAGTAATGTTATAGTTTTAGACATTATTTGATAATTTTACAACTGTCAGCAATGTTTCATTTTTAATGCTAGTGAATTTTTTTTTATTAAACAAAAGTAGGCTAGCAATTAGTTAAAATACACCACTGTGCAGGCACAAGATTGTTTTTTATGCCACTACCTAAATTGCTGGGAAATTTTTTAACAGTATTTTTATGTGTGAAATTTATTAATACCTTTTTTCACTTGTGAATGCTACATTTACAACACCTATGATTCAAAAACCTGTGTTTATATAAAAAGTATTTCAATAAAAATCCTTCCACTTTCATGGTGAATTCAATTTGGTCAGTGCACAAAATTATATCTTTGAAATGGCTTTGCATTCCTTTTAGTTGGACACAAGAAACATGGTATTCACACAATTTAATATTTAGACAATTTTCCAGAAACATGGTTGTGCAGATATTTATCATTTATTTCCGGATAGTAAGTAATGTTCAGGCTACATTCTAAGCAATTTATTTTAAGTAAAGGGACATAGATTGCTTTCAACCCAAACTTCTTTTAAACCAACAATTTTCCTCAACTTTAACCCTTAAGTTGGTTATAATTTTTTATATAAAAATTACAGTTTCAGGAAACTGCTGAACAACCTAGAGATGCCACTTTTCCTAAGAATTTAAATTATTAAAGGCAGGGCTACAATTAATTTTGCACATAACTGCACAAGCATAAACAGTAGTACTTGTGTTGGCATGAGACACACCATAATTATGTACACACAGACCAGGTACTACAGAAAAATGCACGAGGTGTATATTTTGACTATACTCTATTTTTGTACATATGTGCTGTACATAGCCCAGGGAAAGATAGGTTATGGTGTAAATCACACCAAGGCCCTTGCATTCAGAATTCCTTAAACCGGTACAAAAAAATAGACAGGCTAGCTTAAAGAGTCTGCAGGAGTAACACTAAAAGCTATGGAATACGAGATATGGCCATAGAAGAAAAGGAAAGTGGTAGGTAATGGATATCCTTCCAGTCCACCCTTGGTGTAACCAATATCATGGATATCCCCAAATTAATTTGAAGATTAAAACAGTAAAAGTAATGATCCGACTCTAGTGTTCCAAAAAAATATTGGCATAGATATAATAGTATGGTTTTACTGTTGAAATTTTTTTTTGGCAATTGTGATGAAACTACCACATTTTGAAAATTCATCCATTTTTACACCTTGGACAGAAATTTACTAAAATAACCACAAGATTTATAATTTATACATGTTGCCAGTACAAACAATCTTACCCAAGGTAATATTGAGCAAATTTAAAGATATATTTTGAACATTTCTTGTGCGGCATGAATTTCAACTTTTATAATTTGTGCTGTAGGTCTACGTGTTTGCGCTGTACATGCGTTTTCTCACTTTTAGCCTGGGCTAAATTAAGCTGCAACTACTCACCAGAATAACTCTGCTTAATTCTTAAAATCTTTTTTTCATATAGTTATACTTATGCATAGCATACCATAGAGCAACCAACTGCCCATAACCCTACTATATTTATTTATTTAAACTGTCTAACGAAGTGAAAATTCTGCTATTAAAATAATGAATTTCCAACACTCATATCCATCACCAATTTGTGCATAGGTTACGATCAAAGTAAACGTTTTACAAATGCAAGAAAGGAATGTTTTAGTCCTATATCCCCGACTGCAAATCTGAGTGTTTTAAGTTAAATTTGCTAATAACCCTCATTTCGTAAGAGTACCAAGTTTCAAAACTACCTACATAATATCTTTACTGGCCACTGCTGGTACCCAATTGTGAACCAATTATGTATCAAACATTTTACTTTATCAGTGATATAATTTTCATCAGTAGGCTATGCTAAGATTTTATTATTTTAATATTCAGTACAATGTTAAAAACATTTTAAATAACTCCCTCCATTCAAAGCTAAGAATAACTATAACCAAAATTATGAAACTACTAACCTGATGAGCGTAATACTGGCGAGAACTCATCTTCGAAATTCTCGAGAAGGGCTGCTTGTCTGCTGAAACCAAAAATCACTGCAATCCACACGGGCGCCACGCACCAAACACACTATCGCAATCAGTACACAACTGAACACTCACTGCCTTGGCCCCACGATACGAACACCACGAAGTGCGGTAACGTAATGCTCTGGAAAGGCCGGGAGGGAGCCAAGAAATACCACTGCGCCGACTTATGACTCAACACCGTACAGGAAGTGCATGAGTCACGGATAAGTGACCTTCCTTCACGGCTACTAGTCCATTACGGACGTCAGCCATGACTATTCTCAGGCGGATTTAATTAATGCCAAATTTGTTGCAAACTTAAGATAGCTTCTTAAGACACAGTCAACAGTTTTTTTTTAAAATAAATTACACTGCAAATAATAAACTCGTGCATTTGTTTCGCCTACACGTTGCGTCGACTGAAAATTCCTTCAGGACAGGAGGCCATTTCTGCGAACTTGCGCACACTTTCTTCGTGACGCATTTCTATAAATATCGCTCCACTAGAGCCTTCTTAAAGCAGATGTCTATCTTGCGAATACGTATACAAGCAAATATAAAACTTACATTTATAAACGTAAATTCACTTACCTCAACGAACTGCCTCACCGACAACAAAATCCACCGTCCACCGGGAACACGCCCACAGAAAGAATGACGTTGACGCCGGGCAAGTCCACTGAACTGTCAAAGTAGCAGCGTTGCCAACATAATGCATCAGTTTTATTAGGACACGATAAAAATTACTTTACTAAACTTACAAGAAGTAGTGAAATTCTAATCTTCAGTGCCACATTGTAATGTTTAATGGTAAATATTAAACAACTAAAGTCTTAAATTTGTTATCGCTAGGTTAATATTTCAATATTTTCGTTGTGTTTTTTTTTACCGTTGTATATCGAACAAACTATTTACTAGTGTTCTGGCAATCATTAAAAGAAATAACGACCTGCAACTAAAATTTACGTCACGAAATAAGTTCCTTTTACTGTACGTTTTATCCACGTCATGGTCATCGGCGTGATTTCTATCTGCAGTGCATGTGTGAATGCGGTTACCACATTTGGCAACCTCGCTGTTTGTTTGTTTTATTGCGTCCGTAAGTTATTTTTTCAATACATCGCTATAAAGATATTGGACAAGTCAAATTATAATATATAAAGTCTATACACTGGACGGACACACATACGTCAGATTGCACGTAAATAATGTGCTACCACTATAAAAATTATGCTACTTTGGAAAAAAAAAAATGCTGCATTTAAGAAAATTATATAAAGTTATGCATGTCAAGGTAAAATATATTGGTTTTATAATACAATAATAAAAAAAGTGAAAACATTTTTTAAAAAATAAATATCCTAGATTAAGTATGGCACTAAAATGATATTATTAAAAATAATAACTTAGTTTTTATTTACGTTTCTTTCATGATTTTTATATTTACATGTTTATACACAATAATATTTTAATATTATTAAATAATCATTTTTATGAAGAGTTTCATCCTCAGTATCACACTTCTCAGCAGAAACAAGTTCTTATTTAGAAGGACTGGTGTGCCTTGATCTACAAATGTGATACGTCGACACCCATCTGCAATAAAACCTTCGTGTTCAACCACGATGCTCAAAGGCACAAGAAGTATGGCTGCGCGAAGAATGCAGATCGAATGGCAAATAAGTGTGGAAATTGCGACATGACATTTGCTAGGAGCGATAACTTGCAGAGGCACATGAAAACCTGTAAGTTTGCAGGCCCCTCGCCTATCAAAATGCGTCGTGTACAGTCTCCATCGTCATTTAAACCAATAACTCGAAAAGATACTCCCCCTAGAATCATGGCAGGAAGGCTAATGCTAAAGGTTTCGTGGAAGTCGAAACTGCTTTCCCGCGCAATTTAAAGACATATGTCTTACATAACAAGAGCGGTTCGTCAAAAGATGTTTGTACATTTATGGCTCGCATGAAGAAAAATATTGTCAGACAACTCACCGAGGAAGTACGAGAGCAGGACCCTATTAAATTTAATGTGTGGCTTGAGTGTGATTATGCGAAACCGAATACTTCAAACGAAGGTACGGAAAAATAATTTACTTGTGTACGAGACTGGTGAAATAGAAAAGGTCGTTAAATCCTGTATAGGGAAGATATGCGAAGAGGAAGAAACGTACTAAGAGCGTGGATCTCGGTGGGTGTTGTCAAAGGTTAACCACCTACAGCTCTGAATCAACAAGCCAGAACCTCTACGTGTCTCGTATTACATCGAGCTGCCTGCAGCGATTAAGAAAAGGAAGGCTATGATTATCCCACAAAACACCAGCGACCATATGTGTTTCAAGTGGTCGATTTTGGCACGGTACATTGAAGGCGAGAACCCACAGCGAGTCGACCGCCGCTACGAGGCCCTGGAAACCAAATTTCAATTTACAGACCTCGAGTTCCCCACTCCACTGCACCAAATTAAAGTCTTCGAGAAGAATAACCCTACAGTATCAGTCTATGTGTACTTACTCACCGACACAGAAAACATCGTGCCCCTACACTGACAGAAGTAGAAATGCCTGAAGACTTTGACCTATTGCTGATAACGTCCGAAGATGGGAATTTGCATTATACCTACATTAAGATTTTTTCGCACCTTGTGCAAGCCCACAAGGAGAAAATGCATATATGTAAGAGATGCTTTACATTTTACCATGACCTGCCATGAAATTCCTTGCTGACAGGGCAGCAGTGTTTAAAAGAACACGGGAAATATTGTAGCCGTCATGCTCCAGGGAGAATCGAGATGCCACATCCGGGGAAGGATGGAAAACCTCCAGCACCGAAATTCAAGAACTGCAATCATATGAATAAATTACCGATCGTCGTCTATGCAGATTTCGAGGACATTCTGAAACTGATCCACAGCTGTGAACCGGAACCCAACCACTCATATACGTGCACCTACCAGAAGCACGAGGTGTACAGTTATTGTATATATGTGCAAGTCGATAATAATGTAATTCCTGAATAGCTCAGCTTGACACTGCCTAAAGAACAGGTACTGTAAAGGGGGTTGGATGCGGAGAAGCACTTCATGGAAGCCATAGTGGGTATTGGCAATGTGGTCAAAGATATTAACACCACTTCACAGCAATTGCTGCAGCTCACACCAACTTAAAAGGGAATTGCTCCACCTGTCCGCAAATGACCCCCCCCCCNCCATCACGCTCTGCAACTGACCCCTCACGCTCTGCAACTGACCCCCATGCTCCGCAACTGACCACTTACGCAATCCAGGCTTTGCATTCATGTAATGGTTTGCGGTTTTTTGTGTTGTAATTCTCTGTGGTCAGGTAGAAAGGAAATCAGTAAGTGCCTATTTGGCAAGTGGATTGAGTCCACTTGTTCTCAGCTCTAGTTGATTTACTGATGCCAGGGTCCAACCCGAACCCTTGGAATTAATTTATTCTTTCTCTTGGCATAACTTGTATATACTATCGTCAACAGTGCTATATATTGCATCTACATTATACACACAGCTACATTCGAGGTATTGAAGGCTCTAGTAGAATATTCGTCGTCGTGGGGCTCTGATCTTGTATAGCTGCAGTCCAGCCACATATTACATTTTACACCACCGTATTTTTCCACCTCATCGATAAGTTGGTTTATCATAATAAGTTTCATTCTTCACAGGAACGAGCAAACATATTTCAATGTAATTTGCATATTCGATTAAACATATTATTTAAGAAGACCCCTGAATGCAGATCGCTTCAGGATAAAACCATTAACATTAGGCTTCGGCTCGCAGAGCACTGCCGTAGGTTGTGTTGTACAATCAAGTGTCGTGCATAAGTCGGTAATCGCTCGCTAATTGTAAATGTTAGAATGCGACTGTGTTCTTATATATTATGGCAACAATTATTTCTGCACGGGTTACATGTTCATTTTTCTCAACCTCTTCATTTCGAAAGTCAATAATTACAAATTTCACGCAGGGCAATTGTTTCCCCAACTAGGCCCCTGTCTGTTTAGGAAACACTAGCAACACGTAACAATATTGCTTATATATTTTTTTATAACAGAGGCATATTTTCGCCCCCTTACAATCACATGTGTAGTGTTTCACGTGTACTCACTCAGCTGTACGAGCAGTCACTGTTCAATGGGTAGTGTGTAATGTGGCGGACGTTGCCGATTGCCCGTGGATGAGTTTTCTCTAAGCACTTTTCGCATCCCACGGTATTCCATTCTGAAACTTCTCACTATGGGCGACGACAAATTTCATCAAAAATTTGGGAGACGACGACTACCCTTCGGATTCCCTCGGAAGAGACTGTCGTTCACTGTCAGTTTACGGATGCGTCTTTAATTAACCATTCCATAAACGTGAATGTTCGATTTTCAATAGGATTTGCAGTGCCATAGTGGTGGACAACCTTACGTGACACGCTGTCACCGACGCCATCTCATCTATCTAGGATATTTTTTTGTAAATAAGTATTCGTAATTATACGCCATGACCAGACATTAAAAATCAAAGCTTCACATGGCGCAGAGGACTATTTAACATCATTTTGAAGTTTTTACAGTCCGTATTTTCCTATATGGGATACATTTTTTTTAATAATGAGGGAAACTTTTATTGCGGTAATAGATGTGAAACGAGCAGCGGGAGAAAAAGAAGTTGGATCTCGAAATAACTGTTAACATGTTCCCTGTGCCTTGGCAAGTTTGGTTTTAAAATGTGTAGTATGGAAATTAACGCATGGAAGAGTATGCGAAAATTCAAGATGGTGGGGAGGTCTTTTTAGACTCGCTTTGTAGTTCGTAGAAGGGAGAGTTTAACTTTGAACCGTAATTAGTAATTTCGTAACAACTTGCAAGGTTAAGCTTTTATATCCACAGCAGGAACTGCACAAGCTCACGATACTCTCTGCGGAGCATTCTAAGAACAATTATGTGGGATCATAGCGCGTTCCCTTTCATTCTGTATTTGTCAAGCTCGTTATCAGATGTTTGGTTGTAAAATGCGGTACGCACTACGCAGTATACGAAAAAAAACACTTCTTCCTAGCTTCGTGGAAAGAACAAACATGTACGAGTTCAGGATAATGAAGTTCACTTGTAGGAAATCCACAAAATATCCCGAAGAAAAAATTTTAACTTTGTGCTAAAGCGGTCAATGTGTGAATTTCTAATACGTTAAAATAACTTACGCGAGACAATTCAAAGGAAAAAGTTTTGCTATCATTTGTATTTCTTCATTTAGGTTTAAATTTCAGGTTTAAGAAAAAAATCAGCTAAAATAAATTAACTTTTTTTTTTTTTTATAAATAACACTTTTCTTTTCAAAGTATATAAGGAGGTCTTATTACACAGCATTAGAGGTAATAACTAAGATGTGGAATTTTTATCGGCGTACTTTTTTTCTGGTGCTTCATTCTCGAAATTGCAGGTTGTGTTAGTCTTTATTTTTATGGAATTTTTATGGAACCTTTTAGGAAATATCCTTAATGACAAATAACTTATAATTATTGTTATCAAGAGGTAACTGATTAAGCTTAAATGATAACTGCACGTAGTCCTGCGGAAATTGGTCGTAGTTCGATGGTATCTGCCTAACGTAGTTCGAGGGATGCAGATGTGTCTTACGAATGCCGTTATATGGAAGGGAAAAAAACATTATCACCTGTTCGAGTAGCTACAGAACGGGAATTAAGACACAGGTGCAGTGCGCGATAAATTAATCACGCTTAAATATTAGCAACAACACATTTTTGTGCCAAAGATTCACGTTAATCCCCAGCATGACTAGAGGCTGTTCACGGTAAAATGAGCACTTGCGAAAGCCATGCTTAAAATCTACTTATATACACGGTGTATGTTCTTCCACCTTATATAAAATTATCATTGTCGTGGGCCTCAACACTTTATTCATGCTTCGGTCAAGTGAAACTGTAAAATTATTAGAAAAATTAATATTTAAAAAATCTGCAAATTTTTACACTTAGATGCATTATAAAAACATAAAACGAAATAAATAATTAAACTTATCACAAATGGTTACCTAGCACTTTTTATTCGACTTTAAGATAACTACTTTCCATCCATCATTACCAACTTTACTGGATGCATATCACTCAGTGCACCTGTAAAATACATGCAGGCAGGGGCAGTGACTTTTTTGTAATGTTGATTTCAAAATTGCTCACTTTATCGTGAACAGCCTTTACTACAATTAGTTTAGTTCACTGATGAGATTACTTTACACACATTTCTCTGTGGTTTTAATTATGCTTGCAACTGAGATAAGTGCCTTAATGAAAAGTTATAACTTCGGACATATGTACGTCATTGCAGGTGTATGTCGTATGTCACATAAACTAAGAATATTACATAAAACAACACCGAAAACATATATGCCTGGAAGACTAAAACAGATACCAGTTCCCGAAACGTCTCTACTGTTTCCTCATAGAAGNCACCGAAAACATATATGCCTGGAAGACTAAAACAGATACCAGTTCCCGAAACGTCTCTACTGTTTCCTCATAGAAGACCTATTTTATTCGTGTGTATTTACTTCTGTGTCGTCCAGGTTTTGTTCATAAATATAGGTATATGCTCGACTGCTTTATCTTCGTAGGTTCATCCAGAGTTACTTATATACGTAGTTTACAACATTTTCGTTGTTCGTTTAATCATTCGTCCTGTTGTTTTTTTTATCTCGTTAATTTGCAATTGCTGATCGAAATAATTTTAAGGAATTATCTACGTATAGGCTGTTCACGGATAAGTGAGCACTGTGGAAATCACTCTTTGAAAAAAAAANAATTTTAAGGAATTATCTACGTATAGGCTGTTCACGGATAAGTGAGCACTGTGGAAATCACTCTTTGAAAAAAAAAATCACTGTCCGTTAACTATGCATATATACTGCCGTACACTCCGGCATACCGGCTCCCAGTTTAAGTTGNAAAAAAAAATCACTGTCCGTTAACTATGCATATATACTGCCGTACACTCCGGCATACCGGCTCCCAGTTTAAGTTGGCAGTGAATTAACGTAAAATAGTTCTAATTCTTGAAGTTGTATTGCTGGTGTAATGTTTAAATTTGTTGCAAATCTAGTTTATATCTTTATTTTGCTTGACATGCAGTATGTATTGGCATATAAGTAACAAATCTAGATTCCAAAAAGTTTCATGTTGTCACTTGTCTGACACATGAATAAACTCATTAGGCCCATGGCAATGTAAATTTCACATATGGCGGAATTATATTAATTGAGGAGAAAAGTAGGCCTTAAGAAGGGTTTTCAAAAATGTTTAATTAACCATGAACCGATTATATTCAATATATATGTTTGGTAACATATCTTGCGGCGAGAGTTTTTTTGTGTCATACGTTGGATTAAAACTGTGTATGNTTCAATATATATGTTTGGTAACATATCTTGCGGCGAGAGTTTTTTTGTGTCATACGTTGGATTAAAACTGTGTATGTCTGGAGTGTACGTCTTTGTATGACTGAATTTCTTGTGGGATTCTTTTTAGACTTTAAATACCTATTGACAACAGCTAGCCTTGGCTCGTTTTAGTGTATGTTCTTCATGTCGTCCTCTGTTTCTTCCTTGGCAAAGTCGCNTTGACAACAGCTAGCCTTGGCTCGTTTTAGTGTATGTTCTTCATGTCGTCCTCTGTTTCTTCCTTGGCAAAGTCGCTCTGCGATGACGCATGTCCCAAGGAATGGCTGTTCACGGTAACGTCAGCACATTTGAAGCCCTAGTTACTTTTTATTTCAGCAATTTTTTATCCTTTAACCTCTTTATTTTAATTAATATTGCCATGTAAGCAATAAACACAGTGTGTATATTTCACCGCACTCTGAAGTTAACGTCTAAGGAAAAAAATATAATTTATTTATAGATTATTGTTCCAAATGAGNTATATTTCACCGCACTCTGAAGTTAACGTCTAAGGAAAAAAATATAATTTATTTATAGATTATTGTTCCAAATGAGGTAACTTTCTTAAGTGCTCACTTTACCGTGAATAACCTATAAATGGAATTAATGGAAGTTACTCTACACGATAGGCATAAAAATATAACTTCAATTTTACATTAGGTTAGATTTTTATAATCATTATTTGTAATAAATTAGGTGTGTAAATTAAAAAAAGGCTCTGTTCTACGTTGTGCGTTAGAAGAAAAATGTACAAGTGTTGGTGGGGNATATTTCACCGCACTCTGAAGTTAACGTCTAAGGAAAAAAATATAATTTATTTATAGATTATTGTTCCAAATGAGAGTACTTTCTTAAGTGCTCACTTTACCGTGAATAACCTATAAATGGAATTAATGGAAGTTACTCTACACGATAGGCATAAAAATATAACTTCAATTTTACATTAGGTTAGATTTTTATAATCATTATTTGTAATAAATTAGGTGTGTCAATTAAAAAAAGGCTCTGTTCTACGTTGTGCGTTAGAAGAAAAATGTACAAGTGTTGGTGGGGGGGGGGTTGATGGATATCACTGGGTTACAGCACAGAATAAAAAAAAATTTGAGACACAGTAAATAATAAAAAGTCAGGTGCTAAAGGCTGACAACCAGGCAGCCAGTCCTGCATTCGCAGAGTACCAGCATCAAGCATCTGCCGAGAAAGGTGGCATCTCAACACGTGATAGTAATCTTCCAGTGTCACCGCCCGCTTCAAGCAGAGCACGTGACTCATCTGCTGAAGTCACATGCTGCCGCTGACGCAGGCGGATTTTCTTTGTCGAGCGCCCTCTTTATTCCACCAGTCGTTCATAAGACTAAACACAACTGCTGCCAACGCCCAACAAAAAAAAACGTAACAGTGACTTCTTTAGGACAATATAAAAACTAACGAGACCTAAAATAAAAACATTATTTGTATNAAAAAAAAACGTAACAGTGACTTCTTTAGGACAATATAAAAACTAACGAGACCTAAAATAAAAACATTATTTGTATATAGGTTTTTATCAGAGGCTCGGCGAGGTGAAACATTGGCGTACATTAACTCAAAACTAAAATATAAGTGATACCTTCTCTTATTTCTGTACGTTAGTGCGTTGACAGTCTTCTGGCTTTCCCGGTTACCTCAAAAATCGTGGCAGATACAAGCAGGTAAATTATACAACCTCCTTGAAATCAGTCACCCGATAACTCTTATGCTGAAATGTCACGTACCAAAGACGTTTGAACGCAATTACGTTATGGATGTGTAGCATGAAGGGAAATGAATGAAAGTGCGTTTTTATTCTTTAGGTTAAGTTAGAATTTTACTCAAAAATATACACGGGATCTTGAGTTAAAACACTTTTCTTAGGCCGTGTTTCCTATAGCTATGCCTTTATTTGGTTGAACAAGTGTTTGTTTGTTTAAAGTTGCAAAAATTCAGATCATATCCCCAAACTATACGATACATTGAAAAGGACACGTGCTCTGTTATGCCTTTCTTTTGTGGCGGGTATTTTATAGAAATCTGTTCAAACACTTTGTGTGTGTGAAACTACTTAAATCCAGTGAATCTGATCAATGTCTATAGTTCTCTAACCCTGTATTTGAGCCTATACTTGCCTTCTCTGGATTTTTCTTAAATTGTGAAAAAATGCAGTCTTTATGCGTATATTTGTGTGTATATATGTATATATATACATATACACATATATATGCAAAATACCGAAAGTCCAACTAGACCGATATATTTGCTATGTAGCTATGTACGTTTAAAAAAAACATTTAATATTCAACGTGGTTTTCTATTAGTTAAACGCAATGTTGCTAATATCTTTGGTTTTCTTGATAAAACAAGACGGTGATGAATATTCAAGAAAATGCGTTCAAGAAGGGACTTATTCCACTTTATTTTCGGTATCTCTGAGATTGTTATTATTGAGTTACGATTATGGGAGTTCGTTTGCATTTCTCGNTATTCCACTTTATTTTCGGTATCTCTGAGATTGTTATTATTGAGTTACGATTATGGGAGTTCGTTTGCATTTCTCGTCATTTTTCACATTTGTTAGTTTTTTATCCGGAGTCCAGTTGCCACCTGACGTTATTTTAGTTTCGTGTATTATTGTAGTATAGTTAATATGTGTATTTTTCTTCATATTCGTGGTTTGCTCCCATAATGCCGAAGGTTTTCTGCGAATTGTGGAAACATTTTGTTTCTGAAAAGTAACACTAACTGTAGTGTCAGGCATTTTTGTTTGTTTCGCAATGCCCAAAGTGGAATTAGATTTTTTTACACTGTATTATAATATTGTGGAATCCGTAATATTAGGCGCTTTTATAGACTTAGTTGTCAGCGATTTTTTATCCACGCGCAGCAATTGCACAAGTCTAATGTAAGGACTAAGCGCCAGTATTTCGTCTAATAATTTTATTCTTACGAAACTTCGAACAATGAAAAATGTCTTTGATGTAACTCCCGCGCTGCGCCTTGTAATACACGCGAAGACTTCGCAAGAAACTTTAACTGCGAAAGAAATGTACTATTTTTGTGTCGTTACACTTTTCTTTATCGCGAAAGGAGCTGAAGCCTTTGCTCGTAACCAGCAAGTGACTGCTGGAACACCGGCGTTACTAGATAATAAGCTTCTCATTTCTCTCAGAACTACAACTACAAAACCAAGGAACTAACGTACATGTTTTCTCACTTTGTCACGTCGCTTAAGACAGGGGCTATGTAATTTCGAAAAGATGGCCTTTCCTCGCTACCTGTTATCACAACAAGTGTGTGCGTTGTTTTAAGCATTTGCGCAGTTTAAACACTGAAAGCACAAATTATTACACCTACTGAGTCAGATCAGACATGCAAACCACGCACGACTGTGCGACAGTTTAATTCTCTTCACAATATGCTGGCAAACACCTAGATGTAGTCNTATTCCACTTTATTTTCGGTATCTCTGAGATTGTTATTATTGAGTTACGATTATGGGAGTTCGTTTGCATTTCTCATCATTTTTCACATTTGTTAGTTTTTTATCCGGAGTCCAGTTGCCACCTGACGTTATTTTAGTTTCGTGTATTATTGTAGTATAGTTAATATGTGTATTTTTCTTCATATTCGTGGTTTTCTCCCATAATGCCGAAGGTTTTCTGCGAATTGTGGAAACATTTTGTTTCTGAAAAGTAACACTAACTGTAGTGTCAGGCATTTTTGTTTGTTTCGCAATGCCCAAAGTGGAATTAGATTTTTTTACACTGTGTTATAATATTGTGGAATCCGTAATATTAGGCGCTTTTATATANATTGTGGAATCCGTAATATTAGGCGCTTTTATAGACTTAGTTGTCAGCGATTTTTTATCCACGCGCAGCAATTGCACAAGTCTAATGTAAGGACTAAGCGCCAGTATTTCGTCTAATAATTTTATTCTTACGAAACTTCGAACAATGAAAAATGTCTTTGATGTAACTCCCGCGCTGCGCCTTGTAATACACGCGAAGACTTCGCAAGAAACTTTAACTGCGAAAGAAATGTACTATTTTTGTGTCGTTACACTTTTCTTTATCGCGAAAGGAGCTGAAGCCTTTGCTCGTAACCAGCAAGTGACTGCTGGAACACCGGCGTTACTAGATAATACGCTTCTCATTTCTCTCAGAACTACAACTACAAAGCCAAGGAACTAACGTACATGTTTTCTCACTTTGTCACGTCGCTTAAGACAGGGGCTATGTAATTTCGAAAAGATGGCCTTTCCTCGCTACCTGTTATCACAACAAGTGTGTACGTTGTTTTAAGCATTTGCGCAGTTTAAACACTGAAAGCACAAATTACACCTATTGAGTCAGATGAGACATGCAAACCACGCACGACTGTGCGACAGTTTAATTCTCTTCACAATATGCTGGCAAACACCTAGATGTAGTCNAGACATGCAAACCACGCACGACTGTGCGACAGTTTAATTCTCTTCACAATATGCTGGCAAACACCTAGATGTAGTCTATTCGTGGTTACTTCTAACTTTTCTGAATCCCTGCTAAAGTTCTACTTTCAGGCTATTCCTCCTGCTCGTGCAACCAAAGCTTATCCAATTATAGAAAATTACATCAAAGGGACAGCGCACCATGTTTGTGCGCACTCAATTTAATAATATTTTGCATGATAACTATTTCTTACTTGGCATTACCTGCACATCTATTATCTACCTGTTTTATTCAAATTAATTGTAAATGAAATATTATAATTTATACATCAAGTTTTATTAAAAGTTCAGTTTAACCTAAAATAATATACTTTTTGTGTGTTAACAGAAGTATAAAACGCCTGTAATGCACGACATATTAAAAAAAAAAAAGGGTGATTTTTCAAAGGTTTGATTTAAAATGTGTGAATATACCGCGAATAGACTTTACCCACGCATTCAATGCTTACGAGTTACATCTGTGCACGACTACAATGGCTTTATAACGCATAGCGTAAGAAAGAACTCCAGCGCACTACGAAATACCAAACATGTAAATGTATAGGCATCGCCAAAATACAAAACAAAACTATCTGTAAAAAACTTCGGAATGAAACGGCAGTTCTAAGCGCTGTTCCTACAATGTCATGTTTGTGTGTGTGTGTGTGTGTATNAAAAAACTTCGGAATGAAACGGCAGTTCTAAGCGCTGTTCCTACAATGTCATGTTTGTGTGTGTGTGTGTGTGTACATACATTTTTTTAATTTTTTTATCACACGGGAAAGACACATATAAATGAGAAAAAAACTATGACATTTGTGAANAAAAAACTTCGGAATGAAACCGCAGTTCTAAGCGCTGTTCCTACAATGTCATGTTTGTGTGTGTGTGTGTGTGTATACATACATTTTTTTAATTTTTTTATCACACGGGAAAGACACATATAAATGAGAAAAAAACTATGACATTTGTGAANTACATACATTTTTTTAATTTTTTTATCACACGGGAAAGACACATATAAATGAGAAAAAAACTATGACATTTGTGAATATAAAATAAAGGGACAATTACTTCTCCTTGTGGACTGATTAATTATTAATTCTTCTGGAAATAATATTCGACATAATAAAACGTATTAAAAATTCGTTATTAGTTTACATGCTTTTGTCTGGTTTGAGCCTTTAATACGGAAACATTGTGATTTGAAAATATACAACGAAAGACGCTGAAAATTTAGTTTTGGCAAAAAGGGCGCTGCCTAGAGCTGGGCTGGCCAAGTAAAAGGGTNTACAACGAAAGACGCTGAAAATTTAGTTTTGGCAAAAAGGGCGCTGCCTAGAGCTGGGCTGGCCAAGTAAAAGGGTAAGGTTTTACATGTAAAATGATTTTTAGGTTTGTCTCAGTTGCTTTTCGCAATATAATTGTCAATCTAAAAACCACTTTGTGCCCTATGACGAGAAGAAACGCGCTACAAGTAGGGGTGAATTAATAAGAGTTTGCAGCAGTGTGGCACGGCCAAGAATGGACAAAGGCAGCTGCGGATGTTTTTTACCATTAATTATTTTCGCTCGTCTTTCTCTTTCTATTTTTGTATTTAGAATACACGTATGTCTAAAGATTTTAACACTGAAGCTACAGAATTCGTGAGCTTTATTTTGTTTAATAAGTAAAGTTAGTGTTTATAATATATTCGGAAACCTTAAAATTTCCCTTGTTAAAATTCCTTCAAGTCGCATACAAGTTCATTTTATTTTGTGTTGTAGATAACATTGCAGAAAATTTTTCCCGTTAGAAATTATTGCTCTCTATTGTTTGTTAACTGGTCTTTGTGTACATTATTTATTGTTTTGGTCAGGTACGTAACTATCGTGTACTTGGCAGCTGGCTGTTGGGTTACACAAAAGCAACCTGTAAATGAATAAGGCTGTTANGGTACGTAACTATCGTGTACTTGGCAGCTGGCTGTTGGGTTACACAAAAGCAACCTGTAAATGAATAAGGCTGTTATTTTAAAAGTGCATTACTTTATGTCTCGTGTAATATGCAAGCATAGTTTGCAGGGGAGGATAAGGGGGTGCTACAGGAGGTGGGGAGAAGGGAGGGTGGTCTGAGTACCCATCCCCTCTCTTGAACCTTGTTTTTACACTGGATAAAATATGATTCTTGAAACCAAGTAGATTGTTAATAACGCAATACTAATACATACGCCTAGTATGGCAGTTGGAAATTTTAAGACGTGTTTAGATAGCTTAACCACTAGGGTACTGACATTCACATGTAGCATCAAAACGTAATGCTTACTGTGGTTTGAGCATAATGAACAGTGCGTCGCCCCTCTTTAATGTCTCTCTAGAAACACCACTGGTTGTATGCCCTGGTGATTAAAAATAAGTGTGTTAAATTATTATTGGTAAAAGTTTCTTAGCATTAACTGAGTATATGCTGATTTTCTTCGCTGCTTACACGGGCCACTTTTTTTTTTCTGGGGAGTTTTCCTTTATTTACTAATGCTCTTCGGACGAGTCACTGACGGGAAGTGTGGTGGCGTCTGGGTTGGAGGCCACACTTTCTGCTGAGACCACTGACGTGCAGGAGGATTTGCGGTCTCATCAGTAGCAGACGATCAAAAATGGTAATGGTTTATTAATTTAATTATTTTCGACTTTATTTAGATTGGCAAAATTAGGGCTTCAATGCCTTCTGCTACACTTAACCAGGTATAACACAGTGTGTACATAGGTGTACGCAAGGTTAGGTAATGAGGGGCGCAAACCACAAAATGAAGATCCACTTCTACGAGATTTAAAATACACAGTAATAACATTTGTAAACGTATTTAACACAAATAGTCAACACTACATTAAACTTATTTTTAATTTAGTGGTCATTTCGAACACGCATACTGTCAGAGTATAAATTCGAAATTGGCAATACTTTTTTTCTATCCTATCCTTATGACATGATGTAATGGGAGATGCAGCTGCACCCCTTGNACGTCTATAACTGTAAACATTAAAACAAATAACAAATTACTTAAATTTAGAAGAGGCGAAGCAGTAAAGATAATTCTAACCAACAAATTGTAATGTTACTGTTATCTGCCGATGATGTGAAGGATAAGGATTGTTTAGTATTAAATTGTTTTCCCCTAAATTAAATGTTCACACTATTGTTTTCACATATTAATTTCCTTATCATCTGTGACCCAGGGGGTTATTTATTCCCTGCTCCCGCGCTTTCCTTCGTTCGTGTTGTGGCCTGTTGCTGACGTCACTGGGAGGGCTCGAGCCAAGGAGTGTCGTAGCAGCTATTGTGCGGGAAGGTATAAACTTGCGGTTCGCAGTGTAACGTCCTAATTCATTACGTGACTGAGTGTTTCCAACATATGTGTGCTGCCTAGTTTATTTTATATGCAATCAGTTGTCAACTGTATATTTTTTTAGGCTGACGCCGTACACTGATTAATTATTAAACTTGACATTCCGACGAAAGCTTGTTACTGTTAAAGGGGCCTCCCTAGTTGTACAGATCTCATTGCAAACATGTGTTCTAATTTTTAATAAAACAAGGACATTTAAAATTAATTCTTTTCAGGGCATAAATTAGTCTATTTTTTTGCCAATATATAAATTTGATTATTGAAGCATAGACGTGGTTGTTGAATAAAGTGTAGATGAAAATCGCTGTAAGTGTCCCCTCTGTTTCAGATATTGTTGTATTGAACACTCAAGTTCCCCAAATATGTTTTTTTTTTAACAATTTGGAAGTCATTGTTTGTGTTTATGTAGCATGCTTATTGTTAACTTATAAAGGCACTTCCTGGAAAAATCTCTCACCTCTCAAAGTTGTGCATGGCTGTTAGGACGTGTGATAGGTATAATTCACGATGAATCATATTGTTTGCAACAGCACAATATTATTATATGTATACAATAGACAACGAATCATACTGTAAATGCCACTTTGTGTTTACCCCCTTCCTCTTAAGGAAATTGTCAACTTGTAAAAGTGTTATTTTCAAATTCTTTCGCAAATTATTTCCTTATGGATATAGGCCTATTTAATAGCCGAACGAAAACACACGCATTTATCATCCACATTTCCTATTTTACTTGGAAGTTTCTTTAAAAAAAGAAAACCTTCATAAGTGTTTTTTTTCTAATACCTAGATTTTTTATGATTACTGTCATTATTAGTAGCAAATAAATGGTTCATTTTAACTTTCACAATGCCAGCATTTTAGTTATTTATATGAAATGAACCATACAATATGTATCTGTCTTAATGCAACACGAGCCACGATGCCTTATCATAGAGATACAATGCAGGGAACGTTTGGTGCGTATTATCTAAAACTACGATACTGAAATAACTATCAGTTTAAAATTGTTCAAAATTTTATTTTATACAGTATAGACTACGATGATACAAATATTAACTTCTTTTTTGCGCGTTGTTTTTTAGTTTTTCAATAATAAAATAAGTTTCCACCCAGGAAAAAATTAGTTTTTAGCCTGAATACACCACTTTACTAAAATAACTTTTACGGCTGCAAACATGTTTTATTAAATATTCTATGTGCCTTAACGTCAGCACAGAACATGAAAAATTATTTTGCAAAAAAACCGCATGACGCCACGTGATATAGTTTCCGACAAACGGCGTGTTATATATTATGAACTTTCTGAATAGCGCGGGCGGCAGAGTCCGGCCGTAGTTAAGCCCTCCGTGCTACGTCTCACGCGCAAGCCAATGGGAGCGCATGAGCCGGGAGTGGCCTACCTAATATATAGTTACCTTGGTAACACCCAAAAAATAAAATCCCATTGCGAACAACATTATAACAAACTCGTCGGGCATAGCGAATGCCATTATTTCCACTGCTGGCGAGTGTTCAACCACACTGGCTGTTGGCGTTCCTAAATGATTTCCTGTTGACCAGTGAAGTGTAAGCATAGGCGTGTGCAAGGAGGGTACAGGGGGCGCAGTTTCACCCCCATTGCATCGCATCATTAGGAAAATTAAAAAGAATGCTCTTCCAATTACGTATTTTTCACTTGACAGACTGCATTTTCGAAACTGTAACTAAATTAAAAATAAGTTTTATAATCTGGTGTACACTATTTGCAATGGGCATGTTTAAATATATTCTTATGTTGTATTATTAATGTCAAACGGGAACTTTATTTTGCGGTTTGTGCCCCCCCCCCC